>CM021768.1:37447682-37624964 GCA_011076525.1 Nettapus auritus | reverse complement strand
CCCCCCCCCCCCCCCTTTTTTTTTTTTTTTTTAAGTGCATGACCTTTCCAATTACTCATGGGTCAGCTCTGGTACTCGCTGAACCCTTTTGCAAACTGGCAAAGTTCTCCGTAACAGCAGACATTTGTGACAGCAAAAGAAAGTGGCTCAGAAAAGTAGGTGGAAAAGGGAATAAGTAGAAGGCAGCGGGACCTCCACCTCTTGGTGGCAGCATGAGTTATGCTAACTCAGTTCAAGGAGCTATAAACCTTTAGGAAAGGGCACAAAGAAAACGTTCCCTATCCATTTCAATAAGTATTGAGGCTAGCTAGAATGTTAATTGGGTTTTCTTGTTCCCTGAGTCAGTTCTGTCTGTTTAGTGAGCTGAATTGACTCCCTAAGGGAAGCAGTTCCAGAAGGTTTGGAACAACCAGAGCCAGCACAAGGGGAAAAGGACAAGAGCATGTTGCCAGAAAGCAAAGGAAGAGGCAACGTGACTACCCCCTTCAGCATCAGCAGTCTGTTTGAACAGCTCAGCTTGTCTAAGCTCACCTTCAGAGCGGATCTTTCCTGCATCTGGGAGATGCTAGAACTAATAAATATCACTTTCAAGTCTAAGTAACAAAATTAATATCACGCTATGTTCATAGAACAAAAAACAGTTTCTGTACCTGGAACAGGCCTATTAGAGATGCACAACAGTATTTATATATATTTCATGTAAGAAAGACACAAGTCGTAAATAGCTTACAGATACCCTACCAAGGTTTCTCCTGAGATTCCACATTAAGTCTAAATTTGCTTTATTTCTCTTCAGGTGGCATATAAATCACTGACCTTGAGCTTGTTCAGGATTTCTTCCATTACAGACACAAGACACCGAGGCAAGATCTCTCTTACTTAGGGGAAAAGCAGAATTGTTTGTTTCTGTAAACGAGCCACAAAAGCTTTCCTCATTCTGCCTTGAATCAGTATTTTGAGTTAATACACATCTCCAATCCCTTACATTTACAAAGAAAGCTCCTGGTTCACCTATAACAACCAGCATGCACGCAATAACTGAAACGTGACCTATTTATTTATATTTGAAGACTACTTAAGCTGACCTTAGAACATTTTAGAAAGTGACTAATCACTGCTTCAGCACAACAACCACAGGCTAGAGAAATAAAGAGCCTGAAATCTATGCATCATTTAGCTGTGTTTTAAATAGGCAATACTGAGCACAGAATATTTATTCTAATATCCTTTATGATAATTTGGAAAAGACTACCCTGAACCATGTTTTCACAGTTACATAGCAGCAGGCTCAAACACTGAACACACTGGCGCACACCTGAAAAAGGCACAACAAAAGCAGCTGAAGAAACAATATTCACGCTCCAGATTACTTTGATGTAATGCTTAACCTAGAGATCACTTAGAAGGGAAGCAGAGTTGCCCCCACCACTCCTCCCTCACTTCACAGCACTCCCTCCTGCCTGCTCTGCAAATTGTTACTACTTGACCCAATAAAGCAGAAGGTGGCAAAAAAAAAAAAAAAAAATGAGAGGGAAAACAATTAGAAAAGAAGGTAAGGTTATTTAACCTTAACTGAAAGTCATTTATCCTTCAGACCTCAGTTAGCATACACACAAACCTTACACATCAGAGTCAAGAATGTAGATTCGATTTCAAACAACAGGAAAGACTTTCTACAGTATCAGTCACCATCAGCAGCACGAATGACCTCCTTACAGAGCTTTCCAAACAGGTTTGTTTTCAGGCACATGGTTACAAATCTAGTATCAAACCAAAATGTTCATCCTCCATCAAAAACTGTATATATCAAAAAAGTTACTTGCATACCTGTTTTGCAGCAGTCTAGTCACTCTGCTCACACAGCTGACACTTTGGTCTCTCAGAGATTTTCTAATCCTTTCATCCAATTTGGCACAAGGGAGATTACTTCCAAGTGGCACATCGCTGTTGTTTCTTGCTCTTTCTATTTGTCCCCCTGTGCCATTTGTAGCTTTTGGTGTGCCCCCACACATTTTCTTTTGCTACAGATCCTCTTGGAAAAGAAAAAAAAAGATGAATACCCACTGAAGTGACACAGCCTCAGGCAGATCTCCTTACTATACAGATCAACCATTAGCGAAGGCAATTACTATCAGATTTCTTCCCTACACAGGCACAGGCTGCCGGATTTCTCGTTGGGTGAAAAAGGCAAAGAGATCTTCGTATATTCTACATGCCATTAAAGCCAAATGGCAGCTGTAGCCTAAGTGCTGCTGCAGTTATCCCAGACAGAGGAGCAGACATGACTTTCAAGTTTCAGAAGTCATCATAGACTTGCTCTGGCTGCTGTCAGAGTTTTTCTCCCAAGCCTAGCACAAAGCTGTAGCAGATACAACAGCTAATATTGACTTAAACTGTGTTTGTTTCCTGGTATGTGATTAGGTAGCTGGCAATTATGTAGTCACAAGACCCAACCATATGGCCTCTTAAAAAAAAAAAAAAAAAGCATAGTTGCTTTTGCAGTGACTCGCCCTTCGTTGCAAGGTTGTTCTAACACTGGCTACAACACCCTGTTAATGGCTCTCATGTGAGCAAGTGTCATCTGACAACTCCTAGCAACCTCATATAGCTGGGGAGCAAATAAGAATCTGTCATCATTGCCATATGGTTATCAGGGGGGAAAAACCCAACACCGAGAAACACCAGCTCTTCTGCTCTGTAATGGTTTTACTTTTAAGGACAAATGGCATTTACGGTTGGCCGAGAATTTGAAAATATTTTGAAAAGCTCTAAAAAGAAGCAAAAAAAAAACAAAAAACAAGAAGTTTGTCACAGACAATACGTTGGTTTATGAGAGTTTACAGTCATGTGCCTATTAAAACAATTTAATGGCAGTACTGGTGGCAAGTACCTAATAAAATAGTTCTGACCAAGATAATCTACGTTTTTAAACAGACCAAAGGAACCTCATGTTTTGTTCAGACTCAGGTAAGTCTGCGGGAGAACAAAGTCCTCTTTCCCATCCATGCTTAAAAACCCACACAATTTAGCCATACACAGCTGCCAGTATCTCACCTGTTACATAGTTGTTTTTTTTCTCATCAGTAGTTTTAGACACTTTATAAAGATGGCAGCCATAGAGCTGTTTCCCTTCCAGATTAAAAAGGGGAAATAACTTCACTAATGGCCACCCAGAAACACAGCAGTCAGACAACAGAAAGATTTCAAAACCCAGTGCCACATGCTACCTGCTAAATAGCACAGCATCCTCCTCAGGAAAACTTTGTCATCTCTGTAAACCGCAACCTCTAAACCCTGGACAAAAGACAAGTGGCAACTAGAGCATGGTAACACAACTTGCTCAGCCACAGAGGGAAGCAGTAAAAAACAAAACTCAGTTTCCACCCCCCAGTGTAGTGACAAATGCTAGATCGCAATTGCTCCTCTTCCCAAATGAGGGAAACAGGAGAAAAGCTTTGGTATGTTCTCAGGTTATTTAGAATATTCAGCAGAGGACGACTCTTCCTCACCTCACTGAGGACTGCTTTCAGCAGCAGTGTTCCTATTCACCTCTGAAGCGTGAATGAACCAAACAAGTGATGGCCGGTTTACTGTACTTACACCAGGACCAGCAGTTGACAGCATTCACTTGTCCAATCCTTTCCCCACACAGAAAGGAAAGTTCTGCAACACTCAGTTAAATATGGGATTTGTGTCAGAGAGTAAAACTAGGAACACCTGGAAGCCCACTGAATCAATGGTGGGCTTCACAATGATACTTCATCTGTAGAATACTATCAATCCTAAAATACTTGAGGAATTAGGACTGAAAATACACAAAACAGTTTCTGAAAAATAGAAAAATGGAAAACCATACATGGAAGACACCTTGAGTCCAAGGAGCAGATTACCATAGAAAATGGAAGAAAGTGTCCTGTCCTCCAGAAATAATCCTCTGGGAAGCAGAGTTAAATCATTCTTTTCCTAGGCTATGTGACAGCACATCACCTGCTCTGTTTGTAGGTCATTTCCTGCCCTTCATCTCAGCTCTTTAGACAATTGCATAAACGACTCCAACCTGAGGTAACACTTCGGCAAGAGAATGTGGGGTGGGGGGCAGAAAGAGGACATATATACGATGGGAGTTCTCATTAAGACTTAAAATCTATACGCTGTTTTCAAATCTAGTAGTATATTTGCAAAATCTCCAGTAAGGCTTTGTTTTCCAAATATCTTTTAGAAATAGTCTTCAGAAGCATAGGAAAACAAAGTTTGAATCATACCTGCTGTTTTAGTGAGAATTTGTTTTAGTGAAACATACACTTAGCAAAACAGATGCACAAAAAAAAAAAAAAAAAAAACACACAACCCAGACATTCAGGATGAGTGCCAGAACATATTTATAGGTAAAGTAGATTCTATTTTGGATTGCTTAACGATGAATTTCCCTCTTCTGGCCTGTTAAATAGATTCCACAGAAGATGTGGATTCCCTTCCTCGCTCTCCCCCAGAAGAACCCAGCATTACTCCTCCTTTTTTTACAGCCTTGGATTTGGAAGAGTTGTGCTGGTGCCACACCGCATTCTTTTTCCACAATCATTTGAAGCAGTCCTAATATGGTAAAGCACTACTTAACCTTAGATGAACCACCTTGTTCCAACATGATACATAGTAGTTTCACACACGTTAGGTTGGATATATGGCAGATTAGTCACGCAACAAGTGAAGGAACGTGTCATTTGCAGTACTTCTCCCTCAGTTTGGGTTTTCCTGTCAAAAGAGTTGTGGTGGAGAAAAACACTTCTCAATATTAGACCACTGTACAGAAATGTTACCTTTTTAAAAATAATTGCCTGTGGTACTGGCTGAAAAGGAACACAGCATTGGGGGTACTTGTTCATTGCAAACACAGCACTCCCCAGACTACCTGCTTCATCACAGACAACATACTGCATTTCTACAAGGTCATTATCGTTTTTCATCATTTTCATTGCTACAAGGCAGTATCGTCACATACACACAAAAAAAGTGACCACAAAATGCACACACACCTGATAGAGGCCAACGAGCAGTCCTACATCAAGTTAAAGTCGCAATAAATCGCACACCTCAGCTTTTCGCAGCCAGCAAGAACTGCTTATTAGAGCAGCATGTCAGAACCCAGACAGCTTCCCTGAGTTCCGATTCACTGTACGGTGGCTGTTAGTCAGAAGTTTGGGAGCTAGGTTTTGTACAATGTTTCAGTGATAGTGTTTAAGAAAAACAAACCCACAACCAAAAAAAAAACAAACCCAAACAGTGCATTGGAGGTAGAACCAGATACAGCACAGGATGGTGTTTCCAGCTGCTAGCCCCCAAAACGGAACTCCTTGCTAGCAATGTGAAAGGGCTCAAGACCAGTAATTGCACGTATTTGTTTTACCATTAAGAAAAGTGTCTTTTTCCTTGAACTAGGACTTCAAGCCTGGAGACAACTAAAACATGCAAAAAAGGTTAGCCGAGTCCATAACTGAGTCTTTTTCTCTATATAGAGATCCCCACCCAGTCCTAACCAGCTTTCCCTCTTCTCCCCTCCCACCACCCTCCACAGCCCCCCGTAGCTTCCAGCAGCCAGGAGATCTCAGTTCATCAAAACCGAGTCGAATATTTTACAGAAGCTGTTTTACAGCAGCCATCTCGATCACTTGGAACAAGCCAGCCTTCCGTTCTTTATTTAACCTTCCTAAGGCTTTCTCTGCGTTCTCTTTTTAGAGAAACCTCCGTTGCCGGAGCCAAAGGGGCCGAGCCTAACGGCAGCAGCGTGCCGGGAGCAGGGGTGGTTGCAGCATCCCCAGGGAGCGCAGGGGAGGGAGCCGGCCCACCTCGGCTCACCTCAGCCCAGCCCCTCGTGCTCTGCGCGCCAGGCCGGGACTGAGGCATCATTCCCATGTCACTTGTTCCAGCAGCGCCATGTGACTGGGCCGGCTTCCAGGAACACAGCTACTAAATACAGACACTGCCAAGGCACGTCGGAGAACTGCCTCCGCCAGAAAGTGAGATGAATAGAAGGCTCTTATCCTACCAGCTCCAGCCTATACCTTCGCCCCCTCCTCTGGAGCAGGAGGGAGGAGAAGAACGCGCTGCACATGGGAGGAAGGCTTTGAGCAGCAGTGCAGGGCACAATCTATGTGTAACACCGCACAAGCTCCTGTTGCGCTTCGGGGCTGTATGAAAACACCGACTGAGCTCAGCCCTTAGTATCTCCTACGTAAATGAGCAGGCCAGCACAGACACCACCACCACACCTCACGGGCGGCATCCTGAGGCATGGGTTTGGTTGCCTGCTCTTTCCTGTTCCTTTGCCGTCTCCTGTAACACCCCCTCTTTTTTTTTTTTTCCTAAGTCTGTGTGCAGCTTTCAAGCCCTTGTTCAAAGGAGTAATTTTAGAATAAGAAAATAAAACAACTAAGAAACAATATTGCTCATTAGACATAAACAAATACATTTTAATGCCAACTGATAGAGAGATGAACATTGTTTAGCATTCCAAAGTTTTACTAGTTAGCTGAGCAGTAGTTTTGATATAAAACACAAAGACCTTCAACTCCAAGTAACTACAAATGCTCACATATTAAACCAAAACATTGCCTTTACAGATTTCCTCCACTTCTGCTACAGAAACACTCTGACCACAGGAGTGCTGTGGTATCCCTGAGAAGACACGGCATTCTCTGTCGGGCTTTCCAGGGCTGTGGAAGGCACTTGTTGTAATGCCCTCCTCACCCTCGCTGGGAGCGCGCCTCCCACCTCACCAGAGACCGCTCTCAAGCAGAGCTGGGTGCAAGCACCACGGACGCTCGCCCTGCTGCCAAGGGAAACTGCTTCAGAAGGGCTTGGTTTCAACTAACCCCAAAGTGAATTTTCAGCCATACAATCTCACCAAGAAAAGTTTACCTGTTTCTCGGTGCATGCTCCCAAATTTAAAGTGCCGTTTAGAATATAGTTCAGTAACAAATTCATATCATTTTTTTAAATTGACGTCCAATTTTTTAAAAATTCAGCATATGGCTTTAAGATTGTTTTTTTTTTTTTTTTTTTTAAGTTTTATTGACACTTGTATAAGCCCAACAAAACCAGGTGTGGTGCTCTGGCAGCTGAGAGCAGAAGCGACCTGATTTTTTGGTCAGCTGTCAAAACAGTGTCAAGCCCTCTATAAGTAGCTGTGTTAAAATGCTGAAAGATGAAGATGCTTTTTGAAAAAGAGAACGGAGAAATGATTGAAAAGTTAACCTGCAATAACGGGAAAGGGAATGAATTCAAACAAAGTATGTTGAGTATTTATGAAAGTTGCTTGATTTACCCACCTGGCAGGAATGTGGGAAAGAACACACACCCCAGAAGCCATACTTGACCACCCAAAAGCTGCAATAGCATGAACAGCAAAGTCCATCGTCTCTGTGTAGATGAATGCCAGGAAATCCTGACTTAGATTGAATGAAGTGATAACACAGACGGATATAACGTCAACTCCGGCATTTTTCACTAGTTATAGCCAAAATTTTTTTTTTTTTTTTTTTGTTCTTGTTGTTATGATAATTCGTCTGTTCTATCCAAAACACTTTCCTTAACCCTCTATTGCAGATGGTGGAAAGTAGCTTTGCAGCACTGAGTCTTGAAGGTTTACATGTATTTATTTTCAAATTTTGCTGCAAAGCGAAGGAGATGCCACATCTTAGAGCCCTGTTCAGGGCAGTTAATCACTCATACCATAACACCTTCTCAATGAAATTGAGAGACAAAAACAACCAAACTAACCACACTCCAGCCACAGCCTGGCAAGGCCAAACATAGCCTTACTGCAAGGCACCTTGCAAGAGACTTATGTTTTGTTTACCACTGATTGCATGGGACTTTGAATGTATGAATAGTCATTAGGTTATGAAATAGCCTCTTGCTTAAAGTAGGCCAACCGCTCTAACTACTTGCGTAGGTTCCTAAACATTTTCTCAAAAAAAAAAAAGTATTAGATTTAAAAGTTTATTCAGTAAGATTTATAAATAATCTGCGTTGTTCATGCTCAGTAACGTGCTAAAATATAGCTGGCAAATGGTAGCCTTTGTCAGCCATGAAATATCTAGACCAAAATAAAAAAATAAAAAAAGAGCCAGGTGCAACCTTGCTATGCAATAGGAACACACTCTACACATCTGAAGCAAGATTTCATGATAGAAACAATGACTTCTAAGATACCAGCAATCTTCTGTAGTAATTGTTTATTTAGACAGATTAAAAACCTTTCTCCTTATGAGCAGGTAAGAACTGGTCAAGCCCCTTCAGCAATCCTCAGTACAACACTGTACAAGCAAGTATTTTATAATGGACCTAACTTTCTCCTGAGATGAAACCGACCAGGATAGACTCATAAGGAACCTTCTCAACAATTACAGATTCAGGACAACTCAGTTAAAAGCCAAACAAAATTCTTACTTTCTCTTCTAGTCAACAGTGCCCAGTGGTACACCAGTAACGAAGTCTATACTCCAGCCAACATGAAGTGTTTCAGTAATGCAAACGAAAAGCCCTTGTTTCAATCACATTTCTAGCCCACACGCCACACCACATTTCAATACAAATACGCAATTATTTCTTTAAGCAGTAAACAGGGCTTAATTCAGAAGTTCAAGTTATCTTTCTTATTCCACCCAGGTATTTTTGCTTGAAAACAAAGCAGCCAGGCAGCTGCAGTCTCAACTGTGTACACAGGTTCACCAAGGTCACTGACTCAAAAAAAAAAAAAAAACGCCACCCCATCCATTATGGGATACAATACTCTATTCCCCTTTTCTCTCCATTGCCTATCCAGCCCTGGACTCACTGTCTAGTCCAACTATACAGAACCATTTTATGAAGTTATCGTGTGCCACCATAACATGACAAACAGTACTGCAACCTAGTCCACAGCAGATGAGACTTAAATCCTCCGGACTCTGAAATCCTCAAGTCATCAGGTGTTATTCACTCCCTGTACAACTTGGAATCACATCCAAAATGGTTCAGTGCTTAGTAAGCACAGCCAGATGTTATAAGTGGTATCTTGATAATCAGAGAGAGTTAATTTTTCCAACTCTTCAGCTTGATGTGATTTAGGAACTCATTTATTTAATGGCTGGGAAGGCAGAAGCTAGCACTCCTGAATCCGTTTCAACTGGCTACCACGTGAGAGCAACCTTCCTCCAGGCTAACAGCCAAGATTCAGTAGGAGCTCAGATGCTTGTCACTACAGTTACCTGCCAAGCGAACTGAAGTGGTTACCCATTCCCAGCTCTGTATTACAGCACTCTCAACACAGCTGAGGACCAGAACATGAGCCCTCCATAACCATTTCTGCATGAAGCCTGATAGCTTCACACAACCTACTGCAAGAGATGGTTGTTGTATCAGTGACCTTTATACAGACAGGGCTCAGGAGGGCTTCAACGCTCTGTCCTATCAACACTGCTGGGAAGTGATAAATGCCCAGTGCATAATCAACTTGTGCATGGGAGAAGGTGCTAACATCATACACCAAGTCAGCCACTCACCAAGACAGGAGCCTTAACACACACAGACTAAACTTGCTGCTGTACAGATGGGCAAAGCTGTTTCTGCACCTTCCTTCTTCCTTGTACCTGCACCAGAAGTTACCAGCCTTCCTTCCTGGGAGCTCAGCAGGTCGCTGCCCTGCTCATTTAACCCAATCATGTTAAACAAGCCATGACTTTGGAAAATAGAGGACTGCTATCCTTCCTACAGTAGGATGTTTGAAAAAGATCCCATTAGATAGAGTGCAAGCCAGAGCAAAGAATCACAAATGAAGAGTTTAGGTAATTTGAGGGGGAATGGGAAAGGAAGTGGAGAGAAAGATGAAAGATACAAGCACTCAATTTATCAGCAATGGTTGAATGAGTTTCTGCGTGGACATGTGAAGACAGGCACAAAAACCTGTATGACCATAAGCTAACTCATGAGTTGCAGATTTTGAGAAATTTGCATAACTGTCTTTTTACAGACTTGACTATAATGCTCTAACTTGCATGTTAAAGTCCTGTCTGATCTCAAAATGATCCACATTTATCAGAAGAACCTACAGAAAAGTTTGTCATTCTCTGCGGTTTCCTTCAAAAACATTATGTAGTGTACTCTGCTCAGATTTCTTGTACCACTCGAGTTGTGCACTCACACACCCAGCCCCAGTTGAGCAACTTCAGGTGTCAGATAATATTGAGATTCAGAGTTCAGTGCAAAGACTCGGCACAGAAATCCAGAGCACCAAGTTCACTCAAGCTACTGTTTTATTTCATAAAATCCAGTAGACTTAATAAAAGCTCAGTTATTATGTAAGAAACTTCCTGAGTTCATTACAAAATATACTATAGCAAATTAGAAGTGCTGAATTAGAAGTGCTAATATCCAACTCAGCCCGTTAGCACTTCTATTAGAGAAGTAAATAAATATTGACAGATTGTTTACTTAATACAGCTGATTTCATTAGCACGTGTGAAACTCCTCTGAGCGCCTTGGAGGAGACAAGCTGAACTGTATTACACTTAGGTGAGAACACACTGCGGAGAAAGCTCCGAACTGATTCGGTAATTACACCACAAACAGCTCAAGTTTCACTTCAGCACAACCTATAGAAAGAAAACCATGAGTCAGTTTTAGCAAACAGTAAATGTGATTTAAAACCCTCGTGCCCATCAATCAGTGCAATTCTAAGAATCTCACCACTACCCAGGAAGCGTGATGACCAACAAAGCAGAAATATTTTGGCTGTGGTCACGTAAAAGCACCAGTACTTGCCCTAATCGCAGCTGGAAAGGCACAGGCACTACGACCAAAACCCCTAAGCCAGCCCTCTGGGTGCCTCAGAGGAACACTGCCTCGCAGCCTGTGCTGCAGCTTGTCTTGTGACCTCGATCATGGATGTAAAACATGGCACTGCTGCAAGCGCTGCAGCAGCCAACATGTGCACACAGAGCAAATGCAGGGAGGGGAGAAATGCAGAGAGAACTGTTAAGGCCAGGAGAAAGTTGAACAAAGAACTCGAGCCTGAGGACTAAGATGACTTGGAGGCAGAGCACAGGCACAGAGGTGACTCATGACAGGCAAATGAATAACCACCTCCACGCTGGTTAGCCAGATCAGTGCTCATCAGACACTATCACACAAGCGCGTGGAAGGGCATCCACAGCCACATGTGCTCCCCTACACGCAAAATGCCCGATGGAAAGCCCTGCTCTTCTCGCTTACTCGCTAACGAGCCTGCCATCCGCCATCCTACAGAATTGCATTCTTCCTCATGTTTTGCCTAGCAAGTGTACCCACAGACACCCCCCCATGGCAAGTACTGGCAGTTAGGCCAGCATCCCCACACGCTGCTCACGGCGCTTCATCCATGTGGCATGCTAGACAGTGCCCCTCTCCTAAACAAGGCACATTTAGTAGAAGCAAGTGTTGGACGCACACACAACACGGGGCTCTAAAACTGAGTCTTCTCTTCAGAAGACAGCCCTGAACACCTTGGAAGCACACAGCAGATTACAGATAAAAGCAGGGGATTGCCAGCAGCAGGACTACCTGGAGGAACAGGTAAGTCACTAAGGTCTGTAGCACACAGCCAATACTGGTCCAAGACGCTCTGAGCAGCTTCAGTGCTGCTGATATGCCAGAGCAAGAAATAAATGGCTTTTTGTGAAAAAAATTACTGTTTTCTGGCCCAGCTGGGATAACATGACAACTAATAACTACAACATCTCTGTCAAATGTCTGCCATCTTCCATCCCTCTCAGGCTTTAATAAGGCTATTCCGTTACCTCAGCTAAGCTTACCTCACAGTCCGGTGAAGCTGGTCTGCACCACCTATTTTTTCCCCCCCTCTATGAATTCAGCATTTATGAATGAACACCCATTTTTTTCAGCCCCCAGCAGCTGTTTTCTCACTCGCATCAATCCATTTACAACAAGTATTTTCCTACAGCATTAGCACCAGTGCTTTAGGTTCTAGTGTGTTCTGCTTTAGGTTGTGCTACTAAGGGCAGGAAACTCCCAAGGCCTCCATTGGTAGATGCCCTCCTCATTCCCTGCTGAGCACAACACGTGGCAGAGTACTCACCTATCCACTTAGACATGCGAACAGCGGAAGTACCCTAAGAATAAAGCCTCCAGCACCCGTTATCCAATTGCACCCCAATTTAAGAGTCAAGTGTGTAGGAAACACACTATTAGCTGGCTACGCCACACAACTGAGCTACTGGTAAATCAGAAGTAACGTAACCCACTGGCAAAACCAATTTGTCTGGTCAAGCAAGAACGCATCTTTTCTTGGAAGTAAATTAAATAACCAAGGTACGTTCGCCCCTCTCAATGTCAGCAGTTCACACATTTCCATTTCAGCCACATTGAGCTTTTCCCCACCCTCACCAAAAAACCACCAGACAGAGGGCATCTTCTTGCAATCTGAACACAGAGCAAGAGCCAGAGGAAACCAGGAGGCTGTTCACTCACAGAAGCGCGTAGGGGGAAGGGCAATCCAAGCGACTTCAGAGGGAGAACAGCCTTGGTTCCTGCAAAGCTCAGAAGCCAGAGGACTTGGGTTTTGTTTGTTTTCCTTCAGAACAGCCCCGGGCTGGAAGTGTGGTTTCCATGTCAAAAGACCATACTTTCAATCACTTCCTCCCTAAGCTGCCTCTTGAGCGAGACTGCCCTAATAAATCCCTCTCTGCAGAACTTGCTCTTTAGCTCCCATTACTGCGGAGGCAAGGCCAGAACAGAGGCATAAAGCTGCACCTTAAGGCTCGCCTTCAGCTGTCAGCGAAGAGGCAGGAGGCCGAGACTTGCTGTTTAACCCTTCCCGTCCCCATGCTCACAGCTGGCCCTGGGCTGCATCTCCCTTCCCACAGGGTATGATAACCACCCTCCAATCCTGCCAATGCTTTTTAAAGACATTTACAACCAGATTTTTGTGTTGTTTCCATTTCCAGAGATGTACCTGGGTGCTCAGTATCTTCACTGCTTCATGAACGCCTACGAAGCTGGAAGAAGCTGAAGAGAAACTCAGGCTCCAAGAATTTACCGGGGAGTGTTTCATTTTAACAAAGCTATAACAAACTGACATGCAAGCATACGCAAAGCTCACAACTGCTTTCTTTCCTTTTTCAGAAGGTGGAGTATTGCCAAGGCTGGTAATAAAGGCTGTGAAATAATGCCTAGCAAATAGGCTCTCACCAAGCATTTCAGCGCTATGACCAAAGGAATTACTAGCATCAACTGCCAGACGGATGATCTCATATACCAACGCTAACAAACTGTTACCAGATAGATATCCTGCAGTACAGCATGACATCCGCTCCATTACAGGCACCAGAAGGAGCAGCTGATACTTAAAGCTGAAGCAGCAGCCTGTTTGCAAGTTTCAAACCCAGCTGAAATAACACTTTTTTTTTTATAGATCACATGTAAGATAAAATTATTCTCTATTTTACAGCATTTCTTCACTAAATACACCAATACCAAAAAAATCTTATCAGAGGTTGCAACGCAGAAGTTACACGTCCACCAGTAAGAGCAGTCTTCTAAGACCCGCAAGCAGTTTCTCTCCATCCTTACATCTCTGGGTACAGGTGCTCTGTAATTAAACAAACCCCACACACTAACAGAATGAAACTTGCATGAAACCTTCGCCCTCTACTTAAGGATAGCTTTAATCCTTCACATGCAGAAGTACAGCAAAAAACTGATGTGAAAGCTCATTCCACAATCAGGCAAGAACAACTACAGTCAAACAGCTGTAAACTTAAGCAAGGGCTCTCTGCAATAGTTCATTTCCTTCAAGTCAGCCCCCAGTACCTTACTCAAATCCATGATTACCCCTTGAGATAAACCCGCGTGCTTATTAAATTTCAAATTCTAGGGAAGGAGGATGCTTTGTTTTTGCAGTAATAACCGCCATCCTGCCAAGCACATGACGCTGGTAGCACTCCAAAATTTGTACAAGCTACTCTAAATCAATCTTGTAAGGGAAGCAACATTTGATAAGCAAATAAGAAATATTTTAAGTGAATTCAGCCACACCAGTACTCATTTCTCATACAAAGTAGGGTTTCCTCAGAGTGTTGGAGGCTAAAGATACTGAACTACAGTCACTCAAACTTGTCTGTTAGGAGGCACGGATCTATTTTATATGCATATTTGCATATGTATGTATATATACACATGCAGATATTTTTAGTTAGGGGAAGCAAAAAGCAGTAGTAATAAAAACCAGAAGCTGAAGATGTGTGTACAAAACTGCTTAGCACAAACGTAATACCATGTCACAAGCACCCATATGCTCCCCAGCCGGTTTCTAATTTCTCTTTTCAAAAAGAAGTAAGACATTCCGCAGTTCTTAGCACTGCCCTTTCACCACCTTGTACTGCCATCATTCTGAAGGGAGGTGCAGGCCAGCAGAAAGCCCTACTGCCCTAATGGCACTAGATTAAAACCTACACCTCGTGTTTACTTTCTTCTCACCCAGCAGGTAAGGGCTGTGCTGCCATTAGCATGCCGCGCAGCCCAACAGGACCAGATCCACAGAGTGAAATGAAGTAATTGGCACTAAGGACCTGACACCCACACGATGCATGTTGTGGGATTTTACGTTTGACCACCTGTAGCCTGGTCCCAGGGACTGGACGCCCTGTGGTTGGAGCACACTTTCTAATTTCATTCAATCCACCAAGAATCCAGTTTGTGTACCGAAGCCACTTGGCTACGCAAACCAAAGCGCACTAAGTGGAGACAATTGAGAGGTTTTCTTTAAAGGAATGCTTCTGATCCAAATTAAAATGTTAATGCCAAGGAATCATTTCTTGTGGCTTGACATTCAGCTCAGCATCGTGTCTCTTCTCCCCCGTGCCAGCTCATCCTTGTAAGCAGCGTGGAACTTGCAGCTTGCTTTTCTCTTCAGAGCCAGAGAGGAACCAGCTCTGATATGTGGTCAGGTTCTAGCTCCAGTTAGAGGGGAGAGGGGCAACAGAACAAGCACAAACAGTGCTCATTACAGACAAGCCTTGAGTCTGGTCCATGGCCCTTTACCACAGAGCTTCTCCTGGTGTTCCTGGGAATGTTATAAAAGGCAAAGCTTCCTGATGACACATTTGAAAGAAAAGTTGTCAGACCAAACACACATAGGGAGGTATTTTTTACTAGAGACTTTTCCAGTGATAAGGCTACTGTTTTGGGTGAGGAGGATACCTGAAGACACCTGGGCTTTGAACAGTTTTGCAACAATTCGACATCTGGGGACACAGGGATACCAACCCCGGTTAGTCCCACCCAGCTGTTTAAGAGAGCTATGGGCATACTGAATGAGAAGGGACCTCACTAACCAAAACACAGAAGGAATAAAAACTGCTGAAATGCTTGAAAATGTAGGCGTGCCATTAGAGCAGAAAGCAGTTGTGCCACTCTAACACTGACCAGCTACCTACACTGAATACAGAAGTTACCAAAGGATTTGGGCATTTAACTCATGTCCAATCCTGTATCTCCATTCAGACAGAGATGCTCTTTCTGCTCAGCAGAAAGTCTACTGAAAGTGTTGCAGCATGGCTTCTAAGACCCCATGAATATGCTCCTGCAGGGCAACAGAGAGATCATGGAATAATGAGTATTGCAGCACATTTAGAAGCTATAAGGAAGAAATTTAATGCAATATTAACATGTACAAAAACCCAAAACGCAAAACCCTTCAAATGCATTTACTAACACTTAACATGCCAAAAATTACTCAGAAAGAGAGGAACAGAGAGTTAAAAAGAATGCTGAGTACCTACAGCGATGTTTCAATTATGCCAGTTTTTGCTTAAAGAGTTGTATCATTTAAACACTGCTGAAACTGATGATGGAGTGTGGCACATCTAATCTAAGACAAAAATGAGTATAGGACCTAACCTCACAAGATGCTCCAGACAAAGCAAGGCGTGACTGCAAGGGGGGCCACGCTGTGCAGGGACCCTGCCTTCACAGACATCCCTGAGGGACCCGAGATCCTTACAAACGCAGTTAGCAGCCTTAGACCCTGACAGGAAACACTTGCTGAGATTTTAAACACAAAGCAAAACCACAGTTGCTTAGAGACCACCGCTCGGGTTAGATGCGGAAAACACGTTTTCTTCCCAAAAGGGAAAGATGCAATTACGCGGCGAGTGCCACGGCAGGTAAGCGGCGGGCACGGCGCCCACACGCTGCAGCCGCCCCAAACCCTCCGGCCCCGCTCCCTGACGAGCCCCCGCGCCCCACCACCTCCCCAGGACCGGGCTGGCAGCCCTGGGTGCCGCTGCCTCTCCCCCAGCGCCCCGAAGCGCCCCCCGGAACCCCCCGTCAGGCCGGGAGCTCCCCGGGGACTGCGTGCCGAGCCCCCGCCTAAGATGGCGGCTCCTCCCCGCCGCCCCTCACCTGAAGGCGGGCCCCTCCCGCCCGCCGGGGACCGCCGCGCCGCCGCCGCCGCCCCGCTTGTGGAAGAGCTTCTGGAGCAGGGTGGGGGCCATGCTGCCGCCGCCGCGCCTCACTTGGCGGCGGGCGGCGGGCGCCGCCGCATCTCCCCGCCGCGCAGGAGCCGCCCGCAAGAGGCGAGGCGAGGCCGGGGCCGGCGCCGTGCCCGCCCCCAGCACGTGGGGAGGGCGCCGGGAGCCAGCCTTAAAGGGGCACGCGCGCGGCCTGGCCCGCCGACGCGGCCCCCTCACGCACCTCACGGCACGGCGTGCGGGGGGGCACCCGAATCCCACGTGTTTCTGTCTAAAAAGACGTTATTTTATGTAAAATGTGCGCGTGGCATTTATTCGTAATAATAATAAAGGGAATTTAAAAAACAAATATTAAAGCGATTATAAAATACAAATATTAAAGTGATTATAAAATGTAAATAATAAAGGTAAAAATATTCTCAGTAAAATACATTAATTTAAATGTTTATACAGTTGCATTTAAATATGTTTCTATATATCATACGCGCTTACGAATGTACATGTATAAACATGTTACTACACGCTTGCATGCACACCTGCAGAAATGCACCGATACGCAGCAGCTGCGAAGGGGCATTACAAATACGCAGCGAATATTAAAACCCACCGCTTTTTAATAAACTTAGAGGGATCTAAGAAAATATGTGGTAAAAAAGAGGTAGATGGCAATTTTATGGACGTATGCTCCTCTTCCCTTTAATTCTTCCCTCTAAATACATAAATATATATAAATAAACATATTTCTAATATATAAATATAACTATAATATATAAATATATTTATAATATATACAAATATACATTTATAATATATAAATATTTCATATTTTTCGTATATACCCATGGCAATATGCATGTGCAAGCCTATTTGTAGCATTGACCCCAGCATGAATGCAGGCCCTCAGCACCACACACGCCCCAGCCCGCGTTGGCAGCAGGGCAGCCCTGACAGGACAGTGTGGGGATGGAGCCCCACTGGGCTCACTGCTCTTTACTCATGGCCTTTTGCTCACTAAGTGATCAGTGCTGTAGCGGTCGGGGCCATTTGGACGTCAGTGTGTGTTTACTCATCTGACTGGTGTGGGTCTGTCCGCCTGCAGGGCAGTAATTCCAAAAACCTGCATGCTCACCTTTGGCCATATAGGCAGTGGCAAATAAAGTGGGGTCACACCAGCAGCCCGCTGCTGTTTGAGAAACTAGGAGGCAAACTGTGGAGAATGGTGAGATGAAGGGCAGGAGCATCACAACTGCTGACCGCAAACCCAACAACCATTAGAGGCAGAACAAGTGAAGGTCGTGCTGGTGCTGTGGGGCCAGCTTTTCAGCAGCTGGAGATGCTGATTTCTCTTTCAAACAAAAACCAAGAGATGACTGCCTACTGGCCCCATTGGCTCCCCCTTCTGTAATGCAGGATCTAATCTTGTAAACACTCAGGGGCTCTTGGTTGAAGGTCTGTTCTCAGAAAGGATCACCTTCCTGAGGCTCTCAACCACTTCACCCGTGACACCGAATACCTGATAAAAACCGTTCAGCTCTGATATTTTCACTGCCCCTGATCATCCGTTTCCACCATGCTGATGCAGATCACAGCTGAGGGTTGGAAAAATGAGGGCGCAGCAGTGACAGCACCCTGAAAGGGAAGAGAGCATTGGGATGCACCTCGAACAACAAAAGACAGCCTGGTTGACCAAGTAAGCACACTAAATGTGAAAGTAGGCATCCAGCTCCAGAAATAATCACTGAGCCGCTTGTCTCACGGAACGGTCTTGAGAAACCTAAAAGTTGCAAATATCATGGCTGCCACCCTAGGGCTACATCTGTGTTAGCAAGCAGCGTTGAGCAGTAGGGGCAGAGCCTGAGGTCTGCATCATGAACATTTTACAGGGTTTTATTTTGGACTGTTTGTCATCTGTTCCTGCAGGCAGACTGACTGCCAGTGCTGGAGCACGCTGAATGTGTTTCTGCAAAAAAACATCTGGTTTAGTTTCGTCTGAAAATAATCCACTTTGTACTCTCAGACGCCACTCCAAAATGTGAAGTAAGACAACCTCAGTGAGGATAACTGGGAGACTCGCTTCAAAAATGCTCCTGTGACCTGGGCAAAAATGGTAATGTAAATGCACCCTACACACTGGCTGATGCTCAGTGCTACATCAGTTCCCAGTATTTCCTGTTAATGTGTTTGGTGGTCACTATGGTCTGAAATTGGTAACAAAACATTAAGACTGCTTCCTTCTAGAACACTAGTTCTTCAGTTTATTGTTGAAAAATCATGGTGAAAACACAGCATAATCAGCAAGGGACTATGAAATAACTTTCACAGTCTGTATGCACTATCCCATCCCAGACAGAGTTTGGCTGCAAAGAACACCTGGCAAAGCAAATGCAGAGATTCTTCACTATCCCATGAGTGAATATGAGCAGATGTAAAGAAAAATGCTGTACCATCTGTCAAGCAAAGACCATTTACAGCAAGACAGCCCTCACTCTCCTAGGAATATATGAAATAAAAACGGGCCATGTGAGAATCAAAACCTTATTTACAATACCTACGGAGGGTCAGACTCTTTAAGAACAGAGAAAGACAATATAGCTGTTGAAACTTAGGGCAGAAAAGGAGATGGATTCTTAAACGTAGAAATAAATGAGACTGTGTGAGAAAGCTGTCAATACATAAGAGGATCATTCAAATCTTGGAAGAGCTGAATGTTTGGGTGTTTCTGTGTTTCACAGACCATAAATCTCTCTGAAGATTCTCTGCTGAAAATGTAGAAACTCGATTTTATAGCCAGGACAAACTGGCTTAAAACCCATGTCTCCTACGTCACAGTTACCCTCCCCATCACTCAGACCCAGATGAAACTTTGAGTTGCCTTATGGCTGTTTCCTTTCTCAGTCCTGGATGGACAAATCTAAAATGCTCCTAAATCTTTGTTGTCAGAACCAGGCTTTGGAGAAACTACAAAAAGAAGCCAGAAGCCAGAACATGTAAGCTCTCAAGAGTTTACAGTTTGCTAATCCAGGATGCTTGGTAATTACTTACTGCTTCGTGTAGTGATGCATGCTGCATGAAGTTGCATGAATGTAGATTAAGTCTTGCTGTGCTTTGTAAAGCATTGGCTATATTTTGGATTCTGTAAAATAATAACAATAAAAAAGGGTTTTATAGCTACTTCAAATATGCTGAGAAAAATATGGTACCAATAAATGTGTAGAATTATCATCTCTACATATTGTTATTATTACTATTTAGTCTAAATCCAAATTACTCTCTACAGAAAATTTTAAAAACATATACTAAAATATATTGCATTTTTCAGGCAAGTGTAGAAACTGACAGCAACAGAGAGCTTGGGACTGCAGCCCCCTGCAAACCAGCTTAATCATCCATCGTTGAATGGAGCATTATATAACGTGTGCTGTTGCTGCAGCAACTTTTCCCAGCCCCTGAAGAATGCCACAAAAATGCTGCCTTAATATAGATAAGCAGTTTCACTGTCTTTTTACATAGAAGATAGAGTCAGTGAAAAATGAAAGACAGTTTAATGGGAATGATTTATGGGAATTGTTTCAAAATTACTGGTACGTATTAATGTATGTAATGAAACATCTGATTTTTAAAAGCCTTTAGTGTTGAAAATAGAGAGAAAGGTCAGATCAGGGATTTCTTCTTTTAATCACCATAGTATAAATATTGAGTAATATGGTTAGAATTGGATTGAGTAAAGGTAATAGTCTTTTGAAATCACTGCTGGTACTTATGTGTCTTGTCAAGTGTCCGAAAGTGAAGGTACACTACTTTTTCTTCCAGAAGAGCCTGAAGATGTACATAACTATGGATGTTGATTCTATGCTCAAACACTTGTGTAGACCATGGTTTGGTTTCTCTATACAACACAATTGTCAGAGTCAGTATATTTCTCAGCCTTCTGCCTGGGACTCCATCTGAAGCTCATCAGGAAATCCTCACGTTCCAGATTTTCGGTGGCAAAATCTATTGTGGGACTGCAGGCTGTGCTCTTGTTTTTAAATCTGTGCTGACGTGGTTCATCTTGGACTCCATCCTACCCATATGAGATGCAGACCAAAAAGGCTTTATGTATCATAAATAACAGTCATCATAATAGGATATTTTAATGCCTTTTAGTGATAACTACAGTAAGTAGCATCATATACTTACACCCAGCTACAGGAGCAGCATCCCACCCAGCATAGCGGCATCACTGGCAGAGGCCAGCTACCACCCTGAGCCTTTCCTTCTTCTCACTTGTGGCTTAGAATCATAGAATCACAGAATCATTAAGGCTGGAAAAGCCCTCCAAGATCATCTGGTCCAACCATCCCCCTACCACCAATATCACCCACTAAACCATGTCCCTAAGCACCACATCCAACCTTTCTTTAAACACCCCCAGGGACGGTGATTCCACCACTTCCTGGGCAACCCATCCCAATGCCTGACTGCTCTTTCTGAGAAGAAATGTCTCCTCATTTCCAACCTAAACCTCCCCTAGCACAACTTGAGGCCATTCCCTCTTGTCCTATCACTAGTTATCTGTGAGAAGAGGCCGACCCCCAGCTCCCTGAGCTATGCCCTGCTTCCTCACACCCTGAGCTCCCAAGCATTACTCTGGCTATTTGCCTCTAAAACATGCTCGAAGCACAGCCAGAACACACAGATCAAAAAGTCTTCCTGGCTTTGCTTGTTTCTTATCTAAGTAATTTCTTTAGAGATCAGCATATCTGAAAGTTAGTGATGGCTACATGCCCAACTTTTCTTTCAATTTCTGGCATATTATGTCAGCACTGTAGACAATTTTCTTCTTCAAACATAACGAGACAAGAACATATGGTTCTTCCTTTGTTTAAAATTTCATTTCAATTCAGCTTAGAGGAATCAGCTCAGCATCAATAACTGCTCAGTATGGGCTTAATCTGGGACCTCTTTATTCAGCTTTATGCAGAAAAAGGTTTGGTGCAGACGGGGGTGATGAGGAACCAGATTTATTTCTCTCTAACCTGCCTGCTGTCTCTCTGACAAAGGTGATGGGCTTGGTGTGTAAGGTCACATGGGAACAGCACATGATGCACAGTGTGTGTGTGTGTGTGTCACATGGCAAAGGAAAGGCTGAGTGCCTGCTCTGTTTTACAGCCAGCAGCAAAAACACCCTTACCCAAACTGCTATCAAAAATTGCATCACTGAAGGCTTCCTGATGGCTGTTCCATAAAGGCGATGATGTGTGTGCTGCAGTCTCTTGTCAGTTGGATCCCATCAGTACTCCACTGGGCTGTATTTTGAAGTTACAACTCAATGCTGTGAAAAACCCACAAACATACCATTACTCTTACACAATCCAAAATGGCTTTTAATATCCTTAGACAGAGCAGTTCTGCACTGAGACAAAGCATTCATCTTCTGGCAGAATGAAAATTTTAAAGGCTCTATTTTCAAATACATTATGGAGGTGAAAAAGAGATTAAAAAAAAAAAAAAAAAAAAGCAAAAATCCTACTGTGAATGTGTATTTATTTGTCCAACCTACACAATCAGCAACAATTATAAATCTTTATTTTACATTTTATTCTGTGGAATGATATCTGACAGGCTAAAGTGATAACAAAATTTACTTGCTCATTGTGTCTTTCCTCAGAGTACAAATATTAGGATGACATATGCATTTATATGCATTTATCAGTGATAGTTTCTTTAGCCAGGAAGGGAAGAGGTGAAAACCAAGATCCTATAACTGGCTGGATATGTGAGAGCTGCACAAAAAGAAGCCCTGCTCTGACTGCTTTGTGTTCAGCTGGAGCGTCATACCCTCCTATCAAGGACAACTTATTCAGTAGTGAGAAGGGAGACTTGTACTTGAAGGCAATGGCTTCAAGGTTTTAGCGCCCCCAACACGAGTTTATCTAATGATCATTCTCCAACTAATTTACTGGGTAGCCGAAGCTGTACATGTAGATAAATAAATATCTGAATAAAAAAGTTTAGCTGTAGCTCCTATTTACAATGTAATGCTTTACAAATATTTACTAAGCAAACTATCAGAAGTATCTAAATAGAGGAGATACTTTGGTAAGAGGAAACATTTTCAAATTACTAGATCACAAAGCATTAGAGGATCACAGTCAATTATTTCACTGCCTGAAAACAGAGAGCTTAGTGGATTTTATAAAGTAAATCTGATTTTGAAAGAGGTTTACCTACCAATTAATGTGTAACTTAATATATTCATTTGAACATCAAATCACTGAAAATTCTTGAGAGAAGTCATGCTATAGCTCTTATTTATTTATTTATTTATTTTCAACCTGTCAATAACTATAAATTCTTACAGTAACTATATTACTGCAGTGCTTGGTAGGCATTCACTCAGTTCACATATTTTCCAGTCTCCCCTAACAACACAGAGAAAGTTCCTTAATTTCTCTCTCATTCAGCTCACATCTTAAAGTTAGCGTAGCAGTATTTATTTTCTCCTTATCTTTCCCTGTCCTGTCTGGTTAGATTGCAAGCTGTTTGGGATAGGTATTGCCTCTTTCTTTGCACCTCTGAAGTACCTTGCACATTGGGACTTCAGAGCAACTACTGTAACAAGAATTAATACTCTGGAACCTAAACTCTTCCAACTTGGCCAGAAAAAGGCTGCAGGGACCGCGTAAGTCTGCTGCTGGAAGAATGAATCACTCCTTCTTCCAGAGTGGAAGCTGCCAGCAGCTCTTGTGGAGGACACGTGCGAGATGTGATGCCTGCTGAAGAAATCTCTGTGAGACCGTCCTCGCATGGCTTGATCGTACTGCCTCACCAAGAACCTTTCTCCTGCCTCTCTGCACCTCACCTGTGCTAAGTGTAATGATGGAAAAAATGTCAGCCTGTGACCATGGCCAGATGCCTGGTGACTTGCACATGACTCAAAGCCCTGGTGGCCTTTGACACTGTAGAGCATGTGAAATCCTTGACACAGCTGCATAACCTGGCTCAGAGAAAGAAATGCCTCAGTGTGGTTCCACTAATTCCTCACTAAGTGCTCCCAGATGGTAGCAGATGACTTTTCCTCCTGTTAAGGGTTCCCAGATGAGATATGCAACAGCACTCAGTGTCCATCACCTCTTCCGTCCAACATCTGTACAAGGGCTGTGGAAGTGATCTCCATGCAGTATATGGCTCTCAGGGTTATTAATATCAATGCTACTTTATATTTTCTTTCTATTTGGGAATTACAGCTGCCCTCTGACATGCCTGATATTGAGGACGTACCGAGAAAGAGATGAAAACCAGCTTGATGAAGCTCAAGTCCAAACGTATAGAGATGACATGAATTAGGGGAGAAAGCCTTTGGAGGATACAATGAATCAAAGATTGAGCACAGAGCTTGCTGGGTTGGTTTAAAGACTTGCAGGGAACAGAAAGGTTCGTTTTGATTCGGAGCATTTCCATAACGGGCTGCAATACTGCAAGAGCCAGATCCTGGCACTCTTCTGCCACTTCTGCTTTTGCCTCAAGACCTATGCTGCCTTCACGATGCCAGCCAGCACACGATGCTGACATAAAGCTATAAACCCCTGTGAAACCCCAAATCCCCTCCCTCCCCCAGCTCCCCAGGCCTGCAGACGCCCCATGCCCGAGGCCCTGTCCCTTGGCCCATCGCCTCGGGCCCTCCCGGCCAGGGCCGCGCCGCCTCCCGTGGGCGGAGCGGGCGGAGGGAGGGAGGGAGGCAGCGCGGGCAGCGGCGACATGTCGCACCCGTCCCCCAGCGCCCGGCCCGGCAACCCCCGCAACCCCCGCGCCTTCTTCGATGTGGACATAGGGGGCGAGCGAGGTGGGGCCGGGGCTTTGGCCTGCGGGGCGGTGTGGGCCGGGGCGGTGCGGAGGGGAAGAGAGGGGGGGGAACGGCTGCAACATGGCCCCCGAGGGCCCCGCGCGCCGCTTCTCGCCCTGCTTTCCCGGGCGCGGAGCTCCGCCGCTGTCAGGGGGACGCCAGGAGTGGGGACGCGGCCCCGCGGAGCCCCGCGGCCGGGCAGAGCCGCCCCACACGACGCAGCGGGCAGCTGCAGCCCGGCACGGCCCCAGGGCCGCCATTTGCTCCCCGCCGGGCCGGCCCCGCGCGCCCCGGGCTGGCGGCGGCCGCGGGTGGCGGTGGCGGTGTCGCCGGGGGGTGTTGGAAAGTTTGGGCACGGGGATGGGGTCGGGGTGAAAAATGACGGGGAAGGATGGCGGGGCAGCGCCTGGAGGCGTGGGTTTGCAGAGCGCACGTTGGCGCGGTGCTGCCTCCAGAGTGCCGTGCGGCTGCTCTGAAGGGTGAGGACGATGAGGTGGTCTGTTTTGTACTGAGTTCCAGCCATCTGATTTCATTCCCGAGCTAATTAGAGTTAATATATTTACATTCGGCGTCCGGGAGAGTGAGGCTTTTAGGCTGAGAAGAGGGGAGCATCCTCTGATGGCGGCAGCAAGGGGGGACAGCGCCGTGAGGAGCCAGCTTGTGACAAGATCAGCGTGACAAAATCCATTTATCTACTCTTGCAGAGTCTGTGATCTTCCCAGGTTTCACTTCCTTTAGCTAAAGCCTAAACATTTTTAGGTGTAAGGGTTGCTTAGTAGCACCTGTAACTGTACATAGCCATTATTCACCTGCAAGTTCAGCATTACTGCGCTTTACAAAAAGGGGAGCTTAAGAGAGTGTGGAGTAGGGTTGGTTTATGTGCTTGACATAAGCTTTTTGATCAAAAAAATGTGAAACATATAACTTCCTTAGCCCTGTAATGCTCAATAAATCACTGTGCCCAGGCCAGGACTTAACACTTTCTTATTTTCTCTCTGTCATTTCAGTTGGACGCATTGTCTTTGAATTATTTGCTGACATTGTACCTAAAACCGCTGAAAACTTCCGTGCGTTATGCACAGGAGAAAAAGGAACAGGGCCCACAACTGGAAAACCTCTCCATTATAAAGGATGCCCTTTCCATAGAAGTAAGTTCTGTGAAATCCATCACTATCAGTATTTGAAATCACGGTAAATGTTACTGTGGAGTATTTGTTGAAGAAATAATGACTGAAACTAAGTTTTTGACTTTTTGATCCTCCTAAACTCTAGATATTGTCTGCCATGCATTGTCAATAAATTTGCATTATAAATTCATCAGTAAATTAGCAAAACTCATTAAATGTGAGTTGTAAATAGGTTGGAGCGGTTTTCAGGTAAAGGATCAAATTTCAAATAATGTTTACTGAATAGAAGAGTGTGTGGGTGAGGATAACTAAAAGGTGGTTCGCATTTTATTTAGGTGCAGTGCTGATGTCTGGGATTGCTCGTCATCTCCGAACTGTTTGGTCTGCAGTGCCTTTCCTGCCTTGCTGCTATATTTTGTAATTATTTTCTTTTACAGTTATTAAACAGTTCATGGTCCAGGGTGGAGATTTCTCAAATCAAAATGGCACTGGTGGAGAAAGTATTTATGGTGAAAAATTTGAAGATGAAAACTTTCATTATAAGGTAATATATTAAAAATAGTAATTGCACCCAGTCTTTGAATTTTCAGTGATTTTTAGTTTTCTTCAAGTTCAGCACTAGTGCTCTTTAGCCCACTGTTAATGTATTTTTAAGCAGTGGAATGAATGCAGCAAATAACCCCCCTAATAGTTTGTCCTTAGAGTCTTTATGAGTCAGAAGAAAAGGTCCACCTTATTAAGAAAGGGCAACCATAGTCTACATTTTTTTAATTGCACCATCAGAAATTAATTTGAAACAGTATTTCTGTTCCATTGAAGGGGGTAGGGATACTATTATAAAAGAGTGACACATAGGGTTTTGAGTATGTACAGGTCTGGATTTGAGGATGATGTTTTAAGAGATGTTGGCTTTGATGGCAGAGCTAACTTCAGAAACTCCTACCCCCCATTATTTATTCCCATTCCTGTATCAGAGCTCACTAATTCTAGCACCAATGCAACTGTTCATGGATCCATTCTATACATTAAAAAATGTATATTTTAAATGAGCTATTTCATGTCTTTGATAGTGTAGCAGTTCGTTCACCCTGCTGCAGGACGGCAGGAAGGAGCTACACTGTGAGGGTAGGAAATTACAAAGCCATCTTTGTCCTCAAAATCAATGTCTAGTGATACCAGGGAGACTGTAGCTGCACGTGCCTTACACATTCAAACAGGTACAATTAACAGGTACAATTCTTGAACACTGCTTGTGTCAGGATCTGTCCTGTACCTTTCCTTGTTTCTTGGGGAATTGGCATTAACTTCAAAATGCCCATTGCCATACTTCAGGCTTCTCTTTGATAGCAAAATCCAATTTGGTTGATGGCTGCAGAGGTCTGTCTTTTGACATAAGGCTGACTTCTTCATTTCTTCTTCTGAAGAAATGTTTGTCTTCTATGTTTTTAAATCAGTTTTAGAAAAAGTTTTAGTTCTACCTTTATATAAAATGGGTATTCCAGACAGAAAGGGAAGAAAACTGCCTTTACCATACTGTACAGCAGGTCCACGTTTGTTCTGTTGGTGTTTATATGGTTACCTGTAAATTGGAATAAATGGCAAGACTTTGCCAGTGGTCAGCTTATAATGTCAGATCACTCCCAGTCCACTTTTTTGGTGTCACTTCTCCAGCTAATGGCTGTACAATTGTGAAACACCCAATTTACTCAGTCCCCAAGCAGAGCTGTTACCATGCCAATTTTGCAAGCCTTGAATTTCTCAGTCTGATTTTTCCAGACTTTTTTACTTGTTTTGTAAGCTTACCAAATGACAAGCAGAAACATCGTGGGAGAAATACTTCATCTGTAATGTTTTTCAAAACAACTTAATGGCAAGAAAATGCACCTAAGATATCGGGAGTTTTGTTGATAAATATGACGCACTTCATGGGACTGCTGCCCAGACTTGGTCCCAAGCAAAATGGAGTCACATGTAAATGTTTTGAAGATCAGAGCCACCCGAATTCTGGCTGTAACTTTGTGACTTTTCTCCTCTGAATGTTTACAGACAACATGTGCATGTATAAGGCAATGCCAGAGCTTACTGTTCCTTGGCTCTTTGTTTACAGACCAGTGCTGTCCCGCATTAGTTGTAATTAAAATGAAAAAAAAAAAAAAAAAGGTGAAAACTTACCTATTTTTCAGGTGATCTGTCCCAACTCAGTAGCTGACCATTGCAGAGTGACTTGACTGTAGAAGAAGTGGACAGGAAATGTTTGGAATGCCAAGTCACACATGTGACTGCTTGCTAGGGCACTGGTGGTCTTCATACATGTCTTCATATGGTGTTATAACAGATCTTGTTTATGTTGGTTGTGATTTGATGTGCAGCATGACAAACCAGGGCTGCTGAGCATGGCAAACGCAGGACCTGGCACTAATGGCTCCCAGTTCTTCATTACTACGGTGCCTACTTCTCACCTGGATGGGAAACATGTGGTGTTCGGCCAAGTGATCAAAGGAATGGGTGTTGTTAAAATATTAGAAAACATCGAAGTAAATGGAGAAAATCCTGCTAAGGTAAGCAAAACCCACAGCACCTAGGGGTGGTGGTTTTTCTTCTACTATATGAAGTTTTATGCAGTCACCAAATTGATTTGACCTTTTTTTTTTTGAGTAGGATTAAATATTTTTTTTCCAAAGCAATAGAAGGCCCTGTTTTTAACAGGTTGCTTTGGGGAAATATTGAAACATTACCTCTCATTCCCTCCTATTGTAGTCTTGTCAATGGTACCTAGTTTAAATATTAGAGGATGTCTGATTTCTTGAATCTGAAACGTAGTATGTCTCGTGAAAGTACTGGGAAGGGAAAACGGTTATTTTGTGGTTGAAACCTGTTAAAACGGTTACACGTTTTGAAGTGTTTTAAAAAATTCAGTGAGGTGGAACTAGAAGGTGGAATTCAAAACCCTTCCTACCTGATAAGTGATTGTTATTAATGTTATGTCAGAAATAGTTTTTTTTTTTCTGGAAAAGCCATCGTTGTAGGCCATGCCAGTTTCTGCTTGCTTCAGAAAAGAAGACCTCTGTAAGGTTAAAAGACTTGGCAGTTTGAGAAAGATCCATTGTCTCTAAAGTAGTGAAATTTCAATGGCTTGTGTTTTGCTGAAGCTCAGCATGCTGTCAGCTCCTCTTCCAGCCCCCCCGTAGAGCGTGGGTATGGTGTTGGTGGAAGGCTGCTTCCCAAAGGCAATGCTTTCTGTGATAAAAGCCTTTTGATGAGGATAGGCTAATTACGTGATGGGCTTCTGAAATCAACGCACCCAAACAACAGATAAAAAAGCGTTTCTACTGAGTTTTAAAGAGTACATAGAAGTTGTGGCTTTTTTTTTTCTTCCAAAGTTGTCTTAATAAGCAAACCTGCTATTTATTTTTCAGTTGTGCGTCATTGCAGAATGTGGAGAGCTAAAGGAAGGAGATGACTGGGGAATTGTTCCCCAGGATGGTTCTGGAGATGCTCATCCAGATTTTCCTGAAGACTCGGATATAGACTTAAAAGATGTAAGTATTTTACCTCTAAGGTACTTATTTTACAGAATGCAACACGTGTAAGCAATCTGAGTTACATGGCATCTGCAATGTTCACTAAGCTTTTTTTTTTAAATCAGTGAAGATTAAGTGGTAATGTTTAGTTTTATGAAAGTGAATGTTGGGGGAGGAGATTGTAATCTTTTTTTTTCAGTGCTAATTACAACTGATTTTTTCCTAATAACTAAAACCGCAATAGTTTTTTTTTTTCCCGCCCATTTCTTTTTACTCATTTTTTGCTTGTGCTCTAGTGACAAAGTGTAATTATGAGAACTCCATCCCAGAGATGACTAACTTAGCATTGTACATGCACACATTTTCTGTACAACCTTTAACATAATTCACCCTTTAAAAATTGCCTCACTTACTAAAAATAATAAAGGATAAAGCTTTAAAAAATATTTTTAGTATATCCATGCTAGATGCTCTCAGTTCCCAGTAGTTATTTGCTTTTCAGGTTGTTCAAACTGAAGGAAGACTGGTTGCTGAGAGTTAGGGAGCGGGCTGGTGAAAGCAGCTCTTACACAGCTTCTTACCTTAACCCGATAGTGAAATAGATGAGCTGTGGAAATCAAACACTGTGAAAGGGGAATAAAGAGGAGGCCACAACGTATGTGTAGATTCCAAATACAGAATTAGGAATGTAGAGAATAATAAGAAACAAAAACCTTACAGCTAGAAACCAGAAACTCCTTGTATTGATATGATATGGTGAAAGAGGTTTTGGATGGCATTTGCTGTGGTCTAGATCTGAGATTGGCACATGCCTGCCTCTCTTAACTTTAAACATGCTTACACAAACTAACCACAGAAACCATGGTGACATTCATCTTCTGCTGTGATGATCAGTTTTTTCAAGGATATTAATTCTAGTTGGGCAGAAGTGTAAACAGTCTTACAAATGGCAATGTATACATTTGACAGATCTGAAGGCAACTGTGGTACAGACAGCAGTAACTATAAACTGTTTCTTGCCACTGGAAAAGTAACTTAACACTTGAAGTATATGCCATTCTGGAAATAGAAGTGATGGATTTGATGGATGCTGGCACTTTTCTTTTTCTTCTTCCATAGATGTTTGAAGTGTTTTGAGAGAAAATGTGTTGCTATGACTTCAGTTGAGAATGTGCAGATTTCAGGTGACTTTAGTACCATTTTGAGAAGCAGAAGATAAAATATTCCTGTGAATAAGGCAGTCTTGGTTGAATACTGTCATTGTTAGCATGCCTTCCTTTCTGTGAATAATGGTCAACACCATTACTTATAGCTTTCTATGTAGGTAGCAGCGTTTAGGGGAAAGAGTTGTACTGCTGTGTTGTCTCTGGGTGTTTTCTTACTCTTTATGCTCTAGAAAACCCATTAGTAATTTCATCTTTCAGACTATTGCATTACTTGAAGTATGGAATATTACAGAAGTGGTTTGAAGTTAGTATTTATCTAAAATTGGAATACTCCTGAGATCTTTGAAAGAAGATGGACGTGGGATCCTACTGTTAAATATAAAATAAACCAAGTTTTTTCTCATAAGTAAATTTATACCTTATATTTTCCATCTATTTATTAGGTTGACAAGATTGTGGCCATAGCAGAAGACATAAAGAATATAGGAAATACTTTCTTCAAATCGCAAAATTGGGCAATGGCAGCTAAAAAGTATAGTAAAAGTTTACGGTAAGGTTATCATCATTAAATGAGGTAGTTCCTGTAATCCAAATTAATTCTGACATCGAGCAATTATATGTGCATTTTAAAAATGCCTGTTGCTGTTTTTTTTTTTTGTTTGTTTTGTTTTAAAAAATAGCTTTCAGAGTCTAGAAAACATCTGGTTGTTTTTTAGCTACTGATACAAGTAGGTCTTCTACTTACTGCTAGGCTAAGAGCTATAGGCAAGAAGTATTGTTTTGAATTGAATAAATGCTCCTCTATTAATGCTGCTGCGCTGGTACGTAACTGGGAAGAAAAGCACAATAGTACACTGTGTATTTGGAGAGGAAGGGAGATACTTCTCAAATTTCGAATAAGCAGTAGGTTTAGGAGATGGGTAAGCTCAAGAGAGAGCACCCCCAAATGTGATGCTTATTAATTCGTTATTATTTTTTGTTTTGAGCCATTGTGCCATTGTCCTGTCTCCACGAATAATTCAGACTTGCCTTTAAAATCATGATCTTTGTCTCCATACTGCTCCTTTCTTCTTTCAAGATTTTTGCTTTATGTGTATGTGGTTCTCCCATTAACTTTAAAAAAAAAAAAGTTATACTGACCTTTTTTCCTGCCTTCTTTATGATCACTGGTTAATGAGCAGTGACAATAAGGAAAGAAAAAGCATTCAGGCATATTTAATGCTTCAGCTGTGTTTTAACTGATTAGGTTTCAAACAAACGATGTCCTTCTGAAGCACAAAAATTAATCTGTACAGATAATTAACCCAAGATGCAATCTCTCCCTCTCCCCTCAAAAATCCTTTCATAATACAACATAAAACCTGAAATAAATAGGATATGTAAACCCTTGAGAAATCATACAGAAAAAAAGGCTCGAACAGATCTCTAAGTAACTAATCAAGTATCAGGTATAATTCTGCCATCCCTCGCAATTAGTTGTCTTGCTCACTCTTAAGCTGATGAGCCAATGAAGGCTCTTCCAGTTTGTGTAGACAGCTTCTTGTTGATACTCATGGTTTGTCCTAGCAGATACGGATAGTAGCTTTTCTAAATGAGAGAAATCGGATTGTTCCAGCTCTTCTTTATGGGTCATGTTTTCATACTTGAATGGACACGCCCTACTGTTCACCCTGAAGTCTAATACTTTATGTAGGATGAAGTATTTTGGTTGGCACTTCTCTGGAACTGACAGGAGTAGCTCTTACCGGGGGCATCTCCCATGTCTTCTGTACAACTTGCCTAGCAAACAAACCATCGGGTGGTTTTACTTTTCTTTAATTAGCGTTGCATTGTGCATTCTTTAATGTTTATATTCTATTATAACCTTAAGTTCTTATCGTATTGCTGCTTAACCAGTTACTTTTTATGTCAGAATTTATACTTTTTTGTCTGAAATGTATTACTTTCCCTCGTCTCCACTCATATTCATCTTACAGATTGCTTTGGCTTGGAAGCTCTCATTTTGTTTCCAGAATGGTTGAAGTCTGTCATATTTTGGCATGATTTATAAATACCATAGGTGCACTCTATTTGTTTTGAACATAACTCACTATTGCATTGTTCTCCTTAGCTTCTTACCCTTTTTTCTCTCCTCTGGTCCTCATTTCTTGCATGATGCCCAGCAGGTGGACAAATCACTGGGATTATGTCAAATGTTTTAAGTATTGCTTATTTCTATACTCCAAGATTGTATACAGACCATCCAACACTCAAAAGATAGGGATGCAAAATTAAAACTTCATAAGCACCAATCTGCAAAAACTGCATTAATCATGGCACACTTAAAATGTGAGTGTACACGAACATGATTTTGTTAAATTTGATCTTTTTTTTTAAAGTAAAACAAATTCTATAAGCAACACCCTTAAAAGAGTTCGAACTTTTATATCCACAACAGGCCTTTGCCACTTGACATAAAAAGCTGCCAGCATTAACACAGTGTAAATTAAGAAGAATGAGATACAATTTGTCTGTCAGTTTACCTGCGAGGCAGCAATGCAGTAAATGATACGGCTTGGTCCTGAACCAGGGTCAGTTTTGAAATTCAGGAAAAAGCACCTCTGAGTCATCACTGGAAAGCAGGTGGAGTTAACACTAATAACATTCTTGCCTTTACAAAGTAAAGTTAGCTTTATTTTATCACCATAAATGCCTAAATTAACTAAAATCTTACTGAAGAAGAGATGAAGCTTTCCACAAATGTGGAAGGTGCTGTAGAGGCATTGCTTTTTGCCACAAATGAGCACTGTTTGTTGGGAGTAAGCACTGAGATAAATGCTAACAGGTTTCATGCTGTCTAGGATAGTGCATTTATCTAAGAAAAAAAGACGCCATCAGTACAGTAAAGGGACAGGACTATTTTCCTCCTTTGGTGTAATACTTACTGAACTACAGGAAAACATTCACTGATTCATCTTTTGAAATATACAAATACAAATAAATACTTGTAATAGTGGAATTGAAACTGTATTACAAATGCCAGCTTGCACTTACCTGTGGAAAGATAGCTCATGGCAGAAGAAAACAGAACTTGGAACACTAACACACATTCTTTGTAAACCTGTTTTTCTCCAGGTATGTAGAAGCTTCTGAAACAGTGGCAGAAGAGGCTGACAAGCCAAAGCTGAAGACCATTGGGCTGACCTGTGTTTTAAACATCGGCGCTTGTAAGCTAAAACTGTTGGACTGGCAGGGAGCCATTGACAGTTGTTCGGAGGTAAATTTAGTGTCAAGTAATTTGATTAGCAATTGGCCTATGTCAAGAATGGAGACTGAAACGGCAAAGCTTTTTTAAAGTTGTTCTGACAAGTTCAAGGTTTGAAAGTATAAAGTAGAAGGCTGGTTGTTAAGTTATCACAAACCTTGTGGCTTTTTGAAATGATTTTAAAATTGAAAAGGAATTTGGAAGCAAAACTTCTGTTTCTTACTGCCAGAAAAAACACATACTGGGATTGTCAGTTTTGTTTCCTAAGAACAGAGCTAACGTTTAAGTTACAAAGAGTCTTTAGTGAAAGAAGAATATTTTTTTTTCCTGGAAGACTAGTACAAGCAAAACATTTTACTTGTTTTCAGATCTGATGGGCCTGAGTTTTATTTACTGAAATGAGTTTTCCAATTAAAGCCCTTTCAGGTAGAGTAGTGGTGAAAGGAAACTGGTGAAGGGGAAAAAAAAAGGAAGGAAACAAATGCAGCTGATCTGCACGTGAGGGTTCTGTAAAGAGCTGGCTTCCCTTCTAGGCTGCTGGTGGTGTTCTGCACCAAACATTCATAAACCCATGTCCTCAGATGGACAAATGGAGGGGCAAAGAAATATGATATGGCATCTGTCCTCTAGAAAATGATAGACTGAAACAGCATTTAAGTGTCACAGAAATCGATAATCCTAATACTTGCAAATGTGGAAAAACTTTTATTTTTTTTTAAGATTATAGAATTGTTAGATCAAGGCAAGTCCCTAATTGTAGTAGCCATCTGTAATGCTTTAAGCTTAGGCATCATGACAAGTGTTAAACTGACCATCAGTGTTTTAATTAGACCACCAGTTACTAAGATTGACTAGTAGAGTTCAAGTAATTGTTGATGAGAAACTCTATGGTTTCAGTGATGATTTCCTAAGGCCAAAAGTTTTTTTTTTTTTTTTAAATTACCACTCTGTAATACATGCATCGTTTGGTGTAAATAAGAAGTTACAGAGAGCTGAACGTGTTCAAATAAACGTATTAAAATAGCTGTACGCACACTTGGTCCAGCTGAAAGCAAGGAATGCTATGTGCACCTGGTACAGACACCTAAGTTTTTAACTCTTGGCAGAGAAGAGGTTCAAGGCCTTATAGCAGATACATCAAGATGAGCTCTCAGAGCAACGCTTTATACAAACAGCCAATACTGAGGTGTTTTTTTAAAAAAATCTAGATGCAGCTTCTAGCATCTAGAATTCTTAATTAATGAGTTAAAGTTAATGAATTAAACTAACAAAGCCCCACATTCACACACATTTCCTCTAATCATTGAACAACTTTTTATTTCTTAAAATTGAAAAAAAAAAATGTATAATATAGTTCTATCTTTGCAGTAAGAAAAAAACAGTGGGATTTTCACAGGCAAGAAAAAGCTCCTGAAGAGAATGGAGCTAGCAGAATTAATGGAGGTAGTTTGAAAAAGAATAATTAGGGAGTGACTTGACTAGTGGAACAATCTCTTTACCTGGACGCTCTATTTCCCATTTTTGTATTGTCATATTAGAGCTGGAACATACACATTAGTGAAACCATTTGTGTCAGAAAAGGCATGATACCTGAAACTTGACAAGGTTCCTGAATCACAAGATGGAGCGCTTGCATCTTTCTATCCTGCAGTGAAAAAAGCTTTACAGAAAATTCCCTGTTTTTTTTATGATGCTGCTGTAGAGGGTTTTCTTGGTGCGAAGGGAGGAGCTGCAATACAGAGTGGAACAGTGAGCATCAAGGTTAGAATAACCTGAGCTGCAGCAGCAGCTTTCACAGCTGTATCGATCGATACAGGTTCCATTTCATCGTAATGTATGCTGGCCCTTGACAGAAGCCTACTTGTGGCACAGCAGTACTGCAAATGATCAGATAGCCACTCAGCGTGCTCCATTATAGCATCCCTTTTTGCAATTAATGTTTTGACAGCTCAACCCCAATCAAATAGGGAGATTGTGTGCTGCTGGGAACTGCCATTTGCAGAGATGGGAGGCTGTGAAGTATACTAAATGTTAATGTGACAATTTTATTAAATTTACAGGCTCTTGAAATAGATCCAGCAAATACTAAAGCTCTCTACAGACGGGCTCAAGGATGGCAGGGAATAAAAGATCTCGATCAGGCACTGGTAATGATTACAATATTTACTTTTTTTTTTTTTTTTTGGTATATCTAAATATTTTACCAGAACATTCATTTATATTTGGTTTTATTTAAGGCTGATCTTAAGAAGGCTCACGAAATAGCCCCTCAAGACAAAGGTAAAATAAAACTGTTTCTCTACAGATCCTATACTTAAGAATGTAACCAGGGTAATACTTACATAAGAAATCATACCAATGTGATGCCTAAAATGGTGGCTTCTAATAACTGTTGAAAATTAGAAGCTGATTTATTGAGCACAGAGCCCACTGGCATGGAACACCTGTTTTTATACAGCATTGATGTGTCTGGTACCCTGGGCAACTGCTTATGTAGGTATAGTGTAACAGCTGTGCTCAAAGTGGTCATACTAGTTTTCTGGTCTTACCAGTACCTAACAGGTTAAGACTTATATATCATAAATTCTGATTGGACACCAATAATATGCTTCCTACATCCTCCCCTACGTGGTCACCTTCCAGGTGAGACAAAGGGAAAGCCTTTTTGCTGCTGGTACCTGACCTAGAAGATCAAATGCAGTTTAGTGTACAGATGTAGTGTACAAAATAATATGGGTAATTTGCAGCAGTGAGACATGCTCTTGACATATTAGGAAACCTAATGTAACCTAAAGACACTGTATCATGGATTTTCTTTTTAAACAGCTATCCAGACGGAAACACTCAAAATCAAGCAGAAGATAAAAGCCCAAAAGGAGAAAGAGAAGGCAGCTTATGCTAAAATGTTCGCTTGATATTTTTATTGTTAAGCTTTTAATTCTATGCACTAACTCATGCAAAAGACAAAATGGAGCTGAAGGCAACTGTTCCCTCTTTCATTTGCCCTGTACTGCACTTCTCGGTGTTTACAACTTAAAGGTCTAATAATAAAGACATTGTTCAAAGGTGAAGTGTTTTTCTTCCTTTAAGGTGTAAGAACTTGTTTTGTGATACAGGTATGTTACTCACAGTAGGGGTTGTGTTTTTGCAGCTTAATACTTAGGCCTTCCTAAAAAGTCTGGTTTTACCACCAAAGCCATTTAAGCAGTTTTTTTTTTTTTTTTTAATTATTATTTTTAATTAGTGCAGGCCTCATTTTTTGTAAGGAATAAAAAGTGCTGACAGACATATACCCTGAAGGTGCAAATATGAAACCATTTTTTTAAACCACTTTACAATTGTATTACAGATGGGCTCCCTGTCATTATCAGGAAAAAAAATAATCTATGCTTTATGTAAAAAGTGTAACACTTAAGAACAAGGACAGTTTTCTAGACTGATGTACTTTCCTTACTGTGAGGTAGGACTCTACATATAGTAAAGCACTTCTGATAGACAAACACTTTTTTTTTTTTAAGGATAGGTACTAAACTTTTTCCATTACACCCCTGATTCTGGATATGGCTCCTGTCATCACTGAACTTCAGCAATAAATCCAAGGTCCAAAGTTCATTTGTCAGTCCTAAGAAGAACTTTCTTCTGCCTGCCACCCAACTCCTGAAAAGAAGTTCTATTTAAATAAGGCTAGGGTTTAACCAGAATGCACCCCCCTTCCATTTAATGCAGTGCTCATACCTAAACTTCAGAATGGCACGTTAGTCTCAAAACTCTAACATTCAAGTCAGTGCTGTACTTTAAACTGCAGCATAAAAGACTCCAACTCCCCTGTTGGTGATCAAAAGTCACTGAATAGTTCTCAGCCACCTCACATCCCGTTATAAGCTGGTCCTCCTCCTCCTTCAGGCACTACCCAGTTAATGTTCTGACTTGGGTCTTTAATATCACACGTTTTGCAGTGGACACAGTTCTGAGCATTTATCTGCAATCTTGATCCTTCTCCTGTTTCCAGAGGAACATATTCATAAACACCTGGGAAAAGCACAAGAGTGTGTGACTTCTCCAACCACTTTCTCTTTCATGCACAGTCAACAAGCACAACAAGGAAAATAAAGTACCAGTGTCATTCAACTGCCTTCTTCCATGTTCCATTATTTTGTCACAAATCTATTTTTAACGTAATAAATTTGAAGACCTCTGCTTGAGCCCTTTTCTAGAAAGACAACTAGGACAGAATATTTGAAGTAGCAGGCCAGGTGGACTCCTCCTGAAATACTTAAGTTTTCACTTTGCAAAATCTCTCTCACACGCTCCATTTCTATTACCTACCTGCTGGGCAAAACCTTTGTTCCGGTCCATCGAATATAGCCAAATTCTTGCTCACAGGGATGCTGTCATCTTTCAAAGTCAAATGAGCGGGCTGGTCATGTTCGTGATTTGTACCACTTAAAGCCACAGATGACAGGAGATCAAAACTGATTTTTCCATCAGGCTTTGGGTATTCGATAGGAGTACAATCTTTGGCTGGCTTGAGCTGAGCAAAATCTGGTCCTAAATACATTTTTAATAAATAAGACTCATTGCAGAATTACAATTTAATGAAGCTATTTTGATTTTCCTCCTCATCAGAATGAAGTATTTCATAGAAGGTAGCCTTTTTCATGAGACAAGTCTTTTCATGGGACAAGATCTATGCTAGGTACAATAGTGTTTTAATGGCCTCATCTACAAGTCTACTTTACCACTTTATCATCAATTTCTATAGTTTAAGTCCCCGCCACTTGACCAGATACGGTCTAGCATAAACTAAGAGACTGACACATACATTTAATATCTTATTTCAGGAAATAATGAAGTTACCTGGATGTTTTAACGTCCATGGTTCCTTTCCTCTCAGTAGCCAATAAAATATCCCTGTGTAAATCATTCCTCCATACACACCCAGTATGCTGTGGCAAGACGGGCGGATGTTTCTAACTGCATACAGCTCTTTCCAGACCCAGGACTTTTTCAGGTTCTCTTCATATTCTTGCACATTGAGTCCTACAAGGACATTACTTGTTAGATACCTACAGTATATAAAGACTATCCTTGAAATAAATAAATAAATAAACAATCAAAACAACTGCTGAATAAAGACAAGGGTTAGCAATGAAGGGAGCAAACTAAGAATTTCAGAACAGTATGCTAGGAGTATACTAAACTACATACTTCAGCCTCTTGAAAAAACCAGGTTCAGCAGTTGCCAGCAGGTTACTGACTCCTCCTTCGTAACCTCTTTAAACAAGCCACAAGAAGCAATACATTGCCTCAAACTTCAGCAATAAATAAAGGTAGCAGACCAGGTGGCTACACCGGCATCCCTACTAGAAAACAGCTCCTCTCTCACAGAGTTAATATCTGACCAGGCATGTTTACCGGTGGCCTAAGATCCAGGATTTCAATTCTAAATTTGTCAAGTTAAAAGCTTTTCCTTTACAAGTTCGGCAACCACAAGCATTTTGATTTCATTAACTATGGCTATGGCCCAGTGGAGGACACCAGTGCTAGACAATGTTTCCTCCCTTTGTAACCAGCAAGTTATCAAGCCCTGTTTGACTAAACTTCTGGTTTTCTTTACAAATGCTACAGACATTGCACACTTGACATATCTCTTGCAACATAGTTAAAGCCAAGCAATTAGAAAAAAAAAAAAGTTCATTCAAATGCAAGTTCCCTCTCCTTCACCCATCTCCATTACTACTGTATAGATTTAGATATTTTAAATAAACACTTGTTAAGGGCTTGTCTATACATAAAAACCTACTTCAGTCTATATTTTCTAGCTCATATAAGGGTCTGAAAAAACTCCCTAGCTGTGCACAGAGCAGTAGCTGGGCTGTAATCTGTCTTGACAGAGCTGTTAACAGTTTATAAAACCTGCTGATAATCAAAGAAGAACAGCAGACTAACCTAATAGAATGCTTATTATCTCAGACAGGTTCTAGGGCTCTAATCACTCTACCGTGTTACAGTAAACTAGGAGCTTTATCTGTTCAGTACACCTCTGTGCCACCTTCAGTTGCATGTTTCTCTTGCAGGAGAGCTCACTAGAAGTGACTCCATCATTACATAGAAGAGATGTCTAAAATAATTACGTGGCACCTGGCTATAGTGGTCCTCCAGAGCGGCTGAAATTCAGGTGGGGTTATGTCCCTGTACAGCCTTTGTTAATAGATTTAAGGGAACAAGCAGGGCTTAAATATAACACTACAATGCAGTCAGGATCAGACGATTACCCCAATGTGTTTGAATTACATATAATAGGAAATACACCATCTCACACAGAGAAGACTATAAAGATAGAAAAAAAGGATCCTACTAACAACAATACAGTGAAAAGTAAATTTGAAAAATCTCATACTTCTGCTTACGTGACATCAGCTCCTTTCAATCTTCTGCCTTCTGACTGCAGTCTTTCAGTAAGACTTTTTGAATGATAAAGCTAAAATTTTTAACAGTAGGAACTGAATATATATTATACTTGTTTACTTAAACAGGAAGTGCAAGCTTAGTTTTCTCATTAGAGGCTTATTTTTGTCCTAGCAGTAGGATCAATACTTAAGAATAGCTAAGCAAAACTTTGTTTCTTAAATCATTTTACAGTATAAATAGTAAACAATCAGTATGTATCTTTTAAAATCACCACACTCATTTCATGATTTGCATTTCCGTCAGAAAATTAATTACAGCTAAACTGTTGGTGGCTCCAACTGAACACAAGGTAACTCCAGGTGAGAGCATAGCGATCTTACCTATTGTCTTGGACTGGAGATTCTCATTCGTTAATTGGCTAAAGATGGCTTCTGAAGCCAACATGCCACTTTTCATTGCAGTGTGGGTCCCTTTGATCTTAGGAACGTTCATGAGTCCAGGACTGCAGCCAATTAATAATCCACCAGGGAAGGTAAGCTTGGGTATCGACTGAAGAGGAAAAAAAAAAAAATGCTTTTTGTTAAGTGAATATAACGTGCTGGAAATCAAACTGGCATGAAACTAGAGTGTCCTTCACACTCGCATTTGCATGATCTAAATATACATTGACTTAAGTTATTCTACTTAATCAAATGATTTTGGCATAGTAAACAAATAAGAATGCAGACACTGTACTAGGTTTGAGAAGAGACAGCATCTTCCCTATATCCTCTCTCCAACTGCTTTATCTATAAAAAGACTGTGCTAATGTTATCTACTGATACTATTTTGCTCCTTCAATTTTAAGTGAATTGTTTCTTTGAAAGACGTTTGTGCTTCCATTTTCAAAATGGTAAGTTGTATCAGTCCCATCTCAGAGTTTATTAGTTGGTGCTACTTTTTTTTCCATTTGACAAATCTTTTCTGTCAAGCCACACATCATTATGTGGCCTCCTCCCTGCAAATTCCACTTATTTTAGACGTTTTTCAGCATCCAACAAATACATTTTTGGAGCTAAATCATTCTCTTATTCCTGTTCTGCAAGAAGCTTGTCTTTGAATACAGTCAAAGACTGTACCTAAGTACCCAAGACAGCCAGGTAATTTGCAAACATCACATGTATTTTATTAATACACGTTATCCTCCTAGATTAACTAAGGAATAGCTCACCTATCATGATATTCTCACCCTCATCCAATGAGATTAGGATTTTATACAGAGAGCAGCTTCAAAACACAGACTGAAAACAGCACTCTGAGCAGTCCTTGATTTTGGAATTTGAATAGAAGAAATAACAGCTATGGAGATGTAATCTGTTAAACTCTGTCCGTTCCCTCCACACATCCCAAAAGCTACAGAAACAGGGAAATATCTAAGTGCTTGCTCTCTCTCTTTCACACAACGGTATTTTAAAGACTAAAGAACATGGTCATAAGGTTGTAGATAATAGAAAAAAAAGATCTTAGATCAGTGATAATTTTATAAATGTGTTTCATACAATACTGTCACCAAAATGAGAACTGGAGCTACAGAGCCACTTACATAAGAAAATATTCCTGTACTCCAGTGATGGAAATGAGTCAGACTGCTACAGTTATCAAACAACATATGCAGAAGAAGAGTTACTCTTTTAAAAAGTCTTCCCAAGTGACTCATCAGCAAGGTTTTTTTTTTTAATTGGAAATCATATATAATAAAAAATATACTTAAAAATGTTACTCATGATCAAATAGACAATTCTAACTAGAGGGAGTAAAAAGTTAGACATGCGAAATGCTTTTATGTTAGAAACAGCGCAAAGTACGCAATATGCTTTAAGCCTGGCAAAGAAGTCCAAAGATTAGGAGACGGATGTGCAAGAGCTGTACTTCTACCACCTGTGCAACAGCACAAACAATGCCTGTGACTTAAAAACTACCATGTCCTTTCAGCTGTGTGTTGGGAGCAGCGTGAGGAGGAATATGCAACTGAAGTCAGAATCTGACTGCTTCATCCAAGCAAGAAATACAGTAACGACTGTGATATAGAAACCAGTGTGCTGGAAAGCACACTCTCATAAATATGCTGAAATTAAAGCATCTTGGTACTTTCTGTATTATCCATGTTAATAATGGCCCAACAATGGTTTCCAAGATAAGCCAGTAACACAGCCGTTATCATGAACTGAATACAAAGAACATGACGCGACATACTTCCACTTCAGACAGCACGAGGTGATCAACCAGCAGGCTGACTTTATGCGTATCACGAGGGTAATCCAGAAGTTGCATCATGAACTCACATTACTCAGTCCCAGGCATTCACACTTGCAGCAAAGCCTAACTCCAGGAGACTATCACGACAGTTACCTTGCTGCTAAAGTCCTATTTGTATTTCAAAAGCTGCATGAGGCCACGTTTATATTAAAGAAGAGATTCAAAAAGGAAAGACAACGGTGTCAGAGAGCAGAGGTGAGTGGCCCCACAAACAGGCTGCATGGATCATGAACACCCAGCATAGTTTTAAGTTCCAAACTGAAAGAAGCATCAAGAAGATGGATCTGGCAGCCCAGGACACACAGCAGCCTGTGCTTCAAGATTCCCACACGAGGTTAAAAACTTGGAAGATCTTGAGCTATGAAACATGTATTTTAGACTATTTCTCCTGCAAGTTATTCCAACCCTTTCAATTGACCTTAAGTCTTGGTGAATGTAATCTTTTAGACTCCCTGTGGGAACAAAATGAACAAGGTGTTCCATCTCCCAAGACGCGAGCCAAAATTCAAAGCTGTGCGTGAAAAATACTGAAGGTACTTGAGGAGGTGAGGACTTACCCGCCAAAGTACATAACTGCAGCACCATCACTGACTCAAGGGTCAAGCACTCAAAAGCACAAGCATTTAGGAAAATACCTCCCCCTCCACTCCCCCAGAAGAGCAAGATGACTGGTGCTACCTGCCCCTCCCAAAGTTTCCAGGCCAAACAAAGAATTACCTGTACCTCTGCTGCAGAACACGTTTGCCTGCAATATCAACTCCACATGTAATTTCAAAAGTAAAGTGACCGTGTCAGAAGATTGCTGGTATTACAAGAACCTAAGCCTAGAAAATCTCAGCAGGTGTCTCCAGCAAGATAACAAGGTCCTTGTGTCTAGCAAAACTTGTGGCCTTATTCATCTTTGTTATAGTTCAGTTGTTTCCCAACAGCATGCAAGCTGAATCTGTAATATTACAAAACTGGCTATGGAAAACTGGAAGTACAAAAATTCATGAAAATGTTACCTGGAGACCACCTTCATTCAATGCTCTGGCACCATATGCAATCCTTTTTCCACCCTCCAAAGTGGGCTCTACGCTTGGATGGTGCTTCCACCTCTGAAACTCCCTAAACGGATTCAAATAGGGATTTTGATAATCTAAACCAACCTTAAAAAAATAAAAAGTGCAACATTAATGAAAATAAAATACGAAATTTCAACAAAAGCTAGAAAATAAAACAACCACGTATTACCAGATCAACTCCTCAGTCTATTTCATACTAAATCAACCTTAAGATCTTTCTACTTAAAGAAACTACTGCCAAAACTACATTGAATTAACAGTATAATACAAGCACATTTGAGAGTTTGTTGCCGTAAGACTATGTCCTACCTATACCTGAAGCATGGAAATCCTTAATTGCACTGTAACAACCTTCCATCCGCCTTTGAAATAAAGCAGTGAGATTAAATTAAGCATGATTTAATGGTAGGTAAGTGAGAAAACTTGTTTGAAATTTGCTTCAAAAACTCCTTGCCCTACACAAGCTGGAAGGAGAGGTAAACAATTATTTCTAGATACTTATTATGTCCTTGCACTCACTGATTTTAACCAGTTCACATCATTTAGCTTAGTCAATTATTTCCAATTAGGTGAGCCTTTGTAATAAAGCACCAGGGAACAATAATAAAAACAAAAAATGGGGGAAAAAATGATGTAGCCAGATGGCTGAATGCCCAGGATTTCTATCTTATTCATTCGAGAACTTGCCCAAAGATAAACCCTACATTTCCTACCCTTAACATATTCTTGGAAGGACACATGTTGCTGAATTTTCTCTTTTGTCCAAAGGAGTAATTTCTGGCTCCTGTAAGCTTTATTTCACAAAATTATCAAAATATATTCTGAGTCAGCAACAAACAGTACCTTGATTTCTATGGCTGTTCAGTTCTTTCAGAGCACTGCTTGCATCTATTTCCATTGCAAGATAAAGTTCATGAAGGATTTTCAAAGTACGTGCAAAGTGTAAAGTTCAAAGACAAAAGAAGTGCTTGTATGTGCACACAGAAGTGGTTTTTCTCCTATCTGAACAGGAGATAGAAATGCAGGGTGTTCCTACTTACATGCTTTTCCCATAAAGTGGATACGCACGATATGCTGACACACAAATAAGGAAAATGAATTAAAATTGCAAAAGAGACTGATTTTGACATTTCCTAACTTTTAATTATTTTGTGAAAATTTTGTGAGCACAGTTTTGGCTAGTCATCTGCTTTCGGCTTTACCAAAATTTATTTGGTTTGCCAAAGAACGTATTTCTAAGTTTTCCATTTTGTTCTTAATAAAAGACACTAGATAAAACACAGCCTAATGACAAACTAACCTTTCCTTATATGGGAATAAGTGCACTTAAAATTAAGAAAGGACTAAAATTGGTCTGCTATTTTTGTTTTCATCTTCAAATTAAAACAGAAGAGAATGTGCACAAAAATGAAGACCCAACCAAAAACAAACACACACAAGAAAAACCAACTTCACTTACCACAAATCCAAGAGCAACTAAGGGTTCACCCTCATTTAAGTGATAAAGAAAGGATCCTCCATACGTATGTCTGTCTAAAGGCCAGCCTACGGTATGTTCCACTCTTCCCGGTTTCCATTTCTTCTCATCAATAATCCATAACTGAAATGAGGATCGCCAGAAATTATTCTATATTGCAAAGCAATGGCATTTCAATAATAAAAAAAACATTGATGATAAATGAAGTTACTGCTACGACCAATGCATGAACTCATACAGCGAAAGATCCGGTTTATGATGTACAAATACTTTTTTGGGTTCCCATTTAAGAATTTGCCAGCATTTTTCCATGCATCAGAGAATGTGACAGACTCCAGCATTATACCCATTTTTTTCACTCAACATGATCCTTTTTATGAGCTACTTTTATAGATATTTTTGCTAATGAATACAACTACTTTGATGTTTTTTCTTTAAAAAACACTTTTTTTTCATATGAAAACATTTTTTTTTCATATGAATCGTTACAATTTCCTCACAAGATTCTCAAGATCAGGCTTAGCTATATGGCTGAGCTGATCTAAGCATCTGCTGCTGAACAAGCTGCCCTCTCTTCTCTCTCCTACAAATTTCCAGTACTCACCTGACCCATGGCAAACTTACAGAAGCATTTTTGTATTTTTAAATGTGGGCTAATTTTCCACTCACTTCGCAAAACATCTCTTCATCACGAAGTTATGTGCCTGGCACAGTCTAAGGATGGAACAGTGGAACTATCCCTTCCACCCACGGGGCACCATTAGATCTTCTCAAGCACAGAGGGTACATCTACATTAATATTTCAATTTGGATTAAGGGGCATGTTTTTGAGTGGGACTCCGGATTGCTCTCACTCAGCACGCTTTGGTTCACGTTACAGAGCAGTCACGGCAGGCATGGACTGGATTTCTTTCACGTGAAACCCTCCCTGCCTGGCTCCAGAAACCCATCTAAAGCATTCCAGTCACAAAAGGCTACTCGGTTCCTGGGACTCAAACAGAGCTACTCCAAAGTAAAAATAACCCTGAGACGTGCATAGCATGGATGTCAGCTCATCAGCACCAACTATTTCACTTTACAGATCCATTCCTATCAGACTGTACTATTTGCTAAAGCAGACACGGTCATATTGAAACCTGTCTCATCTGGTACCAAAGGTACTCTACCTACAACGTAGATATTAGAAATTTTAACTATGTCATGCATAGTTACATAGAACATTCACCAATTGCCTCTTCTCTACAGAAATCTAAAATATTTTGGTGAAAATATTTTAAAATCGCCAAATAAATTTGGCGAATACTTTGTAGTTGGAAGCACAAGCTTAAAGAAATAATCAAAAAAGAATATGTTACAGTCAAACTCTGGACATACTCGAGACAAACAGGTCTTTTTTTCACGACTAGTATTTCCTGAGTATAAAATATTTTTTATATACCTGATCCCTATCCCAGTTTTATAAGCCTAGCAAAGGGATCAGGGTGTGTGTGTAAAGTTCATGCAGATGTTTCAGAGAGCATGACAGCCCCTTCCTCTCTCTAATGAACATGCAGAAAAACCACAGAAAGCCTTTCTTCCCCTCCCCAGGTATTAAAACTACCTATAATTAGGCAGCATGAATCCATCTCTCGTTTACTAAAAGTACTGAAAACAGATTTCACAAATAACTGAAATCAGATTAAGAAGTGAAAGTGGATTCACAGGTTACTCCTAAATACAGATAAAAGAGTATTAGCGTTCAAAACAAAAGAGTCGAGACATTCAGAAATGTCTTCTCTTACCAGCTTCAGAAGAGCAAATACTCTGGAGTCTGAAAACATAACTCAAAATCTCTCATTCTCATGTCTTTATATAAAGTAGTTTGAATACAAACTACCTTACATTTTCACAGTATTTTCCTTAACGCTTAAAATTCGGCAGATACCTCTTTCAATCCAATGCCATAGCTCTGGGCTTGACAGTTCTCCCTGAGGTTGTATTTTTTGTACAGCTGTTTGGCCAGATGTCCATGACAACCTTCAGCAAAGATTGTGACCTTAGCATGGAGTTCCAAGCCTCGTTCAAAGGTAGGCTGCAAAAGTAGAGGATTTCATCAGCAGTTAGAACTGTGATACATCAAACTCACGGAAAGACAACTTAGGGCAATAAGGTGATTTTACACGACTTTGTAGCACTGCCCAGAACCTATAAATCATTGTAAGCTAAAATGGAAAAGACAGCTGGAGCAGAACCAAACTATGATACAGCCCCAGCAAACCTGGCAAGGGGATTCCATTAGAGCAGCACCACGGTGAATTGCCATTCTGTACTGAGAGCGATTCTTTTCCAGGTCAGAGGATTCTACCATGACATCTGCTCATTCACACGGTGCAAAGGAACCCCAACAAAACAAAGAATCTTAACCTGTAACTTCATGCTTTAATTTTTGCTCATAAAGTCACATTACAATAAAATATTGTCTTACTCACATACATGAAGGAGGCCTAATAAAACACCAGGTCAGAAAAAGATGTATCAAGTGTCCAGTCCCTCCATCCCACCTCCCTCCCCCAAGAACATGCTACTTCAGAATTCAGAATAAAATTGTTACAATAAATATGACACCAATATTATATTCAGAAAAAAGAAGCCTGAATTCAGGAAGTTTAATGCTGAAAAAAAGATCATGGTAACTGTTTTCAATGGAACCTGCCAGAGGCAAACCATTCACCATTCCTGTTTTTTGTTTGATTGGTACTGATTACAAGGTGACACTCTACTCGTTAACCACACCATTTGATTAGGTTCTGTATAAACAAACACATTGAAAGTATTCTTGATTTGAAGGTTAGGCAAACAATGTTTGTTTACTTTATGCACTGGAAGCACAATCAATTGACAACTAAAACAGTTTAAATATTCAATTTACAGTAGTGTCACCCTACTTATATACAAATTAAAGAAGTCAACAGATAACATATTTTTAATAGACACATTCCATATTCTACCAGAGTAAGTGGAAAAAAGGTTAGGTTTGGAGGATGTTTTAAAAAATTCGTATTTCCTCCCTACTTAAACAAAAACAAAAAACCCACAGCATTTTATTACTGCAATGTATTACTTGCACCTCCTACTGGAGAAAATGCACACCTAAAAATTAGTGTGTGTATATCCACTGTGGGAGACAGACAGTATTATACAGGAAAAATATATTACTATTCCCTGCCTTCACTTTTTCCTCCACTACCTTTATTTTCTTAAAACAAGAACGAGTCTTTTCTTCTCAAACCCTGCTTTAAATCAGAAAAAAAGACCAGACTCTTATACGAAAGTAAGTACTTCTTTGAAACTCTATGTAAACTAGTAAGAAACTTCATAAAGGAAAGAGAAGCTGAAGAAAAAAAAACCTTGTACCCAGAATTTCTGTAGCCTGATAATTGTGTGAAAGCTGTTCTGAGTTGCTCTGAGGTACTGACTTCTCCCTACGCATTGCTCAGGGAGGTGACACGCTTACAGCAGGTGCTGGATTCCACTAAAAATCAGCCAAAGTCCAGCACCTAGGGCAGGGGGTCACCTTCTGGATACAGCAGTGTGACCAACCAGCAAACAGGTATAAAGATTCAGCACGTACCTTGCCCCAGCAAGGTAGACAGACTGTCAACAAACTTGACTGCCGCTGTACAGAAGAAAAAGCAGGAGCCAGAAGCACGCTCTTACGTGTTGCTAGCTACCAGCAGGACAAAAGCTTTCTTTTTCCCTTTTACTTTTTTTTTTTTTTTTTTTTTTTTTTTTTGAGGGAGTTCAAGGGAGTTTTTTCTTTAATACTGATTTCCCATATGTCAAAACACACTTGCAGTCTTTCCTTCCAATCACCCTCAGACAAGCCTCCTTTCTGCAAAGGCTTTTTTTGCTGATTTCACAAGGAGTTTACAATGTCCCGAGACCTAAACTGACCTAAAAATTCAGGTGTAATTTATCAATTTTATACATAGCAGAAAATCATGTACTGAATTTTGTAATTTTTCTTAGGCTGCAGCAAGATTACTGATACCACTAGAAGCAGATACAGCACAATTTCCAAAATTAGATCTCCATTTATGGAAAACATAGCTACTTACTTTAGGTGCTCCATCCTTTTGAATGCCCACATCATTAGTAGCTATCCCTTTCACACTACCGTCTTCATGAAAAAGAACCTTTGAAAATGTTTAAACAAAAAGAACATTTTAATGATTAGTCATTTTAATCCATTTATAACAAGTCCTAGTACAGAACTTCTAAACACCAAGTCTTTCTGCTGTCTAGTGGTCAAACTTGGAAGGTAATGTTATTAATAATATACTTCAGGATCCACTTTGTGCTTTGCTGGATCTGGGCCAAGGATTTTAGCCACTGAAACAGGGTTTTCATAATACATTTCTGTTAAGAGGAATGTTGTGATTATACAAATAATTGAGGGTGCAGTGAAAGGGGCTTCAAAAATGCTTTTCATATACACACTGATATCATTATTACCTCAGCTGCTGCATAGCCTGGATACAACTCAACACCCAAAGCTTCTGCTTGTTCACCTAACCAGCTCACAAAGTGTCCCAGACGTACTATGTAATTCCCATGATTAACCATTGGAAGTCCTAGGCAAAAAGAACATACACACAAACATATACACACACCTAAAACACAGAACACTATGCAAAGTATAAGAAGATGTAGACAAAGATACATCTGATGTATATAATTGCCATCTTCAAAATAACGTCATGTGTGCCATCACCTACAAGCACCAATTGCTGCAGGCTATCATATTCTCCATACATGTGTTGTGCTACATTAAATCAAGATCGACTGTTTCACAGAAAAGCTGAAAAACACACTGAAAAGATGGTACAAAGAGCTCCTCACCAAACTTTACCTGGAAGAATTGGCACTGGAATTCTAGATTTCTTTGTTAAAATTCCAAACTTGTCTTCAGTTACAGGAGTATGAAGTGGAGCCTACATAGAAAAGGGAATAGAAATAGAGAGTTGTTTTTCTAGCCAGTCCAAACCAAATAAAATATATAAGAAAAAAAAATAAAACCCCCACAAATAATTGAAAAAATAATAAACTGGCAGTAATTTAAATGTCTAATAAAGCACTTCTATAGGAAAGTATCACCAGACAGAAAATCAAATATCTTATGAAAACAGTCATGAAACAAGAATCAGCACAACTGAAAGGTTAAAAAACTCGAACGGGGCCTTGCAAATCCCTGCTAGTTTGTGCTTCAGCTTCTACTCCATCAATACTCTAAACCTTTCTACAGAAGGCAGAGCATCTTGTGTGCTCAGTGCACTAAGACAAAACAACTAGTCAACGGCCTGCTTCTTGCAGCTCCCAGGTGATGCAGGGAGCCAGCTGCCAGTCAGATGGCTGTCCTGGCAGGGATGGTGCCTCAGTTCTTGCTGTCCTCCCTCCTAAACAACCTTAGGCCTGAGGTGCATTACTACATCTGCACAAAACACAGTGGAGCACAGTCAGAGGTACTGCCCAGAAGTGACATGTCTGACACTGCTATCAATCTACCACATCACTGCTTGTGCACAGGAGCTGGATTCTGTACAAATGCAGGAGATGTAGCACACCCCAGGATGTGGCAGGCATCCTGTGTATATGCTGTAACACCACTGGATGGAAGAGCAAAGGCCACAGCGTATACATTTAGCTCTGCTGAACTAATGAAAACGTACTAAAAAGAAAACAGGTGGCTCTGTCTTGCTAGATCAATATATGTTAAATTGTACTAAGCACCTAAGGTACGAAGTTACTAAGCCACACCAAAATGAGTCAGATACAGGAATTTATGACATGCTAGCAATGTGTTTGTATGTTCATACATACCCCCCGCTCCTTCCAGTCTGGAAATAGTTCTTGCAAGGACCTTGGCTCAAGACAAGCACCAGACAGTGTATGTGCACCAATCTGGGAAGCCTTTTCCACCAGACAAACACGTATTTCTTTGCCATGCTCAGCAGCTAACTGTTTGAGTCGAATAGCTGCAGAAAGACCTGCAGGGCCTGCTCCGACAATGACAACATCAGCTTCCTCTGCAAATCTCTCCATGTTTACCCCTTTAATAGAAAAAAAGATAGTAAGATAAACTAATCACCAATTCTCCCCAACATCCCTCTCCCTACACCTTGCTCTCTGATACTGACTACTGGGTATCTCCACAGTATTGCCTGCTGTAAGAGGAGGCTAAATACTTAACAAAATGCCCACTTCCATACTTGGAATAGTGCAGAAGGACATTAGCATTCCAATATAAAATTAGCTCTATAAGTTGTAAGAAGATATGCCATAAAATCATATACACAATCTCCATACACCAGAAATATCATCTTCAGAAGTTAAGAAGAAAATTAAATTAAGAGCCCAGTTAGCTAGCTGCATCAAAGACACTTGGTGAAACTGTAGGGAAGGGAAAAGAAAACAAGACCCTTAGTCTGAACATGTTACTTTATTTTACACTAATTAATCCGTGACTTTCTGGAATTTAAACCTTTAAAATTGCTAAACATAGAGACTAGAATATCCAGAAGTATTGCAAAACATGCTCATAGATTTTTTTGAAATAACCAGAATCTGATTTAATCTCATTTCATAGCACTAAAGACAGTATGGTTGTGAGATAGCAACCATAAAATTCCATTTGGAAAATTAATCCTGTACTTAAGAGAACAGAATTTCTGTAAAAACAGCAACACATTTCAGTGCTGTTAAAGCTCAACGACATGAATAAAAAGCTTTTAAAAATACATTTTTTCCCACTTACCTTCCCATCGTTTGTCTTTGTCCCGTGGATGAATCGTGTAATGCGTAGTTATGCGCGGCACAGCGGCAGTAGAGGCACATCTTGCTGTATGCAGTGACGGAAAGCAGTCTCTCTTTATCAACTTAAGAGCATGAAAGCACTGACGTGCTGCAAAAACAAAAAACAGATTTGACGAATCATTCCTTACTCAAAGTCTTCCATTTTTTTTCAGAAACACATGGTACAACCAGTGTGGAAGTCCCCCAACAAGGCAGTCAGGATGAAAAGATGAGGAAACATAAACACAGATTTTAAAAATTTCAACAGTTACAATTACATTGTATAATTTTTTTTTAAAATAAACAAATAGAGAGTTTCCCCTTTAAGCATTCTTCACTTGATACCACTCCCTGCACTGGCCAACCATTTCTGACAGCTGACACGGGATAGCACACACATACAAGGGGAAAATGCATTTTAAGTTCCTGATGAACTTTGTACTCCAAGACTTACTTCAGACTTCATGAGAAGTGACTAAACAACTGCAGGTGTAGGACATTCAAGTTCACCCCTTGTGACACCAACACGTGCTGAGATATTCAGCCTGGATTACCGATACCAGGCAGCTCATCTGAAACGTCACGGCCTACACCAAAAGCTCAGACTTAAACCCAGGTTCCATGTAGCCAAAACCAGGCACAGTAGATACAGTTCATCTTTGCTTTTGCTGCAGAAACATTAATTGTTGCAACAACAAACTTGGCTCTCTTATTAAGAAAATGGAAAAGAATTGAAGTCCCAAATGATCAAAACAGGATTCTGTCCAGCAGGGCAATAACATGCCACAACACCTGCTTTAATTTCCACTTTTCACAAAAACAAAGGGCGAAGACATGATTTGTACTCAGCAAAGCAGCGTATGCAGCATCGTAGCTAGTTTTAGAGAACAGATCTGTGAGCTAATGCACCCTGAGAGATATTTTTCCCCCCATTACAGAGTCCTTGCTGTAGTTTCAGGGGGTGCAGAGTGAGAACACGGTACTTAAAACACAGCATTTCTGCCAGTCCGCAGGAGTAAAGGCCCAGACGGGGACGTAGTGCCGGCAGCAGCGCGGAGAGGCCAGCAGGCAGGCCGCCCTTTTGCCACAGCCCCGCACGGCGCCAGACCGCGAGACCGACTCCAGCCGTGCCGGTTTAACAGCTCCCACCGTGCCCCCAGCACACGGGCACTGCGCCCAGGCGCCCTTCACACAGGCGGGGCCGAGCAGCCGCCGGCCCTGGGCGAGCCTGACGGGGCCGGTACACACGGCCAGGAGTTGCCCCAACGAGCTTGTTCCCGCTGTTCCCCCTCGCTCCGGAGCCGTTACCTGTGGCGCCGGGCGGACAGCGCGACCACAACATGGCGGCGCCCTCGACCCCTCTCGGTGCCCCCGCAGCCTCCAGCTGCCCTGCGCGCTCGGCGGAGCTCGCCCCGCCCGGAGGCGGGGCCATGGCCGAGGCGGGGCTGGGGAGGGCCCCTCGGGGCCGGCCGCGTCCCGCAGCGGGGCGTCGGGGCCGGCGGGCGAGCGGCAGCTGGAGGAGATGGAGATGCAGATCGGCGACGTGAAGTGCGAGGGGAACGGCGGGGAGGTGGGTCCGGGCGGCCCCTGGACAGCCCTCTGCGTGTGTGCTCTAAAGAGCTGTCGTCAGCAGGATGCCTGCCGGCTCTACAGAGCCAGTGGAGATAACCTCGGTCTTCCTTACTACACGTTGAAGATGGGATAATACTGCATGTCACGGCTTATTAACGAGCTTCGGATAACCCTCCTCATCCCAAACCTTGCTATTTTAAGCAACACTGCAATATATTCCTATAAAACTGCATTTTTTTTTTCAAGAAGTTTGATTACTGCCAAGATTTTTTTACACTGTTTTTGTTGTAATACACATAAAGTGCCTTATGACAGACTGTGTATCCCTCCATGCATGTTAGAAGTCTCACAGCAGTGTTTACTTAGAGGATGGATTGCTGTGAACGACAAAAAAAAAAAAAAAAAAAAAAAAAAAAAAAAGCTTCCATCAGCTCTAAAAGAACCTGTGAAATATGTTCTCCCTTCTTCAAGGAAGCACATAACTTTTTTTTCCGTATTTGATCCTACTTCATATCTTGCCTTAAGCGGTTACTAGCTAGTTAGTCCAGGGCTTAATGTTACCAGCACCTTTTGGTCTGAAAGATCGCTACTGTGAAATAAATACCTGTACTTGAACTCCTGTACACTTACCAAAGCTGCGGGAATGTAGAAATGCAGTGGGAAGCAGCAGGATAAGGTAGCTGTACCCTGCACTGTTAGCCTGATTTCCTCTCCTAGGACTTTTTTTTTTTTTTTTTTTTAAACAAACAAACAAACAAAAAACACCTGTAATTTTGTTATCAAAGCAATAACGTTTTTGCAACAAATTGTGATGGGTATTTTCTGATTATTCATAGAAATAAGGATGGCATTGAATATAACCACAATCAACCTACATGAAAAAAACAAAAATAACAAAGAGGACAGACATCTGTCAAAGCCTGCTCATTGAGAAGGCTTGTCCCCCAAGAGTACACAAGTTCTTTTGAACTGGGTTCTTACTGCCCCACTTAAAGGCAATCCACATTGCAGGATTTCACTTAGCTGTTTTTTTCTAGTAACCCAAAATGTTGCCAAACAACTTGGAAAACAAGTCATTTTGATCAGCAGATAATCTTTTATTATTTCAATAAAATGTACAGTCGTGGAAACAGGATGATTAACGTTTGATTTCAAGATAATCCAAAGTTCTGTAAACAGTTAAAGTGTGTGTCACACTGTTTTTAGTTCTACTTCTTACATTATTAAGAAGTTAAGTGCAAACATAGGAAGTATCTTAAAAAGCTTCAAAACATCAATGCAAAATAATTTCTTTCACCACCTTGGGCTCCAGGCCTTTGGGTTGTGTGTATGGTACTACACAAACTTGGGAATTCATACTCAGAAAATATTCTCTTCAGTAAGTATATGCAAAGGAACTGCCTCTGCCTTGCATCTCTCATTTTGGTACAGAGGTTCATTTCACATGGGATAAAATCACTTTGCTCTGGGAAAAGAGGGAAAAAAAAGTACATTGGGAAGCCAAATGCTGTCCAAAAAGTGTGGAATGGTGGTGCTCCAAAATTATTTTAACTGTACTGCATCCAGTCAGATGTACAAGGTGATTAAAGTGTAGATGTTATGACACTGATTAAAACTGATCATCATCTATTTGACAGTCTCCCATTATTCCCTGTGCAAAGAGTTTAAAATCTGTTGAATTGTGCAGGCTGTGGGAAACTGCATGGGGAAGCCCATAAAGAATTGGTGAGGAAAAGAGCAGCATCAAGCTGTTGGGATACTCACTCTGGTCTTCCCATGGAAGGATGTTCTTCTGAAGGAAAAACTTCAACCAGCTACAGTTGGAGGACGCTGTTGAGAAACTCATTTTGTTTTAAAAACAATTCTGGTTCTGCTTGAATTAAAACAATTGTTACAATTTCAGGATCATTTGTATGATTAAATAAAAAAAAAATAGAAAAATGTTCACATTTTTGGCTTTGACAACTACAATAAACTCATCTAATTATGAAATAAAAATATTTTCTTAGTGCTATTGTTCCCTAGAGCTTTTAAGAGCTGTATGCAGTCTGCCAGTCAGAAATTTTGAAGGGAAAATAATTTTTCTGAATGATGAAACCAATCAACTCTGAAAGAAAAGCTGGTATTTTTTTATTTTTTTTTTTTAAGTTTATTGAAAATACCTTTTTTGTTTTTGGAAAGATAGATGATTTTGAAATATTTTGATTTCAGTATGAGATGTTTTAAATTATAGTTCCTGCTCTTTACCACACCTCTGTCTTGTTGGAGGGGGAAAAAAAAGAGGTTGATTCTAAACCAGGATGAGCTGTCAAAATGTCAGGAACTATTGCAAGATGAAAATAAGTTTATTTTTATTGGTTCTACCTGCAAGCAGCCACACTGCTCTCACTTCTTCCTGCTGTGTGTTCCGGTGCATGGGAATCCAGCCATCATACCTCCCTCATTTTGACTCGTTACTGTAAAGCAGCAAGTCCATGGATGTGAAGCTAAGAGTGCAGATGTCACCGTAAAGATTCAAAATGTATTTACATGTACAGATTTAGTCTCATTGACTGTGTAGTCACAGATGCATCCGAGGAGTCCGTACAAAGCACAGGCTTTGTCAGCTTTGGTGTGATTTCGTGCACTGGCCACATCTCTACCCAAATGAATGACGGGCCATATGTTTTCTGACTGCCTTTGCCTCTCTTGGATCTTCTCTGTCTGTAGTTATACCAAACCTGGTGAATCATTTCCTTGAAAGGTCGGGTAGTCAAAGTGTAGAGAAGAGGATTCAAAGCGCTATTTATTGGCAAGATAAAAATCACCACCCAAGACGTTATGGTACCTTAGGGAGGGAAAGAGAAAGGAAGCTGTAGTAGCATTTGTACACATTAATTAATGCAAGCACTTCATGTTTATGAAGCACAGCTACCCGCTAAGAGGCTGGCACAGTTCTTGTTCTGGCTGACCCCAGTTTCTTGACCCACATCTTTTTCTTTCTGCTTTGCTACCTGTCTCTTAATGTGATCACTGTTTGCCAGCCTCTTCCCATAATAAATGATAGGCAATAATATTTATGTCCCTGATGTACTGTCCTCCCCCAAAGCAATATCCTCCAGCCCCTTCTTCCCCGCAGAGGCTGGTTTAGCTCCTCTGCAGCAGTTCTCTGTTCTTTCCCATGTGAAGGGCATTGTATACATCCGTATTTCCTTCTAGCCCTCTCTGTAAGGGTCTCCATACTCACACATCCCTCCTTTGTCACAGTTTCCTGCTCTCCTGCCTATATCAGGGTCTGGGTGAATTTTTCTATCATCCCCTTCTCATCCTTACTGTTTGGGAGATAAATTGGATTGTTAGCTGAGGGGCAAGCAGAGAAGGGACGGGACTGTAGCGCTAGAAGGTGCTCATGGGCACCCCCAGCTGCACTGTTTGATTTGTAAAGCAATTGCAGAACCATTCCAAGCTGTACAAACAGCTTTATATGCACTGCCTTCCCCCCCGCTTTCTGGCTTGATGATTTTGCTGAAGTATCAATACATTTCCATGAGGCATGATTTGAAAGCTGTCACAGTGTATCCCCCCCAAAAGAAATGCAGTTTAAAACTCCTGTAAAGTCAGACAAACATCTGCGATGTATTTAATTTTATGAAATGGGCTAGTCCTATTTAACCCAGTCTGTCTAATGCATAATGTTTACTTGCTGAATCCAAGATCACCCTGCGGTTTAGCAAGATTTCTTCTAGATTTCCTTACTCAGAATACATCTGCTTCTACTTTTCACAACATTTTCTTTAAAATCTCTTACATGGTTTGATAACTTCATGAAGAAGCATTTTAGAAAATTTGATATAACTGAAAAATATTTGACATGATCAACATAACTTTCAGACGTTTAACATTTAAGTCAAAACTTTGAAAAGGTAACTCCCAACACTTCTGGTCAGCACAGGAGACAAAATTCTGAGCTAAAATATTTTCTCACCGATGTGGTATTGTCACATACAGCTGCATGCTGAGTCTGACTCCGCGGCTGCTGGTGCTACTTTTTGTGCTAACATGTTCTTCCCGACATGGTTTACAAGCCCTACATAGAGATGTTATTCTTCTAGCATGTACCGTTATAGCAAAGAGAAGGAAAGAAATAAGCTGTAATTTTTAATCTTTTAGGTTACACTGCATTTACATGGAAAATTTTTTCCTAGCATGAAGAAGGTTAAGCACAGCATTACATAACTTACTGTGTGAACTATCAATTTGTAAAAGAAAGTTATTTCAGGATAAGAATTGTATGGTTAAATAAAGATAAGAAACACTGTATTGTCTTTAGCCATGGTTAACAGAACCACCAGAAGCCGTCACATGAAAAAAGCCAATCCTATTCAAACTTGGTTTACAAATGTATTTTGTGCATTTCATAGATATTCTGTGGAGACAGACTTTAAAGATTTGAATCTCTGTTGTTTTGGCTGACTCAAAGGTAACTAGTTCTTGGTGATGATAGTAATATAGTCCAATGCAGTAATAAAACAAATTATAATTCAATACATTGTGTATGCATCTATATAGATAAAGAGCATATAGTTCAGGATAATAATGTAGTTCAATATGGTCAATTCTTTTTTCTTCTAAACTGAAAATGGTCTTTATACAGACACAGCTGAAACAGCTGCAAAAGGAAGAACATACCTGGTATTTCTACTTGAAGTAAAGAAAGGAGTTTCAAAATAAAAATGGGTATCCAACATAGTGCATCAGTAAATACAATGAAGAAAAACCGTTTGGCAAGGGTCATCTCTTTTTTGATATGATTCCGAATTTCAGTAGCCATAATAGCTGTTTGGTGAACACTGTAGAACATACTTCCATAGGAAAACACAATGATGATAAAAGCAGCCAAGTTTACACCTGTTGAAGAAGTTAAAATTAGTTATGATTTAACAGCACAATAGCAATTAAACATCACCTATCTGCAAGTTGAATAGTAAAGAAAAATCCTTTATCTAAACTGCTAGTCCCACAGAATTAAATTGCCAGACAATCTAAGTCCGTCTTCATCCAAACACTGAATTACTGTCTCTACTCCAGTATTTAAATTACCATTGCCTGACAAATGGCTGTCATCGGATCCAAACTGTGTAGTTCTTCTCTAGTCTTAACGTTGCTTTACTTCCGTGACAAAATGTATTCACTTAGGAATTTAATGGTCCTAACTTCTTTCTGCTTTCTGACCCCATCATGCATTTTAAGATATGTAAGTATCAATCTAATATAGTAAAACTCTCAGGCTGGAAAAAGTCTGTAAGTGTATCTAAGTCTGAGATGTGAACATCACAGCAAAGCTGCCGTATCTCTTTGAAAATCAGGTTTGTTATCATATAAAAGAAAGGCTCTAAATGTATATAAGGAAAAAAGGCAACTTACCTAAAAAAATGACAACAGAATAAATCTGACTTCCTGTACTTTCTGATTGCTCTGAGTGAAGAGGAAAACAGACGCCATTGGTGCCATAGTAGTTCCTGAAAAATTCCTTATTGCTCAGTGGAATAAAAGCAACAGCAAACCCAATTATCCAGATAAGAACTAGAATGGAAATTGTCCTGCATTTTCTGGGCTTCAAACACCTAAAAGGATAAACTATGCAGATGTATTTTTCCAAAGTCAGGTAAGTCAACAGTAATACTGACACCTCTGTAGACAGAATAGCCAGCGATCCCACCAATTGACAATGAATACTGTCCATCCACAACTGAGCGTGCTTGTTGTATTCTCCACGATATTTAAGATCAAAAGCTCCAATCACAAATAAATATATTCCCATCAGACAGTCAGCACCTGTGGGCATAGTGCTTAACATCATTATTCACACATCTGAATTTCCTATTCTCTTTGTGTATATGTCTATGAAAATGAGACATACACATGTATACATCAGTACACATTTATGTCATATAATACACAGTCCTAAAATCAATATTATAGTCAGAACACTACTGTTTTCAGACTGATTTATTGAAGCTCAAATAAAATCGGTTTGCAAGCAGCAAAGAGATATATTTTAATTTATAGAAATATCCTTGCAAACCTTTTTTTTGATTAGATTTTATTCCTTTTTGATATTGACATTTCGCTTAAAATAGTTTGCTTTGAGCGAAGCATCTCTGCTGGTCTCAAAGTTTAGTTTTTATTTGTCCAACTGATAATAATTCAAAACTGATGTGTACAGACTTCTACTAAGACTTGAAAGTAGTCAGCAAACACAAACAACATAATTCTTATTCCTTATTAGCTTAGCAGGGAAAGGCAGAAGACAGAGGGAAGCTCCTGTGCAAGCCTGGGGTAATGCCAAGAGGCATCGCTGTGACATTCCTTGAGCTCGTTCATAATTCCTTAATAATAAATATTTCTCTAATAGTAGCACTAGCAGGTGAAGAGGAGCTGTTGATATGGAGCTGAAGCCTTCTCAGGTATTTTGATCAGTTTTGGGTGGTGCTCAGACTGCTCCAGTGGTTAAATAACAAAGTTTCAGAATCACCGACCTGTTATCTAGAAATGTTGCAACAATTTTATACAGTGCTGACAATTATATTTCAAAATGCAACTGATATCATTTGTGAAATAGTTTACATACGCTGTCTTGCAGTACTTGAGACTGTAACACAGCCTCATATAAAAACTATAATTCTTAGTATTGGGGAGCCAGGAGTGGAAGAATTTCTGTATTTGAATAAATTTGCTTGTGAAAAAAAAAAAAAAAAAAAAAAAAAAAAAAACAACAGAATAACTACACGCAATAATGTTTACACACACAAATTGCTATTTACTCAAAAGTGCATACCAGTATTTAGGTTTATGGGTCTTTGATTTTTTTTTTTTTTAATTATTTTTTCTTCTTGCTGAAGAAAATGTAGCTTTGACACAATATCTCCATCATTAAAATCAAGCATGAAACCCTTGTATATGTTATCAACTGCCTGTTGTTACAGAACAAAGGCAGCATCTAACAAACTTCCTGGTGTGTAAGATACAGCATTTTGTATTGCCATTCACAAGAGCACAAAAATTCACTTAATCCAGAGCTGGAAATACGTCACTATATTATAATATCAGATTTGTACACACTATCAGTAGATTAAAGCAATATTCTTTTACTTTTATGCACAGAATACTCACAGCAGAGAGACATTATTGAGATGGCGTGGAGCTTATTTTCCGATCTGATGTAAGGCCTCATACAGATAACAAAAATATTTCCAAAGCAAGTGATGGCAGATACAACCCAGACAAACACTCTCTGTATAATGCTAGCTAAGAGATTCTCAAGGGATGAAATCCCATCGGTATTAGGCTTACAGCTGCGCACATGAGGGGCATATCCACAGTACTGGAATTTCTTAAAATATCTAAATGCAAGAAACAAAAGAAAACAAAACAGCAAATAGATGGCTCTAGTAAAACTCTCTAGTAAATATTCAGAACACATATTCTGAAAGATGAAAAATTAATTTAAAATTGTCAAATTTCACAACTACTTGCATACTAAACATGTTTGTTTTTACTTATCCTGTATTCTGTAAGTTGTGAAATTCAGACCAAAGAAAGTGAACTGGAATAATCTACTTACATGTGGGAGAGGTTTCTAAGGGGTCTGAACATTCTTCTCTGGATGTTTGCAATATCAATGCCCTCCAAGCTGCTGTAAACAATATACTCTTAATAAAACACAATGTAAACTCAATAGTAGAAGAACAAACTTAATGAGCATTTAATTGTGTTCCTATGATTATATGAAACTAGAGATGAACTTTAATTGCATCTAATCTGTCACTCTTTGAAACTTGAACAGAAAGTCTACATGAAAGCTAAAGTGGAACACAATGAATCTCACTTAACTCTAATAAGCATTCTGTTCTTCCAAAATCACAGAGAAGGCTCTTTTAGTGCTCTCAGCAGTGCAATCGATGATTATTATGTTGCCCTTCCAAAGTATTGTTCTACCCATGTTCTTTCATCATCTCTGGGAAAATAATAACTTGTTCCAATAGTAGTATTTTACATTTCTGTCCCAGGGAGTGCTTTGCTGGACAAACAAACCACCGCAGGAATTCAGTCTTTATTGTGTCAAGATCAGCAGGAAGTTGGTACACAGAACTTGGCATGTAAGGGAAAATGCTGGATTTCTGGTGACACACAGGTGGGATTTCTTATTTTATTTTTTAATATATGGAAAATGGCACTGTTATTTCTCCTGCAGTGCTAGATCAGTAATGTGTAACTGTGTAAGCTGTCCTTTTAGAACTTCAGTTTCTGTATTCTTCTAAACTATTCTTCATGGTGCATTAGATGTGCGCCATGTCTTCTAGACTTCTTGCCTGTCAAGAGGGCTTTGGTTGTTCTTGTGTGCAGCCTTATTTGAATTTACTGTTCAATGCTTTGAGTACAATATTCATGTGAGTTCTGAACACATTTAGGCAAAAGTGGAGAAAGGTATTAGTCTTAATGGTTATTTGCTTTGGGCTAGTGGACAGTTTTGCTTGGAGACAGGAATAGGGTCCCAAATATGGAAACTTCTTAGTCTTAACTAAGCACTGAATTAATCCTGGGGCATGATTTCCCTAACTATTCCTTCCATTTCAAAATAGGAAAGAGGCAACGGATGTTCTACAAACTGAGTGCTGAACATACTGTTTCCTACAGATCTGTCTCCAGGTTTATAAACATTCCTAACTTAAAAATATCAAAGGTCCTGACCACTCAATTGCATGAGGTCTTTGATGTCAAATAACGGCTAAAGTATATGCTGAAGCCTGACTGCTAGGGAGGTAATTAATTATTTTCTGTGCTCAGCTATTTATTTTCATGTAACTTGTACAGATTTAGTATTTTCAGGTCTTTAGCTATTTGTCTAATTCAGTTGAATTTGGCCACTTGAGTCCAAATTGTTGTAAGGAAATGGGACTGATCAACAAAAGCACATGCACTGCAGCTCCTGGCTGCAACTCAGGGGTCAGAGCATAAACTCTGGTTACTCCCCTATCCAGGGAAACATCTTTTTGGATTTCTATGGCCATTTTGAAGTTACAAATGGGAAAAACAAATGCTTTGTTCTACTGAGCTGGTTGGTTATTGCAGATATGAATTTGCCTATTATATATTTAATGTACCACAGTACAGTTTCAGCTTTGCAAGACTGTCGCTGCACCATCACTCAGTTTCAGCAAGGGCTCTACTGGCAGAATTCATGTTACAGCTGCTGTGTTAGTGCAGCCACAAAAATTCCCCCTAAACTTCAAAGAGATTTGCAAAAGTCCCATCCCCTCTGACATGACAACTGAATTGTGCCACAAGTCATGCAAGGTCAAAGTAGGGTTGCATTAATCCTGCTCTGTAATAGTGGAATAGAAAACATCCTTCATGAAGTGGAATTTTTTTTTTTTTTTTTTTTTAATAGAAATTTTCATTATGATACCAGAATTTAAATGAAGGTAAATAGGAACATTGTCAATAGTTATTTTCTAGGTTGAAATTGTTGAGGATCATAACTATAAACTATTTCAAAGGCAATTTCTTTAAAAACATATTTTGGAGGAGATGTGTATTATCCCATAGTAAATAAAGGAGATGTTCTCTGAAGGAGATGTGTATTATCCCATAGTAAATAAAAATAAATGATTGCAGAGAAATGCTTGATACTTACAGGGATTTGAGTTTAATTAGAAAATCAAACTGGTCTATTTGAATTTTCTTGATTGGGTTATAAGAAAGGTTCCTGTAAATACAACACGGATTTAAGCAATTTTGCACATTTTCTTTACAGCCTGTTCCAAAAATAAAGTAAAAATACATAATTCATGTGTGTTTTCAGTCCTGTAGGAAGGACTTGTATTATCGGCAGTTAAAACTGCAAACAGTATTATTCATTTAGCATTATTCAGCTTGCTAAGCCAGTGGAAAGAGTATTCTGATGCTCCACAGGCATACTATTGTCACACACACACACACACACACAGCTGCATCTCCCAACCTGACACTTAAAGGTTTTGACTACAGAAATACTTCAGTTTTAAACTTTTAGGAGTTATATTTTAAGTAAAATAATGTAGTTGAATTGCATGCATTTAGAAACAGAAATTAAAATTTAGTTTTATTGTTGATAAAATCCACCCTTTCATAATGATTTGTGTGAGTTCAAAAAGAGACAGAGGCAATGGAATGTAAAAACAGACATTAGCGTTAAATGCTGTCATTTTGCACAAGAGTATTTCTAGATATATTCCCTATTTCTTCTCTCTATAACTTTTTCTTATGTTTTTGTTTTGATGCTATAACTGAAACATGCAAACACAGTATATGCAGCTGATAACACTTAGTTGCCCCAGTATGTTGTGACTGATCCCAAGAGGGCTGGAAAATCAGAAAAATAAGTTATTGTACATACTGACACCTGGTTAAAAATAGTTACAGGATTTTTCAGTTGTGCCTGACAGAGGTAGACACAGGGACTTAGCTCAGGAAGGTTAAGCTCCAGTGGAACAGTTGCTCACAGCAGCAGACAAAAAATAAATACTTTCTCAAAAGATACATAGGTTATACATAGCTATTAGGTCCACTGGGGAGTCTTGCTGCTGCCCTGACATCTTCCTGGTTTAAAATCAACATGCAGGATTAAGGCAAGATAAAATGTACTGGCTTGTGCTCTGGAGATTTTTCAATTTTGTGACTAGTGTCTCTTTCAGATTATGTGAGAAAGACTGGGACTTTCCAGCAGCAGCATTTTAATTTTTCTATGCGTATATTATGGATAGTTTTATAAAATGTTACGCTTTTTTTGGGAACTCTTTTACAAGAAAAAAGCAGTTGCTAACAAGGCATCTGTAAGAACCTGTTAAACGTTTATTTTTAGAACCAAATCACAATATCACATTAAAAACTCCTATTGAAATTATGAAGTTCTGCTACAGTTAGCTTACCTCATTTTTCATACAGTAACATGATCTAGAAAAGATTGAATTTGAACTTGCTCTCTTTTTGGACATGAAAATATCCATCTTTTACAAAAATAATATCAAAATAATGGTATATACATTTCTTTTTCTTTTGGTTACGTTTTTTTTAGGCAGAGCTAATATGATGCACACAAACAGTCATGCTGTTTTCTTTCCTGGCATTCATGACTGAAAGCATGTTATATGAATAATATACAGTTATAATAAGAATCAAGAATCCTTACAGTTGCGAAAGCTCCTTTAGATCCTTAAATATAAATGGAGGAAGTGATTCAATCTTGTTGCTAGCCAAGTCTCTGCAGAAACAGCCATAGGTGGGATATCATAAGTTCCTAGTAGGTTCAGTTGTTTTGCTGAAGAGTTTTGTAATTCCAAGATACACCGTTTTATTCTATTTGCCAGTTAGAGTATTATTTGTTATATAGGATTATCAGAAATGTGGACTGTTAAAGAATGCTGATAAAACAACATGGAAAGCTAGATCCACTAGATTTCCCTTAGCTTAGTTCAAATATGTCATTAGACATATAGTTTATTATCATTATTTATTATCATTATATGGACATGAAAAAGAAATTGAAATACACTTAACTTGAGTTGCAGGAATTTAGAAATAAATTAAACATTGTTTCATGATGGGAACTGTCTCTCATCTCATGGGCTAGCCAATACTACATCCTTCCCTTAGTTCTCTCTAACTTGCTGTTATTTTTACTGAACATGGAGAGTATTATTCACTGTAGACAGAGAAGTAAAGACCTCAGCACAAAAGATATCAGCGAACCAGTCTAAAAGATAACGAAGGCACACATGCACCTAGAGAGTGGTGATATTCTATTAATTATTAATAATTAAGATCAATTAATATGATTCTATTCAGGTAATGTATGAGCAAAAAGACAATATGAGCAAAAAGACAATATTATTGAGAATCTCAGAGTACTTCTTTATTGCCTATTTCTTCCTTGTTAAATATATGGAAAAAACTGAGGATAGGTGCTATTTCCAGAGCATGTCATGTGAAATAGAATTTATGTTAAATTTATGTTAAATGACATATACAAAATAAATTATAAAACTTTGTAACTTGTTCTACAAGTAAAAGAAGAAATTGACTCACAATTCGTCTAACATCTGGAGAGAAGAAAAACTGTTTTCATTTAAAGAACTGATTTTATTTCGCCTCATCACCCTGAAAGGAGAAAACAAGCTTATATTGCTGTTTCTTGAAAACTACTTTTTTTTGAAGGATACTTCACAAACTTTTAAAATTATTTCTTAGCTAGATCTTCAAATATTTGACTAACTAATTTAGCTAACAAGCTGATTGATATAGAATCTTACAGTATTACAATTACACAAATAACTTTTGTTGTCTATGCATGCATTTGTGTGTCTATTGTGTGCTCTTTTAGCTGTATTGGTACCTACCAACAACTAAAGTACAGAAGGATATGATAGCACAGTAATACAGTTGATTACTCTTTGAGAATTCAAGATATTTTAGGGAATAAAATGAATTCTTGACAAAAACTTGAATGTTCAAACTCTGTATCCCTGGCAGTATTCAAGGAAGGAGCTGTGGGCAACCTGGTCTGGTGGGAGGTGTCCCTGTTCATGGTGGGGGTTTGGAACTGGATGGTCCTGAAGGTCCCTTCCGACCCAAATAATTCTGTGATTCTTTGATTCCTTCATTTAGCCATGCTGCCATTCTAGTGCTCCTTATTCACTCAAGTCTTTTAATTATCCATACGAGGGCAATATAAATTTTCTGAGATCAGGAGAAAGATACATTGGGCTAGGCAGCTTGGGACCTAACAGCACCTTGGAAACAAGCACATAGTTGTGCAACTTTTCCTTCAGTCATATTTCATCTGTCACTGTGCTTTCTCCTTAAATAAACAACCTGGACTTTCAAAGCAAAGAGAAAGCCAAGAATGTGGATCCTGCAGAAGATTTAACAATTTGAAAAGTGACAACTACTATGTAGCATACTAATCGATCAAAAGATAGATTGGATTTTCTGAAGATCATTACAACATCACTGAAGATAATTTGGTGAGAATTTTGAAATTGATGGGCCAACCAACTGGGCCATTAAACTTTTTAAAATAAAGAAATAAGCTACCTAATTTGTATTTTTGCTTCTTTTTAGTACAACATTTTTTCCTTCTCTCCCAAGCAAAAAGTTAAAATGACATTTTCTGAATCTTATCAGTCAAAATCACTTCAGTGAAGTTTAGTTACATACATCAAGGATGAATTTTGCTATAAATTTAAACAGTGTAACCACTGTATTGTGCTCATTTTAAACTGAGCATTTTAATTTAGTCTATTTGGCATCTAAATAACCATGATACTCAGGAAACTTTTAGTTCAAATATAAATCATATGGCTGGCTAACGTATCCTGTTACTTACAGTACAGTTAGAGTGTTGCAGGAGAAAAAAGTGATATTTCTTAAATGATGGATATGGTTGCCTTCAAGGTCTCTAGGATATAAAAACAAAACATTAATCATCAAAAATAAATTTATTTCATTCAGACAGTTATTCTAAGTTAATTAAAGAAAAATACTACCAGAATGTCCTGACTGCACAAAAGAGAACAGAAACCAGACATCTGTTTTTTTCTACACACCTGGCTGATGACTCCAGGTCATAAACTCAGCAGGCACTCTGTAAGATCATTCCGGTGCCCATTAGAAAAAGTGGTATGGAAGTACAATACAAAGACAAGAAAATAGTATTTTTTCTAGTGAAATATAAGGTAGACTTACAGCCAGTTTAATCTTGGCATATATTGGCACAGAGGTTTGTCAGGCAAACGAGCAAGAGAATTATTCATCATTTCTCTGAGAAAAAAAAAAAAAAAAAAAAAAAAAAAAGTAAAATAAATTATAACTGACTATATTTGCCAAAAATTACCTAACAACAACAAAAAAATTCTTCTCTCTTATATTTGTACTTTTGGAAAAAGGTAGTGAAACCTTGATTCATTTCTTAGAGTCTTAGAGGCATTATTATTTTCTTAAACTTCCGTATATTCCCTATGGTATTCAGCAGAGCACTATTTTATTTTTGACTTGTTAGTTACCAGGTAAAGGGAAGATGCTCATTCCATAGTGTTTTAAATAAAACAAAGCAAGTCAATTTGAATATTTTGACTATGCTGTCATGACATGTAATTTCTATCAGTGATGCAGGAAGGGGGAGGTGGAGGGAGGTTTGCCTCCAGGCTGCAGAGGAAGGGGTCTCTTGTGTTGGCAGGTGGAAAGGAAAAGGACAGGTTATGGACCGGGTGTAGAGAGAGAAGCTGGGCTGCTGCAAAAGGTCAGGCAGGAGCTGTGGAGCAGCACTGGCTATCCATACCCCTACCTCCTATGGGCAACTGGCACCCACTGCTGCAGCTGCCACGTTGTTTTCCTCTCAGTGCCATAGTCTTTTCTGCCCTCCCCCCCTCCCCCCCATTTATCTTCCTATGCTTTTCCAGATACCATATGTCTGCTGCTGCCAAAATCCTCCTACTCTAGCATGTCACACCTGGCAGCAAGAAGCAGCAGCATGTTTACCATCCTCATTTAGGTATTTCCCGCTCCCATACGTGGAGTGGAAAGTTTCTCTCTCCGGGAGAGCCCAGTGCTTGCTAAGGATGTTAGTTGTAGATTCATTTTGTAAAGCATAGGATCTCACACATCCTATCTGGCCTCTTGTGTGGCTTTAGGAAATGCAATTGTGTTCCTATTGATTTTGGTAGTTCATAGCTGCATTTGTGTCATTTATCCATGTAAAATGGACTGAAATGATGGGCTCCACTGGGGCTGGCTATACTGAAATAGAAGCTCTCCTACAACAGCAAACAATATATTGTGGTAAGAGAGCACAATAATTATAAAAAGTTTTGGTCTGTTTTTAAAAATATCTGTCCTTCCTGTTCTGTTCTTTTAGATAACACTTTTGGTTCTTATTCCATACTTACAGGAGAAAAAGTGATTTGAGTCCGTAAAATGTTAATGGAGAGATCCGATTTATTCTATTATTTTCAATTATCCTATAAATTACAGCAAAGCATGTATCAGATTGATAGTTGACTACAGTCTTAAATTGAACAGATGATAAAAAATAATATACTTTGAAGTCACATTTTTCAAATGCCCATTCAAGCTTCCTAAATAAAAATTGGCACGCTACTACATAGTATGTCAGGGTATTCATCGAAATAATTGCCTTTCAGAAGAATTAATTTTTTTTTTAGAAATTTTTAGCTTAGAAAAAGTAATTACTTTCAATTTAGAAAAAGGGCATTTTCATGCTTGTTTTAAAATTCTTTGATCAAGACTTTGAATGGATTCTCTGTGAAAACAAAGCACTAGTATAAAACAGTGTTCCAAGGTAATCCATCAGTTCAAAACACATAGAAAAATGTTAGATATATTGTTATTTGCTTATTTTTAATGATTTTACTGAGTCAAAATAGTATTTAATTTTCATCTGTCTAAAATGCAACAATAAATCAATAGTTCAGATGATAAAGTCATTTTTTTTCTGGGACATTTCAAGTACTATTTAAAGGTAAAGACCTGCCCCAAAATCATTTCTACTCTTGTAGTGACTGAGTTATTTAATGTAATAATATTCAACAAGCAATTACTAGTAACAATATTTAGGATTGTAAAATAAGTCAGGCAAGTGAGACTCTGCTCTCACATAGTGTTACTTGAGTTCCTTAATTATTATCTGGTACAAAAGTACTGATATACACAAAAATGAAAGCAGTCCATATATTATTATACTGCTTCAATTATTCCTTAGTAAAGTAAGCATACAAAGAATAAAATAACATACAGCCATTCAAGTTTATGGAGATCTTCAAAGACACCAGGCTTCAAATTGGTTAACTTGTTGTTACTCAGGTATCTGAATCAAGATCAATAAAAGGTAATCAAACAGGATGCATCAGATGCATGAAAATGAGTTTCAAGATCTTTCCTTGATAACTTATAAGAATACATATTCTTTTTAAATTAAATTTAATTTTTACAAATATTATTTTTGATTATGGCAGTTTTCATCCCTTTACTTGAAAGATAACCCACTTATTAAGCAAAACACCCCCTCATATGTGATTCCAGCCTCTCCTTCCCCAAGCAAACCAGTTTTCTTTGACAGCAGGGGATGTCCAGGAATGTGTCTTTCATAGAAATGCCAGAGCGAAGTTGAACTCTCCATTGTGAGGACTTTTGGAAAAATTATGTGGAATATTTTGTTTTATCTATAAGAAAATAGCAATGCTGAGCATTTTCACTGCCACATTTTAGGCCCATTCCAGTTTCCTTCTGTGGATTTCCATTAATTTTTCTGGGATTATGCTCAGTCTTTGCTAAGGACATTAGTCATGAATGTAGATAACAGAATTATGGAAAAGGAAACCCAGAGAAATGAAGGGTGGCACTATAAACGGTCTGGGAAGGTAATAACAGCAGCTGTAATAACAGATAATCATCAACCACACTCATGAAGGAAAAGTAAAACACAGAACAGAAAAAAACCCACAAACCTTAAAAAACACTATAGAAACAAACAAACAAAAAACTGAACGATGTAATTTATGTATCATCTCTTTCAATGATATATTTCCTTAAAGTTAAAAGCTCCTTTCAAAAGCTGCTACAAAATAAAATAGAAAAAAGATTGTTCTTTATATTACCGATACTGATTGCTTTGGTTTGTTTCTGTAAACCAGAATAGCATGTTAAAGAGTTTCCATTCAATGCAACTTCTTGCTTTTGTTTCACTCCTTTTTCATTTTTTCTGCCTTTATGCAAAGTAACTACCACACTGTCTCCTTCTTCCCTTCCACATAGTTGGGGAATAGGAGTATAGTATAGAACTCACCTGTATTTTCAAAGTATTTTCCTATCAGATAAACTCAAATAGATAGAAAGAGCACAAATAGTTCTTTATATATTGTTTTCTCAATCATACCATCAATCATTTTGCAATTTCCTAACATTGAAACAAATAAGAGAGATATTTGTAGCAATTCTCAGAGCTGTTTATGTTGCTCTTAATTTAAATAGTCCTAAAGCAATACTTACAGTTTTGTCAAGTTGTATAAACCTTTGAAAGCATGTTTGGACACAGCTCTGATTTTATTATTCTGAAGATACCTAAGGAGATACAACAATTACAATAATTGATTCTCCAGGCATGCAGTCACAGCAATCATAAATAAAGAATTAAAATCTATCAACTAAACTGAATTTACATGTGATACTGGAAAAGAAGCTGTCAAACTTGTTACACCCTAAATATGACAATAATAATTTCATAGCTGTTGTTGAAAAGACTGCAAAAATGTTTTAAAAGAAATAAAAATTCATGGCAAAGTTACAAAATTCATTCAAAGAGACACTTGGTTTGCTTAAGATGAACAAAGAAATGCTTGTACTTGACATTCTGTTTTAGGTTCCAATCTTGCAGTCCTTACCTTTGTGACCTGACTTTTATGTTTAGCCAGAGCTGAGCTACAAGCAAGAGCATTTTGTGTGGCAAATGTCAAATAAACAAATGTTTTTGACATTTCTTTTTAGAGTACCAGAGAAATTTCAAAACACTTCACTTCCAGATAATACAATAATAATGTAGAAAGAATCTTGCCGATCTTCTGTGAAATAAAGAATACTATTTTTTCTTGTTTTTCTTCATCTACTTTGAGGAAATAGTAAGTACAAAAATACTACAATCTGAAAATGTTAAATGATTAAAAATAACTTTAAAGCGTTACGGTGTTATTCTCTGAGAAATCTATAAATAGAAATCCTTTATATTAAAATACAGTCAACGATACATACAGTCCTGATGCACTCCTGTTACAAACAGTGACAAAAAATCAGCTTTTAGAAAATGGGTTTGTGTCAAACACTGTTCAATAACTTTCTGAAAAAATATAGTTATCAATTCAACAAATGTTTTGTACAGGGAGATATAATTTTTTTTTTTTTTTTTTTTTTTTCATGAAAACACATCCTCCAAGACTTTAAGGTAATGGTACTTTTTGAACACAAGATGGTGCTGCAATACAGTGCAGTTTCCATAAAAGTTTTGTTTTCTAGGAACATAAGAACCCTGTTCTAGAATTTTGTATGCAATTCTTAATTGCACTGATTCTATATAAATCAAACTCATTAAAGGCCATTATTTTTGAACAACGTATTTTTTTGGACATAATAAAACACAATCTGACTACTGGAAACATTATCAAATTGGTAACAGACATATAGAAGTAAAACCAAGTGCCATGCGAGTAAGCTTCCCATGACAGCAGAAAAAAACTAAGTGAACTTAGACTTTCACTTTGCAGAGTAAATGAATTTATACATTCCTCTCTTTTGTCATATTGCTATTCATTATAAATCTAACTTTGTTCAGACATGATGAAGTTTTAGCATTTTTCTGGTATAAAATGATCAATATAATAAAAATTAAATATACATAAATGATGGTTTTTCTAAAAGAGGGATGTCAAGTCAAGCTAATTGAGCCAAACAAGGTTACACAATTACCTGATGTATTCAAGAGTAAGACAAAACAGAATTTTGAGTGTGAACTGAGACTTGTCACACAGATGGTAAACTTTGTGTGTATGTGTATGTGTGAGAGAGAGAGACAGAAAGACAGAGAACAAATATTTAAAGCTTTTAAATAGGTATTTTAAGCTGAAATGCTTCCTTACAGGTTTTTAAGGTCTTGGTATTTCTTGAAAACGTCAGCAGAAAGTTTTCTTAGCAGATTCCTCTGAAGAGACCTGTAGGAATGAATGCACACAATGAAACTACTCTGTAGGTGAATTTATCCTATTTCATGCAATTCTAATGACTTCACTGTGTTTAATGAATTTTCCCAGTAAATCAAAAGATTTGGCAGGAATAATTAGATATTTCCAGAAGGATCAATATTTAGTAGTGTCTCTGTATGGCTTATTAACCAAAAACAGAACAGCTCTCTGCTGTCATACTCCATTTCTGAAGTACATTAAATTCAAACAGATTTGACTGCATTGATCAATTCGAGTAAAGAGCTTAAGCTAGAAGTGAGTTTGAGTTAATGGATTAGGAGGAGACTGTGAAAAGACATGAAAAGACAAATAGGTAAGATAATCTTACTAATTTCTGTAATTTTGGAAGCTACTGTGGAAGCTACCGTTATGGTAGCTACCATATAAGCTACCATTAAACTACCATTTTCCATCTTTCATACAGACAGTACCCCTTCGATCTTCCCTCTCCAGATGATAAAAAATGTGATTAAAACAGCATGAATTAATGATGCGAGACCAAGAGTATCACTAGATTCCTGATCAAGGTAGAAAGACAACAGTTTTCCCTCTCAGAGTGAAAAAAAAAAATCACACCTAATTTCTGAGGCAAGAAGATTCCTTTGGAAACGTGCTCTAGATACAGTCCTCAGTCAGCCCAGACAGCAATAGGTAGCTGATGGGAAAAAAGAAAAGGCCTGTTTCCTGGGAATGGAGAGAGCTACAGTCTCATCCCTGAGTAGACAGTGAATGAAGATAAACACCAGGTAAAGATCTGTCAGTGTTTTTCTGGGAGGCATTGGGGAGACTGCATTGCGCACCATCCTGCTGTGGAGCCCATGCAGTGGGCCATGAAGCACACCTGTAGTCATGAGGCACCATCATGCAGCCTTGCCTCATGCTTCCTCGCCTCATCCCTCAAGGAAAGGAAAGATGGTGTTGCTGCTGTTTGATTATGGAATAGGGTTAGTTTTGAATATGACAACAAATTAGAGCTGGGGATGCTCTACTGTCTGTCATTTTACTGTTGTATGTATTGGTGGTACAGGCCGTAGTTGTTTGCTGTTTTCCCCTTCTGGCAGCCAACAATTGCAATAGGCAATTGCCCATTACAATGGGGACTTGGAGAGCCTAGTGCTCCCTCCCAGCTTCCTGCAGTGCTGCGACTTTTATTATTCAGCAAGAGCTTCTTTGCTAATGCTAGATAATAAAAGCAACATGAGAGTCTCAATATTTATACCTATTTAAGCAATAAGCCCAATACTTTATCATCAAAGAATATTCTTCAATGTCCTCAGGGCAGTTGACAGAATAATAGTTAAATCCAAGAATTGAAAATATTTGGGTATAAACTAAAATACAGATTTATTTCAATTTATTTATTCCTGACAAGGACAAAAATAATTTAGGGCACATCTGGACTAGAACAGAGTCTAGCCCAAAAGCCAGCTTATGTGACTCACTGATTTTTCTAAAGCTAAGACTGGGCCATTGCTTTTGAAGTCTGCTGACTCTGAGCCAACAGCAAGTTTAAATTCATTATTAAATACATATGACATTCTTTATTAAACTTAATTTGAAGTTTTGTGGTAACTGAACGCAGACCCAGCAAGAAGAACCTCAGCCACACATGGACACAAACCAGAACCGAACAGAAAAGTCTCTACCCTTGCTTTATAGGAAAGATCCTCAGGTAAGGACCGGTGATACTGCCCTCTATTCACCATACAGAAAATGGCATCTCAAGCAGTTGTGTGCAAAGAGCCAATACCAACCATTTGCAGATCTCTTCAGAAAGTTTAGATTACACATACATATCGGTATGATAACCCTGCCAAGATTAAACCCTCCTAAATAATGGCCTATTCAGAGACACTAAACGAGAACTAAAAAGATTTGCTCAAGCGGGTGGTTCTACTGAGATCAAGGTTAGTGATGATATTATCAGTATATAGATTAGGAATTTTGCCAGAATCACAGAACAATGAAAAACTCAGTCCTAAGCATTATGTCTTAAAAGGAAACATTTACTGTAAAGATTTCTTTAGGTTTTCTGAAATTGTTGCTACTAGAAGCCACTGTTACAAATATGAAATGACCATTTCACTCAGGGTTTTTTTTTAGTTTATTTTCTCTCATTTTATTCAGTGAAAATCTGTACTTCAAACATCAAAGGACATATCAACAGTGAGACATACTGTGCTTTCACAAACACCAGCTGAGACAACTGGTCATAACTATATGGCTACAGTTGTGAAATGGTTGTGGAACTGATTGTCAAGGCTAAACAGAACAAGAGGCCACATTTCTGCTTTACTTACATCATAGTTATGTTTGAAGAGACTGAAGGGACAGCACGCAGTTTGACAGCATCGCAGAAGATCTCCAGTCCTTGGCACACACATTCTGCTGGCACAGCACCAGCCACTGCATGAAAGCAAGAAGGTTGGGTGGGTGGTATGATCAGATGGGGAGAAAAAAAAATATGATGTAAAAGAACAGTGAGCTCAAAGGCAGACACAGCAGTCTATGTTAAACAAAATTTAAATTAAGGCATACATATGTTTTTACATAATTTATTTAGATCTAGGAATGCCTGAGCATTAAACATAAAGGAACATAAAAAAATGTCACCTCCCGACCTTAGCGAAAGAGCTTTTACAGCTGAACTACAGGCTTGATACAGGAGTATGGCATGGTACCATTGTTTTTTCTTTTTCAGATTTTTGTGACCCTTCAGTCCTTTTATATTTGCTAGAATGGGCACAGTTCTGTCTCTGTGCTTTAACTTAGTGCTTGTAGTGCACAACTGTCAGAAAATGTGTACAAATGGACAAAAGATTATAGATGTGGACTAGGGTTCAAGAATCATTTGATGTGTGAAGAAGTGTGAAGAAGTGATTTGAAAGAATGTTGCCTTTATTTCACTTTGAAAAATGTGTTTCATAGTCTTTCCAGCTGTATTAATATAGTTAGCTAAACATTTATATTGCATTCCTAATTGACATGTATTTGACACACCTTTTTCAGAAAATGAGTCACTCTTGTTGGAACAGAAATTAGGTTCAATGCATTTAGTATTCTAAGACATTAATTCTATTTTACTACAAATGAAACCACACTATATTTCTATTTTTGACAAGCATATTTGCAATGTATTTATTTCCAGGAATTATCAGTAAAAACTACTTACAACACTCAGGTGTCTTGGTCTGAAATGCATACAGAGATTTCATTTTATTGTACTTGTCCTTTGCATAATGCTTGTCAAATTGTAGAGACCATCCATTGTTGTCCTCTAATAAAAAAATAGCACGCACGTTAGAAAAATAGCTTCACTAAGACTAGTAGCATCTAGTTTTGCCTCAGTTTTAATCTCAACTACAATATTTTTGCACCAAATTTAATAGAACTGTTAAAGACCTTGTTTTAATATGGCTGTCTAACCACCAGTACGTAATGAGATTAAAAATTGCACAGCAGGAGCATCTTCTAATACCTTCAACGACTCAACATTTCTGTGACAGTTGCACACACACACAAAAAGGTAATAATTTACTTCAGAACTTGTTGTCTACACAGAATTCTAATAACAGGAAGCAATCTTATTTTCCTACCTCTTTAAGTGTGCAGGTTTGTCACTTCACCAGGAAAGCTTAAATGATTGCTATGTTTTTGACCACTTCTTTCAGAACACCATTTCAGCCTAAAATTTGTTTCCTGAAAATCTAAATGAAGGCCTAGTGAACAGTGCTTTTCAAGAGAATGTGTGTCATGTTGTAACATATTCAAGCCAGTATGTCTTAGGCTCAAAGCATTATTCCATATTACCAGTTTGATCCTTGTACATATACTGGAAGAGAGTACATTATGGCCATAAAGATGAAAAATAAAGGGGAGATCTTTCAGTTCCTTCCCACAAATGAGGATTTCCAGGTACAGAGGTGCTGGTAGTAATTTCAGATCTATTTCTTGGATGCCTATTGTATATCTGGCATCTGTAAATAACTCATCAGGTAACCGCTTCCAAAACTGGACAAGAAAACACAACACCAAACAAACAAGCAAACATACAAAACCAAACAAACTTGCGTGTGAAAACTGTGGTCTGATTGTATTACTAGTTTGAGTCCAACTACATTTCAGCTCTGACAATGTCAGACCCTTTTAGTTTAAAGCATCTCATTTGCATGTATTTGAACCAGTAGCAGAAATGCTCCTTAGGATGGTACTCACTAGCTGGTGAGGTGAAGCATCAGTGGTAATTGGAAGCATTATTTTGCAATGATACCTACTGTCAAACAACATTAACATGTTTGAAAACCCTGAGAAGAGCTCTGCTGAGCTTGTCATTACTGTCTTAATTTCACTTTTATAATATGCTAGCAATGGTCTTCCCCTGGATGTTAAAAGTTTAGTTATGCTTAAATACCATTCCTCATGGACATTTATCTATGAATGTTTATATTTAAGTAAGCGCGACTATTGTGTCTACCATCTTGAAAATAGGTAGGCAGAAATGAAATATGTTTATATATTTGTATCTTCTCCCATTCTGAAATGGCATCTCATTCTTCATTCCACATTACCACTCAGCTGTTTCCTCAGATAGGCAGGGAAGTTATTCTACCCTGAAAGCATCTCCTTAAGCCTATCTGTGGAGTGTCAGCAGATGGAGCTGTTCTGAGAGCCGACTACCTAAGCCGAAAAGATGCACTACAAATTCTATTTAATAGATATTTTGAAAGATCAGGAACTTCAGGCAAACTATCTTTTTGTCTAATTATTAATTTGTTATGCATAAATTAAAAAGAAGATTTGAGGCAAAAATAAATCACTGTCTTTAGGAATTGCTCTGTTAAAAGACTTGAAAAGTGCCTTAACTTGAAAATCCATGTAACTAAACTATGCCCTGCAAGAATGTCAACTTCTCACCCAGAGAAGGCACTTAAGCACATTTTATTAATTTCCTTGAAAGCACCTGGTATCCACTGATCCATTAGCAATTTTGCTGGGTCAGATCATTAAGCTGATTTTCAGCAGCAGCCTAATGCATTTTGGAAAAAATGAAAGCAGATTGCAAATCTGCAGATACATTGATCTGCAAAAAATACTCAGCAGAAGTTCAGTTTTAGGACTACTTTACAGACTTGTAATATGGAATCTGTAATTGATGAAATGAGGAAAACATATCCTATGTCAAGCAGTGAGTGTCTTATAAACCTGCTGTCCTGTAGTTAGGGCTGTAATGGGGCTTCCCTATTTCCGAATACAATTTTTTTAAGGAACGCATACTTTGACTTTCATTTGCTAAACTGGACCCAGCAACTGGGACGTGAAGCACCTAGTGGGAATATTATGCATGCAGAGGAGGTAAGATTTGGGATGAATATCTCACTGCAGATTTTAAAATAAGAGATTTGTAAAGATATATTAAAAATGAGTTTATTCTCAGGGTATATTCAGAGCAAATAAATACTTTGCAGTCAGGAATACAGTCTCAAAATACAGATTTTCTAATCCATAATTAGAATTATAGTAAAGTTTGGACAACTAACCATTTAGATTCTGAATAAATAGTTAAAAGCCATAAATGCGAATACTCTTGTAAGCCAAAGGATGTATAAAGTATCACTTTTTTTTTCAGTATTTCCCTGCTTCTGATGCTAAAGAGTGGATAGATGAAGTTTTATTCCACCCTTCAACATGTTTAAAATGCTTTGCCATGTGATAAAGAATTTACAAAAAGTGAGCATCATTGCAGTTCATATTTGCAGAGAGAAAGCATGAGCGCTGCCTCCTATGCTAACAGGAATGAGGGAGCAGTTTGCTATGAAGTGGAAGTGCACTAGTGGTTTCAATGAAATCAGGAGACAGCTGTGTATTTTTGGGTGGCCATGAAAGAAAAGGGGGAAAAAAAAAGGCAAAAATAAGAGAGAAGATGGATGACTTTGTCCTGGAACCATTCCATCTGTCTAGAGTTTCTGGTCAGTTCATTTTAAATAATGGGCTTTTCTTATGGCATTGTTTTTACCTGCCTTTTACTAGAAATACAAAGGAATATCTGACTATAACAAAACAAGTTATTCAAAGTTTTCTGACCCTCAGAAATGTTTGGTTTGGGCCAAGTTTTGTGCCAGAGTGTGGGACAGTCTTTTACGCAAACTGAATTACAGATGAATGTATTATATAAATAACTATATTTAGTACAACTATTCAGTGAAGCACTGAATGCCAGAACTGTAAATAATTTTGTGATTGTTTATGGTAGGTTTGTGACCTGTTTACCACTACTCAGATGAGGTTCTCCAAACTGTTTAAGAAATGACTGGTAATAGTAGTGGTCTTGAAATCCCTCGTTTAGGGGAGTACAGCTCAGATGAGAAATTACTTTTTCCTGAGCCAGTTCTAAAATAGATTATGTTGGCTGCACTTCTGTAAAAATGAGATCTGAGAAAACAAGGCATCAGTGAATCTTCCACATGTGGAATAAATGAACTAAGTAATTGTAAACTTGACTTATATGAATACAGATTAATGCACTGTTCCTTGCTAGAAGTTGTCAATTAACATTTCTGATAGGAATGAGAATGAGAGGGTATGTTAATCCTGACAAACTTCACATTTGAATAATCCTTTCAATGACAAATCCAATAAAAAATATCTGCTTTGCTCAATTAAAAATACAACTCTTATTATTTAGTATGGATCTTGTAAAAAGAACATTATCTATACAACTTTCTCCTTCTCTTGGCCATGTCTTCATGGGTTATTATGCAGAGAAGTGGCATCAGTTAAATGCATAAGCACTGCTGCCTGCCATTCTAAAGAGCCACTGTGTCACCCTTTAATTTTGCCTTTGCTTTTGATGGTCACAACCCATCAGAGAGATGTACTTCTCTCTGGCATTTATTCAAATATAATTTCTCTGGCTGTAATAAATTACTTCAGGCTTTTCACAAAAATACCTTTTAGTACAACAAGGAAAAACTGTAGTGTTCAGACAAAAATGCAGGAGCAATGCCTTTTAAAACATTCACAGATGAAGAAATATAATTGCCCTTTTCCAGTGTTGGGATATGCTGATACATTCTAATAACTTATAGTAAAACCAGCTCCTGACGCAGCTGGTTGGTGAGCCTACCAGGGGAGGTGCCCCGCTAGACCTTCTGTTCACTAACAGAGAAGGACTGGTGGGAGATGTGGTGGTCGGGGGCTGTCTTCGGCAGAGTGACCACGAAATGGTAGAGTTCTCGATACTTGGTGAAGTCAGGAAGGGGACCAGTAAGACCTCTGTCTTGGACTTCTGGAGGGCTGACTTTGAGCTGTTCAGGACGCTGGTTGGCAGAGTCCCTTGGGAGGTGGTTCTGAAGGACAGAGGAGCCCAGGAAGGCTGGGCGCTCTTCAAGAAAGAATTCCTAATGGCTCAGGAGCAGTCTGTCCCCACATGCCCAAAGACAAGCCGGCGTGGAAGAAGACCGGCCTGGCTGAATAGAGAGTTGTGGCTTGAGCTTAGGAGAAAAAAGAGGGTTTATAATCTTTGGAATCTGGCTACTGCTGTTAAAGACAACAAAAAACGTTTTTATAAATACATCAATACAAAGAGGAGGACTAAGGAGAATCTCCACCCTTTACTGGATGCGGGGGAAAACAGTTCCCAGAGATGAGGATAAAGCCGAGGTGCTTAACGCCTTCTTTGCCTCAGTCTTTAGCAGCAAAAACAGTTGCTGTCTGGACGCCCAGTACCCTGAGCTGGTGGAAGGGGATGGGGAGCAGAATGTGGCCCCCACAATCCATGAGGAGATGGTTGGCAACCTGCTACAGCACTTGGATGTATGCAAGTCAATGGGGCCGGATGGGATCCACCCGACGGTACTGCGAGAACTGGTGGAAGAGCTGGCCAAGCCACTTTCCGTCATTTATTGGCAGTCCTGGCTATCGGGGGAGGTCCCACTTGACTGGCGGATAGCAAACGTGACGCCCATCTACAAGAAGGGCCGGAGGGTAGACCCGGGGAACTACAGGCCTGTTAGTTTAACATCAGTGCCAGGGAAGTTCATGGAGCAAATTATCCTGGGCATCATCATGCGGCAGTTGCAGGGCAAGCAGGCGATCAGGCCTAGTCAGCATGGGATTATAAAGGGCAGGTCCTGCTTGACGAACCTGATCTCCTTCTATGACAAGGTGACGTGCTTAGTGGATGAGGGAAAGGCTGTGGATGTGGTCTACCTTGACTTCAGTAAGGCATTTGACACCGTTCCCCACAGCATTCTCCTCAAGAAACTGGCTGCCCATGGCTTGGACTGGTGCACGCTTCGTTGGGTTAAGAGCTGGCTGGATAGCCGGGCCCAGAGAGTTGTGGTGAATGGAGTCAAATCCAGTTGGAGGCTGGTCATTAGTGGAGTCCCCCAGGGCTCGGTACTGGGGCCAGTCCTCTTTAACATCTTCATCGATGATCTGGATGAGGGGATCGAGCGCACCCTCAGTAAGTCTGCAGACGACACCAAGTTAGGTGCGTGTGTCGACCTGCTCGAGGGTAGGAAGGCTCTGCAAGATGATCTGGACAGGCTGGACCGATGGGCCGAGGCCAACGGTATGAAGTTCAACAAGGCCAAGTGCCGGGTTCTGCACCTGGGGCACAACAACCCCAAGCAGAGCTACAGGCTGAGAGATGAGTGGTTGGAAAGCTGCCTGGCAGAGAAGGACCTGAGAGTTTTAGTTGACAGTCAGCTGAATATGAGCCAGCAGTGTGCTCAGGCGGCCAAGAAGACCAACAGCATCCTGGCTTGCATAAGAAACAGCGTGGCCAGCAGGCCCAGGGAAGTGATTGTCCCCCTGTACTCGGCTCTGGTGAGGCCGCACCTCGAGTACTGTGTTCAGTTTTGGGCCCCTCACTACAAGAAGGACATGGAGGTGCTTGAGCGAGTCCAGAGAAGGGCTACGAAGCTGGTGAGGGGCCTGGAGAACAAGTCTTATGAGGAGCGGCTGAGGGAGCTGGGACTATTTAGCCTGGAGAAGAGGAGGCTCAGGGGCCACCTTATTGCACTCTACAGGTACCTGAAAGGAGGCTGTAGCGAGGTGGCGGTTGGTCTATTCTCCCACATGCCTGGTGACAGGGCGAGGGGGAACGGGCTGAAGTTGCGCCAGGGGAGGTTTAGGTTGGATATTAGGAAAAACTTCTTTACAGAAAGGGTTGTTAGGCACTGGAATAGGCTGCCCAGGGAAGTGGTTGAGTCCCCATCCCTGGAGGTCTTTAAAAGACGTTTAGATGTAGAGCTTAGGGATATGGTTTAGTGGATGATTTGTTAGTGTTAGGTCAGAGGTTGGACTCGGTGATCTTGGAGGTCTCTTCCAACCTAGACATTATGTGATTCTGTGATTCAAAACTGTACTGAGATTTTACAGAGGGGAGTGTTGCAGTGCCTGGAACATTTGACTCTGGGAGTAAATTCCACACCCCCAGTCTATATACCCAGGTGGAGAAAATGAAGTACCTAAAAACTGGACACTTCCCCTTCAAGGCAAAGCCAATTTAACACATACCAAAATATATGTTACTGCACTTTGACTGCTTCCTGTACCTGCTGATTAATTTAAGTATAGCTTGCCTACTTTTCTGGATGAGCTAGATTTCCTGCTTACATGAGTTTACTCCTGATTTTAAGATAACTTAATTAATCTGCAATTTTTAAGAAAATAAGCAGGCTCAAATTTCCAAAAGATAAATGTCTTCTCAATACTGCACCTTTATTCCCGTAAAACACCTGCACAAAGGAGTTTTCTAGTTTATATAACAGTACTTTTGATCTAAATACATTATTTCAATTTTCTCTTCTGTTTTTCTGGAACTATTTTCCATTTTTGAAATAAATGTGACAAAGTAAATAAAGTAACAGCATAAATATATCTATAAAACCTTGTGTTGCTCAAAAGCTCCCTTAGCAGTAAGCCATGATGTTGGAGATCGGAAGAGACAAAAGTCTAGTGAAATGTAAAAGTTCTACTTTGTTATCAACAATCTTTAAAGATATGAACAAAGAAGTTGATTAAAAGCCTCAAGAGTTTCAGCACAGCTATTAAATTTGCTGATAGCTTACATCAGTGTAAATCTGATTATTTCAATACCACGTAATGTGAATGATGGCAATGACAGAAAAAAAAAAAAAAAAAAGGCCATATAGAATCAAAGAATGGTTTAGGTTGGAAGGGACCTTTCAGACCATCCAGTTCCAACCCCTCCCATGGGCAGGGACACCTCCCACCAGACCAGGTTGCCCAAAGCCCCATCCAGCCTGGCCACAAACACCTCCAGGGATGGAGCATCCACAGCTTCTCTGGGCAATCTGTGCCAGTGCCTCACCAACACCACAGGAAAAAATTTCTTCCTAATATCTAATCTAAGTCTACTCTCATTTAGTTTAAAGACATTACCCCTTGTACTGTCACTAAACTCCCTGACAAAGATTCCCCCCCCCCCCCCCCCAAGCTTTCCTGTAGGCCCCCTTCAGGTACCGGAAGGCTGCTGTAAGGTCTCCCCAGAGCGTTCTCTTCCCCAGGCTGAACAACCCCAACTCCCTCAGCCTGCCTTCATAGGAGAGGTGCTCCAGCCCTCTGATCATCCTCATGGCCCTCTTCTGGAGCTGGTCACGGACTGGTCCATGTCCTTCTTGTGCTGGGGGCCCGTGAGCTGAACGGAGCACTCCTCACACAAGTGGAGTAGAGGGCATACAATCCCCACCCTCACCCTACTGACCATGCTGTTTTTGATGCAGCAGAGGACATGGTTGGACATGAGCAGTCTTGTAATATTAAAACATATGTTTTTTGAATAGATGGTTTCAAACATTCCCTACATATTTAGATTTCTGCTATGGAAGTGTTGAATACGATTTAACAAATCTCTAGAACTGAAATAATCCTATAAAACTTTACAGACCTTCAAAGAAACATATACAAATTCATTATGACAACTATACAGAATTCTATTGCTTTCCTCCTGTTGAATTTTATAGGCCCTTTTTAAAGGTGGTAGTATGTTATAACTTATTTAACAAGGCAACCAGTCACCTGCTGATTGCATCGTCCCCAGTAACAGGTGAGGCCTGTGCTTTTTAGAGGCAAATATGTGTCAGACTTCAAACAGCTTGCTGCCTCTGTTCTTTCAGAAATTCACATTTGTGACTTCCATTGTATATGCAGCCTATGAGCTACAGAGACCTTAACGAACATCTGTAAGTGAACTTTAGATCTGGGGAGCTGAATGCTGCCTTTTGTTCTGAGACCTCTTAGGCCTGGGAGCAAAACAATGGTAAGTGCATTTAGTCAGAGAAGAACTCCTCCAGAGAGTCACAAAACATCTTAAATTAAATCTGCATGCCTGTTCTTGCTTCACTGGACTGGAAAAATGTAGCTATGACACTGTGATTAAAAACCATATGCACACATACTACAATCACTGCCTAACTGCCAAAAAAACAGTTTTGCAGAACTATCAGCAAAATTGTCTAGAAGCCAAATTTCTTAACACTGAGGAAACTTGTGCTCTCAAAATAGCTCAGGCTACTTTGTTCTATTAAGTACTACATAATTAAAGAACCTGCTAGTGAAAAAAAAAAAAAAAAAAAAAAAAAAAAAAAGATAAAACACCATAGCATGGTGTTCTTTCTTTTCCCTTTTCGTTCTTACTAGTAAGTTATAGTCAGATATGCAATAGTAGCTGATGCTTTTCTAATGCCCCATCCATAATGCAAAGATCCAGTCTACAGAGGTGCAAACAATTAGGCACAATGAATGCCGATTTTTAAGCGGATATGATTGCTGAAGTGTTTGTATTTTTAACATTTTTTACATTTAAATATTTTTTATTCTACTTGTGGTATTTGCACATAACCATTTAGTTTAGAGATTTGCTAGTAATAAATTAAGAGTCCATTTCAACAACCAGTTTCAAGATGGAATATAAGAACTAGTCAGTAGTGTGAAACAACAGTAAACCTAACTTTAAGCAAAGGTTAAAGCATATCCTTTCTATTACAAATTAAGTTTAAGAGAAAAATTAAGGCATTTATTTATGAGAGTTATGTATCACAGACTACATGGGAAGATACTGTATTTTATATCTGCTGTTTCTGTGGCAGGTTGCAGATCACAATCTAGACTTCATCCCACTTACAGAAAATAATCACTGCTAGAACAGTGTTTCCAAAAATCTTATCCAGTGCTATTTAGAAATGCTAGAACCCGAGTCACAAACATTTTTTTTGAAACATCTGAGCTTTTTATTAGTTTGCTAATTTAGGTAAGTTATGAATCTTTGCTCACTGATGTCAGTGGTCAGTGGGAGCCTTTCCATTGATTTTAGTGGAGTCAGTCCAGATCACTTCTCACCAGGCTGAGCCTTATTTCATAAGACATGTTGTTATCAAAAGCCCAGGAGGTATGACTGAAGGTTTTATGTTGGTCTTATTGTTTGCATTTTAAATTTAGAACGGAACATCGTAAATCCAATAACTACATAGATTTAGACTGCATGTTTGGGCATTATCAAACGCTAATGGAAGTTAGGAAAAAGTTGTAAATCTGAAAGTGGAAGGACTATTTATAAAGGTATGAGTGCACCTGTACTTTGTATTCAAGGGATTTTCAGAGCCTGTAACTACAGGATGCTGACACATTGTGCTAAATGTATCTGAGACAAATCAGCAGGGCTTCCTCTTAGACTTCAAAAAATATCATAACATGTGCTTTCAACTTGCACAGGTAGAACGTAACATTCAGAGTTTCCTCTGAAAGGAGAGAAGCTCAATACCTTTTGAGAACAGATTACATTTCTATATTTCTCCATGTACAGTTTTGTACCAAACTAAATTCAAGCACTGGTGGCTGGTTTAGGAACAAGAAAACTGAGGTAAGCTGCATGGTTATTATTTACTGTAAGGTTTCTCAATGTATTCCATTCACTGGCTACATATTACTAAAACAACTAGTTTACATGTAGGATGAGCAAATCATGCTGATTATGGGTGGGATATTATGGTCAACTGCAACAAAGATCTCAGAAGATCACAGAGGAGGAACAGATTTTCAGTCCTACAATGATTTAAAATTTAACTGCATTGACAATTTTTGCAGCATTTTATAATTAACATGGTATGAGTACAAAATGGTAACTGACCTAGTGATGCATCTAGAGGAGATGATTACACAGAAGTTATTAGACTGATAACATTACACTTATATCACTACATAATGACATAGTAAGTATATTTATTCAGAGAAAGCTGCCTGTTATCTAGGAAGTTTGCTCATTCAGCCCTCTAAGTGCATAGAAGACTAATGAATTTATATATTTATATGAAGTGCTAAAATTTAAGTTTCTAAATGTAAATACTTAACTGAGGAGCAGATTAAGGAAAAAAAAAAAAGTCTGAAGATACTCAGAGAGTTTGTATTTTGAAAACAAATATCCATAGATGATTATTGGCAACTCTACTTGTCTTCCGTCCAAAGTTATAGAGTACATTTACATTATGATTTAACTTTTCATATGTTTTTGCAATTTGTCATGTCAGAATTTGTTCATATAAACAAACATGGACTCAGTGAAAACTACATCACAAATACTGTTCTGTTATTTTTGTTTTGCATTAAACAACTGCTGTTTTTATCTGCTGCTGTTGGTTTTGCTTAGCTTATCATTAAGTATCACTGTCAGACCAGAGATTTAAAATGCTTCTCTCCACGAATAAGTACTGGTTCATATGTAATGTAGCACTTTTAATATGCCACTGAGCTTCAAAGAGTTTTGCCCAGAGCTAGGTTAGGGTACATTAGCAGTAATGTTGCAGCAAAGTCTTCAGTGTGAGAAATACTTTTTATTCTACCTGTTTTAGGAATAATCCCCATAGCAATGTTACCAAAGTATTAGCTGAGCAGAATTGGTGATTATGCCTAGTATTTATTCTTCCTAATTATTTAAAAAGCTGTGAAAATTAAAAACAAAACAAAACATCAAGTAGCCACAAAACCAAATATTACAGCTATAAAGAGGAACAGCTCTTACCTTGAAAATTAGGCTGAAGCCATTACATTTGAAATCAAACATAGTCTCAGTGGGACAAATACTCAAACTCATGCTGCTTTGCCAACTTGAGCTTTAGTTAACCTTGGGCACAGAAGGATGCTGGAATTGCTATCTTTTTTTCCCCACAGTTTAGGTTTTGCTGACAGATACAAAAATAACTCCAAGTGAAATGTGATAAAGGCAGAAATGGAAGACATCACACTTGGCCATTTTATGACGAACTCAGAGCTTCAGAAAGGATGAGTATGGGGTGGAAGAGCAGAGAACAATTTACTGCCACATTCAGCCTTAGAAAGGAAAATTCCTCAAGGCCATAAGCTTTTATGATGAATGATAAAACTTTAAATAAATCATTTTTATTTAAAAATATCATATTTATGGCAAATTTGCAGAGCCTCCCGCTTTGACTTGATGGACTATGTTTTCAATTTCAAAAGCTAAGATTATATTTTCCATGCATGTTTAAGGTTATCTAGTGATAGTTTGAAAAGAACCTCTCATCACTTAGGGCATGATAAATTGCTACTCTCCTCTTATTGCTGTTTACTATATTGCCTCAAGCTCTTTCCCATCAGAATATCGCACATATTATTTTATTGGCTGGAAATCCAACTGGGTGAAAAAGGCATATGAATTTTCAAACACAAGTGGCTTCATTCTACTGTAACCTATTGGCTACAGTTCCCAACTTTCCAGAAGGGGTAGGAAGTAGAAGAAACAGTCAGTTTCTTTCAAGAAACTGACCTGGCCAGTAGGATATCCATACCCTGAGGTTAAGCCCTACGGTGGCAGTCTCAGATCTGTTTCTAACTCTGCCTACGAACCTTATTTCATGTCACATCACTTCTCTGGACATGGGTTGAACATGAACTGCAATTACTGCACATCTGAAAACATATATCAATGAGGAATCAGTTTAGTTTCAAATATTTATTATCACGTTTTACTGCTATGGGGTATGCAGTTCATGAACCAGGACTAATATTGCAAATCTCAAAGATTACAATAAATATCATTATAAGAATGAAGTGGGGACCTACAGAATTTTACTCAAGAAAAGAGGAAAAGGACAGGATTGCTACAAGATACTTGGAATATTTAGTGAAATCTTTACTTTTTTTCAAATGTCTGTGGTATACATTCAACATATCCATCTGGGGCACAGAATATGTCAGTGTATAATTCATTCATTGCATAATGAGGATCAAACAAATAATAACGAGCAGTAAACCAGTAGGTTACTGGGCAGATTGTAAACTGTTGCTGATTAACCATATTGGTGGTGGAGCTCTAAGATTTCAAGTTAAGTAATTAATTTGCAAGACAAGAATATTGAGACAGCTTTTGAATCACATTGTAATTGCCAGCCATAGAAGAAGAAACTATGCCTTTTTCTTTTTGTTGCAATGACATTTAAAGACTTTTACAAAGCAACTCTCTCTCAGAAGATCTAAGTGTGCTTTTCATGCTAGTTGCTTCTCTGCTTCTTTAATACACTGATATTTCTTAAAAGTGCTATTTCAGTAATTGCTGTTGCTATTAATATTCAGCACACTTTGAGGCTACTATTGAACAGCTGGACTTTGGATTTTCTTATGTTCAGACTACCTGTTTTTTCAAACAATTTTACCAACCTTTTTTTTTTTTTTTTTTTTCCCAATAGCAGTATAATGATTTTCAAAAGTGATTTTTTTTCCTTTTCTTTTTTCATCAGTATTGTCCTCTCCATCACAAAAAAGGACTACCATTCATAATTTTTTTGCTTTATGTCTCATTTTATAATACTGCTCTAAGATACATGCAAGTCTTCACTATAATACTTTTCTGTAGGCTTAAGATAGTGCTTTATCATTAATGAAAACATCAGTAGTGAAGTGGTTGTTGTAGCTAGCCTTACTTGAGACACAAGTTTATATATATATTTGTATATATATAAATAATTTTTTAATACCTTTGAGGGTCTATACCGATTTTTTTCCATCCCCATATGTGCTGTGTTGAATGTTGTAGACTGGCCACCTCAAAGCTCTTATTCAGAGTTATGCAAGATGGAAGTGTACAAGAATTTAAAAGTTGAGCTACTTAATTAGAGTTCCTTGTGGATAAGATTACAGTTTCCAATGATGCTGCATAGAACAATTACTTCACTGGAATAATTTAATTGTTTTTCTGTAACCAGGAGCAATGACTTCAACTGAAAACTAGTTGCAAATTAAAAAAAAAAAAAAAAAAAAAAAAAAAAAAAAGTTAGAAAGAACCAGATATTACTCCTGGCATAGGGCAGGCATACTAAAATGGTCCTGGGAAATGGCAGCAGAAAAATAGCTGCTTAGCTTCTTTGTCTTGAGAGCTAATCAGGGGACTTCCTTTCTTGGATTTTAAGATGAATGGTTACTAAACAGATACCTATTCCCCAAAGATTTCCACATGTACTGCAGTGTAGGAGTGCTACAAACACCTCAACAGAACATTTTGTACTCTCAGGCAATGTAGTGACTCTTCCTTTATTCAAATAATAAAATTTGACTGCTACACCAGTTTTTGAGAAAAAAATACTGCTGAATGTGACCTTGATTACACAAAGCATGCATTTCCAAATGAGAATATGGGGTCAAGATACAAGAATAACACTAATAGCATAGATTTCTCAGGGAGTTAATGCAATGACTCTTCATTTTTTATAACTTAGGCATTCCGAAATTGTCTCTATCTCATTCTTGAATTACTGTACTCAGAATTGGATTCAATATTGCAGCAGAACTGTCTTGCAGGCTCTGCTGTCCTGTATATCCCATTACAAAACTGTGTGTATCCTAATCCTCACTTGATTGAGCTGTACACTTTCAGCAAGTCCTTGCACAGTAGACTTTCTGGTACCATCAAGAAACGGAACATGCATAAACTAACTGTTTAAGTAGTAACTTGTGCACAGAAAAATAATAGAAAAAGAACCAGTTTTGTTAGGATTTTGATTATTGGCAATGAAAAGTATGTTTAAGGCAGAAGCAAGTGTCATAAAACTAGAGAAAGCTGCAGGTCCATTAAATGGAATTAGAATTAAAAGCAAGTTTGTATGGAGTAATGTGCTAGAATTTGATAGGCATAAATACTTAATACATAGCAGACATAACAATCAGGTCCGAAAATATGCAGTGAGAACAAGTAAGACTATTTTCAAAACCCCACTGATTTTGCTGAGATAGTTAATGAAAAATACCTTTACCACATTTTGTTTCAAACTCTATGTTTCTGAAAATTACTTTTAGTATATGTGTCTTTGAAGTTTCACTTCATCTTTTTTTTTTTCTTTTGTTGGCTCCATGCACAGTTCTGATGGCAGCGTGCCTGGCTGGAGCAGGCAGAGAGTTCACCTGCTTTGCTCTGCAGAGATGGAGGCAGGGTGTGCAGCAGAGCACTGTACATCTGGCTGCCCTCCACTGCTACAAGCAAGCTACTCAGGAATAGGAAGACTGGTTTCCCCATCTGCCAGGGATGAGAAGTTCTGGAGAGCAGCTCTGAAAGCATCCAGGCTGTTACTGACAATAAGATGTGCTGGGGCTTCTCCTCTCTCCCTGCAGCAATAGCTCTCAACCAAATTGCTAAGCTCTCACAAAACACACAGAAGCATCTCCCAGACTATCCCTGGCCTGTGCTACCCTCCAAAGAGTGTCCAGCCACTGCATGAGCGATGCTGTTCAGCACAGACTAAAGTTGTGTCCAGGCGATGCTCACAAATAAACAGCATGGCAAGTGCCTATACAGAGCCTGTGCCCTGACCTTGCTCAGTTTGCAGCTGAGGCAGAGCCCATGAACCAAGCTGGATTCACGGCTACCATCCAGCAGGGCCAGGAGTGACAAGGGCCAGCAGCAGTGGCCTGTTTGTGTGCATTTCCTCAGATTTCAACATTTCCAAAACACAAAGCCTGGTAGCAGGGTAGTTTGCAGAACACACACAATCACTATTTTGTTTTTCCCCCAGCATTAGGACATGAAAGCTTTTTGGCAAACCTTGAAAATACTTCTAAATTACTCTTCCCAGACAGCTTTAAGTTCTGTAAAGCATAACAAACTGTGTCAGCTCATACGTCCACCTTTCTTCAGCAGGGAACTTTGCTAGATCACACACATGCATATTTACAAATCAAAACAATACAACCAAATAAGTTCAAAGCAGGGATAAAATTGGATAAACTTACACAAGATGCAAACAAAAAATGTGGTCCTTTCTTCCTAGGAAATGGCTTGTTGGGTGGCTTTATCAGCTAAAGCAAATACCTGCTATATCCTCTGCAATACATGTAACTTTTTTATTGCTAATACTCTGCAAACCTCCAGTTGATACAAACAGTGTATGTGTTTCAGTGACTGTCAGAAACAAAGGAAAGTCTTAACCACATACCACAGTTGTCTTCATCAGCGTGATTCCCACAGTCATCCTCACCGTTACAGTGAAGTTGTTGGGGCAAGCACTTGGTGATATTGCCACATGGAAAATAGCCCAGGGGGCAGGTGACACCGCCTCCAGAAATATTATCTTCCGAAGAGTCACGAATGACTAAACAGACACAGAAAGAATATGCTTACTTCAAGATATGCTCTTAATATATAAAGATTGTTGGGATTATGCTTTTATAAATACTCATTTGCATTTGAATGTGAATATCAAGTGATAAATACATATTAGTTCTTTGGACATGCAATTACAAGAGTATATTAAGTACAGTTAACTTGGCAAAAAACATTTATATCGTAAGCTAATTAATATTTGCTTTGATATAAAGCAACCAGGTAATTCCTCCCCACACATCCTAGTAATAAGATGGAAGTGCTAATCATACAAGAGAAATGACCTAAGGCCACTATTTAAAAGGATAGCTTTGCACTAGAATTTAATTTATTATAGTGATACGCCAGATAAGCTATGTAGATATGGATTATATTAATTTGTGCTGAAATTTCAGCCTCAGATAGATAAGTCCTTTTTTGTACAAAGTTGAAATTATGTATTTTTAAATGTATTCTAATTTTAAAGCAATTACTGGATGTAGACTGATCAAGGATCAAAGTACAAGGAAAGTAAGCTCAAATCTGTGACATAGTTTTATTGAAGAATGACTAAAGATTCTTCTGGTCCCCCATTCCTCTGCTCTCTGTACTCCAGCAGCTTCATTTCCTCACATCTGCAGACATATGATGCCCTACCAGACCCTTCATTGCAACCAAGGGACAAATTCTGCTGCCACCAACAATTTTTTATTTTTTATTTTTTTTTTGATGATAAATACAGTTGGTCTACAAGCTGCTTATGTAATGGTTTGCAGAGTGTCAGCTTGAATTTCCATGAGCATTTGATGGAGAGGGTTTGAATTTACTCTAGCATGCAATTGGTTAAGTTTCCAATATATTGGAAAGAGAGAAAAGCATCATCACCCCACAGTTACCTGCTGCTCTTCCAGCTTCCAGAGCTTCAGGAACCCTAACCACTGAAGTACCATTCTGCAAAAGTTTGCTATTTAAATTTTGAAGTACTTTCAAAAAATAAAATAAAAACAGATAGTCATTATAGTTAACTTTTACTTAGTGGATGCTGTAACAAAGGTCTCAAGTTCCATACAAATTATATTTTAAGTTCCATTTCTATCTTAGAGCACTTGAAATACTCTATGTAAACTTCACCAGCTGTGACGGGATGCTTGTTTCAGAAGTGGCAATATACTGTTTGAATATGCAACTGTTTTTCCAGGCTATTTTCATAAGACAAAATATGAATCTTTTATGTAACTTTTTCAATTTAACAAGGAACGTGTTATTATACAACATCCAATTTTAGTCCTCGTTTTTCTCCTACACTAAGGGAATCACCTGAAAGTAAATTAAGTACTTCAAATTCATAAGAAATCTCTTCTGGAAGAACTTTCAACTGTTAAGCCCTTGACAATGTTTACAACTGTTGAAAACTGAAATGCAAGAGCAGTAGCAGGAGGAAATACTGGGATAAATATTTTGTTATTCAGATATGCACAGAGTTGTCTTTGCTATTAGAAGCGTCCTACATTGAAAGCCCTATATTCCAGCTAACAATCACTGTATCATTTTTGAAATGTGAATGATTTTGCTTTTATGCACCACTCTATAACTTATGTAATGACTTAAATGTTTTAGGAATTATGCTTTAGGTCCCTGAGCCTCCTATACACAGGTACCTTAAAATAAGGCTAGATTCTAATCCCAGCAAGAATTCATTGCACGTTGTTCCCTGTAGTTCTGTGCTCATATTCATAATGTTTTGTTTAACTTTTTCCACACAACAATAATTAGCAAAAAATTATATCATTATATCAGCATAAAATATTAAGCACATGTGGTTCTTAGTGCCTAAAGTCTCATGATGGCAGAAGATAAAAATCACAGACAACTGAGGCTCCCTTCAGTGCAATTATGTGTCACAATTTGAGCAACTGAGATACCTCGTTAGAAACACCAATGTGGAAAAACAAATGGAAATGAAAAACAAAGCAAAACAAAACAACCCTCTACACTTTGTCAAGTTGTTTTCACTACACACTGGAGATATATTGAGACTGAGCTGAACATTGCATTAACAGGGGTTGATGCCTATGCAGTTTAAATTGCAAATAATGGCATTTATCTTCTCACAGCAGCATTCAATGGACTTTCATAGGGTTTTCTAGAAAGTCAATTTAGTCAAATGGCATTAATTCCTGAACGAGTTAATGAATATTTTCTGTCATGGTTCAAAAATAATTCTTTGTGAAAGAGTAAACGCAGTAAGGGATTGTGTAATTTTATGAATTCTCTGGAAACGCATAGCCTTATGACACCTATTCTGAATTTCTGAATCACTTGTTTTGTGCTACAGAGGATTATTCTGGCATGTAAATATCTGACTGGGAAGGAAGATATCAAGGCATCAACACTTAACAACATCATCCAAGTCTAACCATTGAAAGTACTGGTCTTTGTCCACTGACTTGTTAACATCATTTTGTTTATGCAAAAAAGACAGAAGTTTGAGCCCTGCAGATCACAGCAGATTTATGAATGGAAAACCCCCAAGCCTCTGCGGAAATATTTGGCAAACTTGACAAAGGTAGGGAGGAGGTAAGAAAGTAAAATCCATTGTAAAATGCTAGACAATATTCAAATGTTTATCTTTTGGATTGAGGAAATTTAAACAGTGTTTTTTATGTGAGTAAAATAAAGATAGCACTGCAACAACAGCAACAAAAAAATCTATGCTTCTTATTTTGCACATACATACTCTTCTGACACTGGAGTTTATCATGTCATCATGATCTATCATACTGTCTTTATCATGCAATATTAAAGGTGTCAACCTTAGTACCTGTTACTCATTTTCCAATTCGAGAAAATTGAACTACTCTTCTGATAGCTCATGTTTCACTGACCTGTCTTTCTAGCTGCTAACCTTCCTGATAGAACAGCTCTAAAATTATTGATTAAAGATTATTTCATCATTTCACTAGCTATCTCAGTGTTAAATCAAAAAAAAAAAAAAAAAAAAAAAAAGGAAAATTTATTTTGTGCTCCTTTTATTAACCCATATGTTACGTCTCTGTTGCATATGTGTATCAAGCTTCAAAGGTACCCCTAATGTTTTATGGGTTCTCATTCACATCCAGGATAGAATGTCTCAGCTTTGCTTCTTACAGCCCAGCTAGCACTGTAAAAGCATGAGAACCCCTATAACACAAAAGAAGTACCTTTAGCAAAGCATATAAAAAATTAACTTGGCCTAAAGATATAAATAATTTCTGTTTTATAACAAGCAAGTTTGGCCAATATTGTGATCTTCTACAGCTGACAGAGAAAGACTGATGTCCTTCAGAGAGATGGCAAACTGTGCAGCCTACAGACAGATAAAGGAAGATAAATATTTTTAAATGTGTATATAGCTATGAAGGTAAAAACTAGACAAAAGGAGGAAGTTAGGACAGATTTGTTTTGGCCTCAATAGTGAGGATGAAAAGTTTACATCTGTGACATATTTTACAGATATTCCAAGAAAAAAATATATATATATTTCAAATATCCTACGTAAAACCACCTCTTGCTCTCCCAGTGACATAGAGATAATTTCACATAGTTCAGCATTTTTATTCCTCAGAGTGATCAGAGTAAATATTAAAATATTTGCAATGTTCCTAGAACAAATGGAAAAGACAGGTGAAGTGGTATCAATAGAAATGGCAAAACAGGAACATGCTGACAAGATGCTTACCATCTCTTTACAGGATAATGTTGCACAGACTAGTGCACGTTCATGATTCTGCAAATCTGAATCTGTTTCTGACTGTCAAGTACTTTGCGATCTCCCTCCCTGCCCCCAGTCCAAACTCTTCTCAAACTAATAAAGAAAACAAGAGAACATGTCATGCACCTTTTAAGCTAGTCCAGACCTGCTGTTTTGAGGCACTTATTGCTAAGGTACTCATCCACAACCTTTTCTTTACCTTGAAGAATGCAGATAACTCTTCTGTTGGTCTTTAGAACACAAGACTAATTTAACACTGCTGAAGTTTTCCTTTTTTAAAAAGAAGCCAAAGCTGGCTTCTCATCTAACTAAGATGACAAAACGGTCTCCTCTAAAGATGCAGAATCACTGAGGAAAGAACACAACAGCCCCTCTTTAAGATCTTATAAGGAGAAACCAAGAAGAGAACATATTTGGGAAAGAACAAGATATTCTCAGGAGAACACGGCTTTCCTTCAAACTGACCTGATCCATCTAGCTCACTATTTCTGTGCATTTTTTTTTTTTTTTTTTTTAAAAAAAACAAAACTGCATGAACTCTTGCAAACAGGTAATGGGTCACAAATGGTATTTGAGAAGCCAAGTAAGAGATGTGCACAAGAAGAAATTAACGCAGTCACTCGTAGCTTCCATAAAAAAAGGGAATGTGACTCTGCCATGGAAAAAAGACTGGGCTAATTAGACAGAACAGTTAAACTAATGAAAGCAGCATGACTCACTGCTTGGTACTTGCTAGTCACATGAGTCTCAGTTGTGTTACTGGAGGTTCAAATAAGGGCATATCATGATAGCAGGAAAATATTTCTATATTTTCCAAAATTATAATCAACTGGAGACCCGCTGTCAGGAGTCCAAAATGGCTCTCAAATGCCATCAGCCAAGTTAGCTAATATGTTTGTCTTCACTCAGAATAAGTTATCAGTTTGAAAGCGTGGAGGGTGAGGAAATCCAACTATTTTTAAAAAAGTTAGAAAAGATTACAAGGACTGACAAATGATCGTGGTGCTGAAGAATACACCCTGTACTTACTATCATGGAAAGTTTTTTTACTAGGGCTACAAAAGCCCTAGTCTTTCAGAGCCTAATGTAAATTTATCAAATGCGGAGGCTTTCCCCCTCCCCCCCCAGTTTTATCTGTTACTAGTACTGTACTTCTGTACGCATTGGCAAATGGGGTAGAGCAAGAAAAATCTGAACATTTTATTTTGAAATGGCTCTTTTGAAACAGAATACTTCCTTTGTCTTAAACAGAAGAGTCAACAAAGAAAGTGTTAAAGTTGAAATTGATTTTGCTGTCATTTCTGTTCTAGCCTGAACACTTCAAGATGACAAGAGATTAAAAAAATTCTTTTCTGCTGAAAGTTATTTGAAGGGCCCATGAACTGGCTTTCAAAAACCTTTAGCGTGATATAGAGAAGGAGAGCTCATAGGACTATAACCTTTATTTTCAAAGATATACATCAGAATAAGGTTTTAAAACATGTTTATAACTGAGTTCCTTTAGTTTAAAAAAGGGGAAATTGATAATTGATGAAGAATAATAATGACAACTTGTTGACCAAACAGAAGCATTTGAATCGCTATATGACAGGAAAAAAGATGCAAGATCTTACAAAGATAATACTTTTTTTTTTTTTTTTTTTAAATGAAATGTTTTCCGAGTTTATTCTCTGAATTTTCGTCACAATAACATCTAGAAGTAGACCATATCTAATTAATTATTTGTTCCAAATTATTCAACTTCTGTTAATTAAAAAAGGAATTTTTTGGATCAATATATGATAAAGACCAAGATGAAGTTAGTCCAGTTTCAGAATAAAGTATGAAATTAACATTTTTATGCTTTTACTTAACTTACTACAGCTTTGTCAGCAGAACACATATTTTTCAGCATCTAATTTTAAAGAAGTATCAATTTGTGAGAGTCTTTTTTTAGGAAAATATTACTAGTGATTTCTGTCACTGTGTGATGGGAATCCCATCCTATTAAAATTCTAGCTATTAATATAAAAATCAGTAAGTAATTATATGAAAATAGAATCTGTTTTTAATAAGCCTAAAAAACAGTTTATACACTTGAACTTGGAACGCTGTTAATATGTGCATTTGAAGTAACTTCCTTGGGCAAAAATTTTTGACCAATACTTGTTCTATTGATGATGAATACTTTAACATTAATCCTGGAGGCAAAACATCAGTGGCTTAAAAAAATTCAACATCTGTACAGGATCTACATTGGAATATTAATCAAACTGGTACCATCATGTTGCCTTTTCCTTAATTTGCTCCTCTTCCCCTTTGCTAATTGTTCAGCCCTGATGTCTTTAATTTATTCAGAATCTCAATTGGTTGCAACAATTTCATTTCTAAAACCCTAGTGGTGTTTTTTATATTTTGGCTACTGCTACCAGAATTACAATTTTTAGTTGTATTGCAGTCCGTTTATGTTTACTTGACCATATCACATGTCATTCTAGGAATGTGCAGTACATGAATTACACACACATAGGTTTACAACTAACTGTAGAAAACATTTGCTTTCACTAAACACAGTATAGAGCAAAGGAATTTGGCAGAAAAGATGCATATACAATGACTGTCTACTTTGCATGCTGATCTGGTCATTATCTTGGATTTTAATTTCATATTGTATCTTTACATCTTGCTGTGTATTTCAGAATGCCTTCATTTCAAGAGCAGCCTCCAAAGCTGCACAAAATTTGCACTATCTTTTGCAAAATATAGACTCCAATCTCATAGCAACATTACTGAAGCTAGTTATCAATTATGCCACAGCTAATTCAGTCTAATTAATCCAGCTATAGCGCTGGAAGATCCTCTTTGTCGAACCGCCAGATAAATCAGCTTCAGGGCCAGAAACTGCAGGCAGAGCAATTCAGACTGGTCACATGGCACCTTGCCAGAGGATTTGGCTCTACACCTTTTATTAATTTGTCTTTTTGTTCTGCTTACAGAGAACTTAGAACAAAAGGACTCTAATGCACAGAAAAGAGCTTAAAAAGCTACTACTATCTGAAAAAGCCCCAAAATGCAGTATAAATGAATTTTAACTGGAAGTTCAAATTTTGTAAGGCATTCCCAGAGGATGAAGGTTCAGCACAATGTCTGACACAGAGACGCAAATTAACGAGAGGAGAAAAGCCTCTCTGTCACTCCCCTTTCCCTCTTCTCCCCGAATACACAGAACTGAAATGATACCTGACTATTATTCTGGTATACAATCAGTTTTCAGGCTTTTGACATTGTTTCCAAGGTAGGCTTTTATTTGCCCTACTGTGTTTTTTGTTTATTTGTTTTACGTTGTTATAACTTCTGTGTTGTCACTAATTTTTGTTTTACAGTAGTGCAGTATCAGGTGTGGACAGATGAAACACTAGGGTTTTCTCTGGGTGGCTTTAGGCCTAGAACAAAAATAAAGATACTAAAGTGAAATAAGTGTATTAAATATATTGCACCAGGTAGCACCATCCCACCTGAAAGACCCAGGAAGTCATTAGCTAGCCAACAGACATGTCCACTCTCAGAGACTGATTCTGTCTCACAGCCACTGTGGAGCAGGCTTGGGCTGGTTCTTCAAGGCCCCAAATCTGTTTCAAATAATCACTTTTTTCCTCCTTTGCTACACCTCATTTATGAGTTTAAACATTTACATTAAAAAAAATAAAATCTCTAGGCTTCACACCAGGAATAGTGTTTTTGATACTTTGCAATACCAGGAAAAAAAAATGTTCTTATTTATCAGCATTTTTCCTAACTCCTAACATGCCTAATGGTATGCTAATGATGTTTTTTTTCATTTATCTCAGCAATCACATAATTTAAAATGTACTTTAGCCAAGAGGATAGAGAACACTTGGTTATCAATGAATTAGTGTCCCTCAAGCAAAAATCGCTCATGACATCTGGATAACCAGCACTGTGAATTTAAATACCTAACAACAGTGATGAGGGATTACAGGAGAGAAGTTCTCTTCAGATGTGTTGCTTTGCATTAATTAACCTGATCAGCCATAAGTAACTGTAAAGCAAGCAAAAGTGAAATACTGATTAGTGGAAAACCAAACCATTCAAATTAACAAATAACAGATGTTTGTAATAGAGCTCTTAAGTTTCCATAAAGAAAAGGCAGCTTTAGTTGATTTTCATGAAATGTTGTAGGGGGATAAGTTTTTTTACATGGGTATTCATGCACCCATGTATGCACAGAAGAAAGAAGAAAACTAGGAGAGGAAGAAAAAGTACTCATAGTGAAGTCCTAAGAGACAGCTGCAAGAAAAAAAAAAAGTGAATGAAATCAGTAATGCGATGAACAGGGGATTTACTTGCTGATACTCTAATTGTACGATGGTCTGAGAATCCATTATTTGTAAATGAGCAGAAGACCAAAGAATTATGTGACCGTCATTAATTGCTCATAACAGAAAACAATCTACCAGGCCTAACAACTTAGGTCTTCCTCCCCCACCCCCAACTAAAAATTGCATGACTTAGCTGTAACTTCTTTTCCACATTTGGTATGTTCTTTTGATAGAAAAAAAACAAACAAACAAACAAAAACCACAGACTGGCATAATGAATACCTTGCCATATTGATGAAAGAGAATAGATTTGAGAACGGCCAGCCTGACTTTGGACCTTTGGACTAGAGGAAAGAACCTGAGGAAGGGTGGTGGGAGATTTTTTTATATATCTCTTACAGGTCTTTAGTCCCTTATTTTGCTACAGAGTGGATTGAACTAAGAAAGCTGCACATCAGCCGCACTTTCAGAAGTCACAACATTTTTTGTCTTCTCTTGGGTAACACAAACTGAAACAAATCTTTTTAAAACAGAATTAGAAATTCAGGTAAGCTTTCCCTATCTAGAACTCCAAAGAGTGAGAGGAAAAAAAGAATGTTTTGGGAATCTTACCCAAAGTATTTGAAATATGAATCAGTCTGGTTTTTTCATTCCTCTTGCCTTTAAGAAAAGCTGAAAGGATTTTTATGATAGTTCTTACAATGGATTTAAGCCAGCATAATTTAAAATGAAGCTCTGAAGCATACTTAAGACTAATTTTGTGACAATAAAAACATATTCTTTCTTGGTGAGCCTGAGACAGGATTATCTGATATACTTTATTTATTCACATACTTTTGTTACTAATAACAATTTATAACTATTAAGAATTCAAATTTAATATAGAACTCCAAGGTCAGATTTAGGAGGTTGCTATAAATCTGTGTGATCCCATCCTCCTAAAGTGTTATAAAATGCAATTCTCTTTTGTTCTATTCCTGAAGTAAAACAAATTGAAAATATTTTAGGGAATTTGCCTTTTAAGGGTTCATGTGACTACTTTGAGAAAAATAATTTTGGGGACACTGTGCTTCAGTAAATGAGTTCTTGGATTTAAAGAAATCACACAATGTCTACTATATTTTTATTATGAATAAACATCATTTACCACTATTAATTTTGATGCTCCAGTTAAAGTGCTATAAATCAGAAGTTATCTCAAGATCATAGGGTTTCTGACTTTGCTAAAGTGAATAGTGTTAGCTAGCTGACCAGTGATCAGAGACACCTGGCTTATTTCTTCTTTTGCAGACTCTAAAAACGTGCCTGCAGATTAAGATTTCAAGATGAACCTTTAAATTATATAAAATTATTAATGTAAGTAGAACATTAGCAGCACATAGGTGTAAGTTACATGGATATTAATTGTTCACAATGAAGTTAGAAAAGATAATGGGCAACTGCACTGAGAAGTCTGTCTCCATTGTAGATGCAGTTTGGCAAAACAATATATTTGCATGGGCTCCTGATGCATGTAGCCCTCACGTTGTTTCTACCTCCTTTCTCTTGACCCCAGTCCAGCTAAATCAACAAATTATGAAGCCCTTTCCTGACACTGAATGTTTTCTCATTGTCAACACACATGAAAGCATGCTCTGGGAAAGAGCTTAAGTTAGAGCAGTACTATCGTGGCCCACCTCTAGCATGGCACAGGAGACAGGAGACAGGGCTGGAAGGAGGAGAGGCTTGCTCTGACCGTGATCTGCTCCGTCATCCTAATCCCGACACACCTTTCTGCCAGGTCTCTGTTCACGTCTGATGTGCCTACTTTAAGAGGAGGCTTTATGGGGCATGGCATTCAGAAGGATGCCTGCAAAAAGGCAGCCCTGGTCTCAGCAGGGATTTTAGCACACAAGCACAATATCTGTATCATACCATTATATAGGGGGCTGAGAATGCAGAGTATTGCAACACAGCATTTGCCAGAGGCTTTGTGTAGCTAAATGCTTTGACAGACATCTTAAATCACAGGCAACATAATATAAAAGGATATTTATCATGTAAAATCAATGCCTCTCTATGCAGGATTACTTTTATTGTTTATCATGTTAAGGACAGTGACATGTACAGAAAACAAACAAAACTGGAAGACCTTAAGTGACTATAATCTGTAGCCTATCCAGTGAAAACATTAAATATTTTTAATTCCTAATGCTTCCCTATATACAATATACAGAATATTGCTGGACATAACTGGAGAGTAAATGCTAAAATGGATTTTTTTTTTTTATTATTATGATACATTATTTCAATGAAGATTTAATTCATAAAAGAATTTTTGTGTTTCACTAGAGACCTCAATCCAGCCACGTTTATGTTTTATAGATTGAATATGGCAGTTGTATCAGTACCAGTATATTTGTAACTTACAAGATCACATTCCAGTACTTAAAATAATTGTTGACAGGACTCACTAGTAAGGTCAAATCCTTTGTAGCTGTGTATTATTTAAGAATATCTTCTATATTTTCCAAAGCTGCAGATCCACAGAAACAAGAGAGAAACAAGAGTTGGTTTCTCTGTGTGAGAAACCAACCTGGCTAGAAAGTGATGTGAAATATGTACGTAATTCAAAAATAAAAATTAAAACAAAAATCAAACAGTGATAAAACCTAAGAAATGTCTATATAGGCATGCTAGAGAAATCATCAGCTATTAATAAAAAAAAAAACTGAAACGTATCAGGAAAGGAAAAACCTCACATGACTTGTAAGCCTTAGGAGTGCAGAAAATTCAAACTGTTCAATACCCATTTCTGCCATGTAGTTGGAAAGAAGGAAGAGGTTGTATACTTTTTGCATGATGTTGAAAATCTGTACCAAAGATAAAGCAGGATTTTTAAGTGAAAATACTTTTAAACCAGACATAGGAAGGATTTGAATGGAATTACTTGAGAAACACTTTAAAACTAATATTGTTATATAACAAGGTTTGAAATCTGAAGAAAATACCAAGAGACTAGAGGCTTGTAGTGTTATTTGAATAGAAGCAAGGTCTCTGCAAATCAGTGTCTGTAGTTCCTAGGTAAAACTTTGTAACAGTTAATTCACGTCGTACCAGGGAACTGAAGATGAGAAAAAACGTGACGAAGTATACTTTCATGATAGAAGAGCCTTCATGACTAAACTTCTAAAAATGCAATCATCTTTGTCAACTGTATTGCTATTAATTTTCCCAGACTAGTCAAGATGTTTATCCTACAATCACATGGCTTTTAGATTCACTGAGGTAGTCCTTTCCCTTTTCAAGTCCCCACAGATTGCTTTAGATTACAGTTTAGGTTAAGGCGTTATTACTCAGATGGGGAGCTGAAACATTGGCATATGTATGGCAAATGTTTCTGCTAATTTTAGGTTTCTAAATCAGCTTCATAGATTACTTAAAGCACAGCTTTCACAGATTTCAGTGGCAGCTGTGAAATGATCACTGCTACATCAGGATTATCAAGCTGACAACTAGAAAACCTGACATATAATTATTTTCCTTTTATGAAGCATTTAGAGCATCCCTGTTGGGAGCAAGAAACAGGAAGAGAAATCAGTTTTCCACAGCAGAGTTCAGTTGCCTTCATCACATAGACATCATTTTATAATCTCCAGCCTTATTCATAATTTACCTTTCTTTTCTGCCACAAGTTTACATGGTCACACAGACAGCATAATTCACCACACATTCATCACTCATTCTTCAAGTGCAGTCCATGCAGCACAAATTCTTGGGGAGTTACAGCATGAAGAAAATGTAATATGTGCACATATTCTAAATTAAGTTTAGGAATCAAGATGAACGATGCCAACACTGAGTTTGTAAAATTAATGATGTTATTTGATGTAGGTATCATCCTGGGTTCTTAAAGAGGAAATCAGTTTTTCTCCCACACTTCATAGCATGACACCACACTGCACCACTAGTTCAGAACATTTAGCTTGTGGAACTGAAAGCATTAATTATCAACCCCTGAGCAGAGGTGTTAGGCAGGAGGTAGAGACATTTTGCAACAAGACAGTAAGCAATGTGATAATCCTGATCTTCCTTCCAGGCTTTGTGGCAGAGCAGAGAGACTCCACCAAGCACAGCTCCTTTTTCCACTCAGCCCCTGACCTTATTCTTCAGGCACTCTAGTCTCCTCTCTGAGCTTCTTGTCTTTTCCTTTAATTAATTCACTGTTCCCTGCTGGCTCCCTTTTACACTGCCCTTTCTCTCAGCCTCTACCATCTCAGACTTACAGCCTTTCTGATTTCCATTTTCCCTTTCTAAGTAGTGGTAGCTTTTCCCTTCACCTCTTTGCTCCCTTGTCTCACCTCCCTCTCCCTTTAGCCTCTACTTTAAGTCTCCTCACTCAGTCCTTCCCAATACATTTTCATCTTTTCTGTCTTTCAAACACAACCAGAATGACTTCCAGATCCTCTCAGCTTTGTACAACCCCACCACCTTGAACAAGTCATTTCAAAGTCTGATTTGATGGCTTCAAAGAATAGGGCACACAGCACTACCAGGACACCTTCCCTCCTATCACTTGTGGCAGTTCTTCTGATGAGCTTCATTCTGGTCTCTAGCATTAAGGCAAATTATTGGAGAAGCTTCATTTTTACATGATGGCAAGTAGGTCTGAATAGGCTCATCCCCTCTAGCGAGGATGGCCTGTAAGAGTACTGTCTCTCAGTGATTTTGTGGGGGAATACTGCAGAAGCCCTTATGATTTTAAGAAAAGTGATTTTCTACTGCAATCACTGAAGAAAGGGATATTTTCAGAAAATTTTGGTTCCGAGTGGTTACAAAGCAACAGAGAAAGTACCTGTGGACATAAAAAGATTTGGTATCATTGCTCATACTGTGCAGATGGTGCACTGGCAATTTGCTTTGCACAGAAAATTGCTATGTTCATATTTGGGCTTTGCTTAGCAAGCACAGAACACTTGAATTTCTAATAATAGAGGTACAGAAATCTTTACGGTAGGCATGCCATTTCTCTAAGTTCTGTACAGAAAGTTAAAGGTACACTTTGGTGCAAGATTATTCCCTTCCCCAACAAATTTCAAGCACCTGATTTGAAGCAAAAAGGTATGATAATTGGCTTAGCACAGGATTTCCAGAAGCACTCAACACAGGTGCAGTACCAATTCCTCTTGAAAAACTCAAGTGATTTTAGTAAAGTTTTATACAAGTGCCTTTTTTTTTTCCAAGGTGGAAAAAAAGTCCACACTGCACGTTAAATTTCAAAGCAAATGATTAAAGCCTGCTAGAGTTGCAATAAGGAGTTAAGACGGGTTGGCAAGTCGGGTAGCCCTGAGTGTTATAAATGGAGAGGTGCAAGCAGCCTTGTCCACACAGCAGTTGCAGGCAGACCACCAGCCTGTGCAGGTGACAATGCTGTAACTTTCAGAGCTTCACTTCATCACTGCAAAGACTTTGCACTGCTCTCTAGTTGAAACTAGAGAAAATTATGCTCAGGAAATCTTGTCTTCATCCCTGATTTTCATTAAAGACATTATTTTTTGTTATACACATCAATATATGAGAAGCACATTTTTTCTTCTAATCACAGGGAGGACAGCTGGATTAATGCCCGACTTAAGTGAAAGCAAAGAGAAATTAACCAAAAATCATTATTACACAATGATTATTAGAGCTTGTGCAATGGCTGAAGTAACTTCATTTTCCTATTTACAAATCTGGAAGTGGTCTTAAAATTTGTTACAAAAGATGTAAACGAGAACACAATCATAAACATGCACTTCTCCAGAAGACTTGGGATGGTCTCTGTCCTGTGTTTGACAGAAAGCATTTGGTATAAGAGGTCCTAGCCTTGAAAACAGCTGTCATGTGCATGAAGCACAGAAAGGGCTAAAAACTTTCAGATAGTTTTAATAAAGTTTTTCTTGTCATGTTGAAATGGGGGGGGGGGGGGGGGGGGGGGTAAGGAAGGAAAGTAAAAATGAATGTAAAGAAGGAAGAGCAGAAATAGAAAATGGAAGGAGATTTGTACGCACAAGCAGAAATAGGATTGGAAAACTTCAGGTAGGGGCACAGAGCATACAGCCAGGTTTAGAATAGTAACAATCCCTTCTGCAATTCACTTGGAATAGTTTAGTTTCAAATACTAATGTTCCATTTTAATTGTGATGTTCAATTTAAATACTTGTGTTCAATTCTAAATATTATTTTTCAAATTTTCTTAATGCATTGTTTGAAGGTCTGTTAGTTAACAGCCAAAGTCCAGGAGGACAAATAGCTTTTGTCTCCAGAAGTTTAATCAAAGTGACTCTAAAGAAAGGCACCTGCACTATGGCGGTTGAGATGATTACAGCTGATTATTTTACTAATGAGGAAGATGTGGCAGCACCCAGCGCAGGGCCAGCCATGTGCCTAAGCAGCCCGCTAGCTTTGCAGGTGCGGCGAACACCCTGGGAGGTGTGTGTCCTAACTGCCCGTGCAATGCTGCGAGAACCTGACCCTGAAATTTGCTTTTTGCCATGGTAAAATTGACAGTGTTGCACTGTTGAAGAACATGGAGCAGATGCTGCTTTGTTTTCAAAGAAAATCCTCAATATGGTATAGTACAGTCCGCATAGAACTCTACTGCATGTGGGCAGTTACCAAGAGTTGCTGGTATATAAAAAACTACATTTCCACTAGTTGTTTGCCTTTTTAATTATTTTTCTCCTTTTTTTTTTTTTTTTTTTTTAAATGAGGAACAAAAAATTTTCATCTATAAAGATTTAATGAGGAACTTAACGGTGCAGGAAAAGATAAAACAGTTATTGGAATTATTTGGGTGCAACCGTAACTGATGAATTGGAAGCTAAGCAGATGTGAGTGGATATGGGCAGGTCAGGCAAGAGAAACTTTTGTAGGACAGTTCTTTCTCATTTGACTTATTTAGGAGCATCTCTGAATTGTGGAAAAATAAATAAATAAATAAATAAACAAACAACAAATAAATCCCTGCCACTGAGTTTCTAGCAGCCCATAAACTACAAATTCAAATTCTAAGCACAGCTATATTTGCTTCAGGAGTGTTTGTTTTAATATCAGTTAAAGACTTGAGCAAAGTTTAAATCCATTGTGCAGATGAAATCAGCTGACTTGTAAATGTGGTTACATTTCGGATTGCTGGCCAAAACTCCGGAAGGTGGTGAAGCTATAAGCTGTGCTTTGAGCAAGTTCAGGAGAAGTGGCACTAGGCAGGAAGTAATTCTGGTGCAAAACAGCACTAACAGGCAGCAGGGTCTCCAGGCATGCACACTCTTTAATTTGTGCACTACTACTCTCTTTCCAACAAACCTAATCGAGCCACACGGTTTTCTTCTGTGATTATAATACTGTATAAATTAAGAGCGAATAAACACCTAAAAACATAATGACCTTAATAGCTACAATACTAGAAGGCCTGTAGTCATTCACAGCCCTCACCTGCAGTCCTATTTTGCAATATGCTTTAATGTATTTTGACAGGTTTTTTAAATTCTACAGCTGAGATGAATTTAACACAGCAGAAATTATGCCTATGATAATTTGCACATCTTGTATAAATGTCTCAACATTTTCCCATTTTGATAAAGAAAGAGTAATGTGAAAGGCTTAATTTGTTTGAAATTCTTTAGTTTTTATTCTGCATACCTTGAAGTGTTACCTTTAAATATTGGATTACTGCTCATGGATAACACAGCTGCATATGAAGCTATACTTTGCTTACAGGCTTGTTAAGATCTCATTATCATAGCCTGCTTAATTCCAAATACTTTCATATCACTTTTTTTTTTTTTTTCCCATGCTTGCAGCTACCATATTATATATTCCTCCAAGACATAATAGAAGTGCTTAGAGTTTTCCCACAAATTTAACTGAGCTTTGCAACCATCAATATAACTGTAAGTGGGGCTCTGTTTCCCAGTCATAATGTGGTCAATGTCCCTTACTAATCTTACGTTACATGGCATAGTATGTACAGGTAAACATAAACGGATTTAATTTAAAAGCAATAGAGAGTCAGTTATTGTTCAATACAAAATAATGTGGCAGAATTCAACCTTACATTATTAGCTACCCTTTGGAAAAATCAACAAATTTGTTAAAGTATGTCAGCTACAATTTTACTAAACCATTACTTAAGTATTAAATAGTGCAACAACAAGAAAATTTAAGTATACAAAAGACAACTAAAGGAAATGATAATCATCAAAAATCCAACGTGAAGATCTGTATCAGCAGCTGCACAAGATCAGCCTTACCCAAGTAGAAAGCAGCACTTGCAAAGGGGGTACTCAGCTGGAATGAGGAAAACACTACTAAAGCAAACAGAAGGTCAGGTGAAACTCCCACCATACCGAAGTGATTTGCATCTGAAGGAAAACTTAATTTTTATTTGGTCTACATCCTGCATACTACACTGCTTATCACAACGAATCAGATGGTAAAAAAATCCTGCTACCTGAACACAATCTACTTTGCAAGATCTATCAATTCTAGTAGCATTGCACAGTATCACTACAAACTGCTGGATGAAGTCTAAAATGTGGATTTCAAGGCATTTGAAAGGAGTTGGTTCTATAGGTAACTTCATTAAATATTTACACCAAGCATTTATGCAGTTTAAACTGTTTCTTATTTTTGAATTTCAGCTCATAACTATTAATAGCAACTCTCAAAGCAACAAATACAAAAATATTTGATCCTTACATGCAGCTTGTAACCTTGAGAGACTGCATTACACTTAGATTTTATCAAAGAATAATCACCATGAGCAACTGTAAAATAACACGGGGATATTATAGTTTAAAAAAGCTACTACTTAAGTTTATTAGCTATATGCTGTGCGAGGTTCAAAGAAAAAAAGCCAGGTGTACTTACCCTTTGTTCCAATAAGCAAGAATATATAGAAGCAGTAGTCAGATGTCATATCTGTCCTTCAGCAATTTAATGAATAAAGTCAATAAACAGCGTCCCTTAAATTGCACCCCAGCCAGTGAGCTGTTGGTGCGCTCTGCCTCTGACAGTCTTCAGCAGTGCATGAAGCAAGCTCCCTTCTCTCTCCTGGCTTCCTCGCTTGCTCTCCTTTGCACTAGGTCTCCTTCTCTCCCCCCTCCCTGGTACACAGACACACACTCTGCAGCAAAGATCGGGGAGAAAGTTTCAGGGTGCACCCAAGCTCCTCGGGCTCTTCTTTATGTGCTGTGGTCTGCTGTCTGGTGGCAGGCAAGGGCTGGGCTGTGTGCATGGACACAGGTCCACCCCAGGGAAAGCTGCTGCTGCTCAAAACACAACCAGATCCAGAGAATTGTCACCAATAGTGTTTTTTTTTTTTTTTTTTTTTTTTTTTTTTTTTTTTAAAGTTGCAATTCTTCAAGAGGCTCAGAAAGTACAATTTTATTTAGGCAAATCTGTTTGAAGCTAAACATTTTGTACAGTTTAGATAAAAGCTGGTGGTTTCTCAAATAAGGGGAAGTGAAATTTATAAACAGTCCCTTTCTAACCATCCGGCCCCTCACTGAAATACAAAAAATGCACAAAGTAATTTATTTCCAATAACAGCATGTCACAATTTTTACACATTAACCACTCTTCTTGACTATTGCTAAAGGAAACAATCTGAGGGAGCAGAGAGGGATGTTCAGAAACATGTACTATGTGGGACTAAAATTTTTCAAATTCTTCTTATTTAAGTACATTGAGACATTCCTCTCTGGCCCTTTTTCCAGTAGATCATGCAAGTATTATCTAAACTCAATCACATATATACTCACCCAGGGTTATAAATCCTTTTTTAATGATGTGAAGGCTAACACTCATCAGCACAATAAGATATATTTCAAAAAGAGTCAGTGCATTGAGGTAACTCAAGGGGAGGAGCTAAATTTCATCTGCCCTCAAAGAGATTTTTTTAATCTTGATAGTTTCAACAGCTTGCCAGGATGGCATGGGTCAGGCAGCACTGGTAACATGCCAGCAGCTACCTAAGGTACTTAGAAAGGAAGCATCTCAGACTATGGAAGCATATCCATGCATGGACACATATACGAAATGGCAGATTCAGAGAATGGGAAAAAATATTTATCATAGTAAAAAGCAAAGACCACATTGTTGCTGTCCACATTGTTGCTATGGCAAAATTGTCTGCAAAATAGGTATTATAAGCTATCAGTCTTCTGCTTTCAAATATAAAGGAAGACAGAACGTAGAATGTGTAAAAGGTTCTTCTCTACCGAAGACCCCAAAGTTCTGTTGGCATCCACTGTACAAACAGTAGTATTAGGCAGTGTAGGGATAAAAATGGATTACATGGGTTAGGGACCTATGAAATATTTCCCTTACAAGGTGGGGACTAGTTTTGGACTGTGTCAAATAGAATTAAGGTTGCTGCAAAACAGCCATTCAAGGGCTGACATCTGAATTGCTGCTCTAAAAAGGACTTCCAAGGTGGGAAAGTGAGGAAGAAGCTGAACCAGGAAGGTGAAGAACAACCGAAATACACTTTCAATAAAAATAATTAGAGAAATAAAATAAAAGTTCTACCTCTTTACTGCAGGATGAGACAGAACTGATGCTCTAGAGAAGAGTTCTAGAGAATGTTTTTTTTCTATGATATCTTCCTTTGTGACGTTCTGCTTCTGATTTAGTCACCTCCATTTAAGATTGGAATTTGTGTGGTTTTGGAATATTTTAACCTGATAATACAATGAAGTAAGTGAGCTGTTTCTTAAAAAATATCTGACCCACTGCTAAAAAAAAAAAAAAAAAAAAAAAAGTCAAGATTTTCTACCTCAGAGTAAGCAGGAAAGCACCAAAATGCAACACATACCACCCACATATATTTTTCTGAAGCTATTCCTCCAATGGGAATTGTCACTTCCAGCTAATGCCTTCCTCTTTTTCAAGGACCCTTAGCAAGGATACTCATTAAAGTTAATTTTGCTGCAAACACTTACTGTATGGAAAATCCACTGAGATCTTCCATCTTCTACATTTCTTATACATTCATAATAAGAATGCATAAAGCAGCAACAGTTCCCAGTCTTTAAGAGAGAACCATAAAAAAAAAGAGATGCCCATTCTCTCACTGCAATTATATTCAAACCTAGAAGATACAGTTAGAGAGAAAAACAAGTACACTTGGAATACAGAGCAGAAAAAGCAAGAGATGGAACCTCATCATTAGAACAAAACATGAAGTAGGCATTATTAGTTTTTGAAAAATAGTTTAGGCTTACTTATTTGAAAACTTTTTTTGTATGCATGTGCATTTGGAGGGCAATAAGGACTTTCCTCCTGCCCAAAACATAAAAAGCTATAAAATGTTGGTGTTTTAGAATTTCATTTTCAATAAAACAATAGTCTTATTATTCCCTATAGAAAAAAAAAAAAAGTAATATCACATTAAAATATTATATTTAAAATAATATATGATTTATATTAGCTAATTGATCATATGCTAGCTGCTTGATTTTCTGTCTTCACAGCTACCTGGCGTTGGTCTAAAACTGCAGTTTTAAGACTGTAGAAACCTATTTGTGGGCAAAAAAAACCCCAAACATTCAACTAACATTCAACATTGTGTCACCAGTGCCACAAACTACCAGAAGTCATTAACGAACTGTTTCACTAAATCCAAATAATTATGGCTTTTATTTTACTGAGAAGAGTCACCTCATGTTTTTGTTAAAAAGCATTAGAAATCAAATTAAGTATACAGGGTTTAGAATAAAATGTCTGTAATTATGAGGCACTATTAGATAAGCACTGTTGGTGAAGTTCTAGTACTTCATAGTCTTTTTTTCCTACAGTTCACATTAGGTACTAACTAGAAGGAATTTCATACAAGTAAACAAATCATACCTGTAAGCATCACTGTTGTAAGGATCACTATTAAAAAAAGAACAAAAACCACAGCAAAACAACCTGTAAATCATTGGCCCTGTGGAAATGAATTAGAATTCCTTTACAGCCTTTCAGGAGGTTAACTAATAATTTTTCCTCAAATTCTGACTGTAACTTGTTGAATGTTACAGCTGATAAGCTTCAAGCAGATTCACCAGTACAGAAGGGAGGAATGGTACCTCTAAGTTTTAGTCTATGGGGCAGGGAGCAGATAGATGTATATAAACTCTACCTGTTACAATGCTGATCTAAGTACTACTTAGAGTTATACTTAGAGTTATTTTTGCTAATGTGGGAATTTTCCTTGGTTTAATTAAATGTAGTTTCAAGGATGCATTATGTTGTGTATCTAAACAAGAACCCACAATAGTTATGTCAATGGTGATTTTATAACCTTAAGAGCTGCTCATTAAGCAAAGGAAATCATCAGATGAAAATACTGCCAGCTGTTAGCTGTTTTGCTGCCCGAGTGAAACACTCGAAGTGCAGAATGATCACTGAAAGCAAAGTTAGGCACGTTGCCATCCACTGTCATGAAAATACAGTTCACATAGAGAAATGATGCCCCGGGAAGTGAACCTTTTGGTTTCTCAGCTACTTGATGGGCAAACTTTAGTTTTTCTATTATAGCAAAGTGAGTAATTAATATACAGATAAGGCTTCAAAACATAGCACTTAAAATGTAAATTCTTCATTATGTATGTCAATCCTACAATCCCAAAGATTTAACTGTGCAAATGAACTTAATTGGCTTAATTATAATTAATTTGCATTGCTTTCAAAACTCCATCAGTATGCTTTGCAGACAATGTGAGATTAAGACATTTATATTTTACATGGTAACTGTTACCTTTGGACGATATACTCCTTATTTAACACTTCCAAACTTCCCAAGTTCAGAGCAAAGCAACTCTTAGGAAAACTACTAGAACATTTAAGTAGTGTAAGCACAGAAGGATAAGAAAAGACCTCATCTACAGCGACTCTTCCCAGATTGTAAGCTGTACTCAGTACATTTATCTATCTCATACACTTGACTCAATCGGTCTTGTAGGAACGTGTTATTTTTTCATAACGGTTACTGTTCCCTATTGCACAATTGCAGAGATTTAATAGAATTTACCTCGCAAAACCTGAAGAGTGTGGAACAGCTGACCTAATGGACCAGACTAACTACACAGGGACCTTTGCAGTAGCATCTTGTAACTTCTCACTTCCTTCTCCAGACCTTCTTATCAGCACAGTCACAGCTGAGCTGAGATTACTGGCATTTGCTTCTGGAGGCAGAGATCTTCCTCTGCTGGATGTCTCCTGAAGGGGATATAGTAAAGATTAATTTTCATTTATTTATTTATTTATTTATTTGGGTACACACGTATATCCACCAAGAGTCTCAAAACAGAAAGAGGCAGATACCAGTTCTGCCTACATAATTTGAAGCTAAAGTAATTGTACAAAATTTGTCTCTAACACTGCAGAAGAAAGACAGGGAGGAGCAAGATTAGTCTGAGATAACAAAGAGGAAGAAATTTAGAGGAGAAATTCAGTACTCAGTCAGTTAAAACATTCTCCCAACAAACAGGACCCTTCTTGCACTTCTTGCTTTCCCAAGGCCCTGTGTGGGAGGCCACCTCCCAGCTGTGATGTGATCCTAACTCCTTCACTAGGTCCAGGGCTGTAGCTGCAGAGGGGAACACGGACTATGAGTTTCAGTTTCTGTAGGAAAAAGGCAGAGAGAAGGGGCGGAAGGACTCCGGAATTATTACTTTCCTTTACTACTCCCTTTCTGTTTGAACATGGGTCACAATCTTGGCTGTAGATGGTGGGGTACAAGCAGCACATCTAGCTAGCTTTGAGCTTACTGAAATGTTTTCCTTTCTTCTGCAAAAGGCACTCTATACTGCCAGATGGCTTGGTGACCATGTCCAGCTATCTTCCTTAGCTGGGGTGGAGGAAGATGCTCAGTTTGATCAAACTTCCTCGCTGCCTCCCTCATTTCCCCTGTTTTTCTCCAGATATCTGCTATAGTTGGCTGTTTTGACTGAACAAACATGCTCACCAGCATGTTTGCCTCAAAGTTGTTGCTGGAATGTAGAATACATTTCTTTCAAAATAACCAAACATACAATCTTTGCCAATAAAATCTTTTCCTAATCAGCATTCCCAGCCTTTTTATTAATTAAAGATTGTAACAGTAGTTCTATGATTGTGTATTTTTATAGTTATGATGTTAATGTTTTGGTAAATTACTATACCATTTGAGATTCTCTTGGGAATTGTATACAACATCCAGCTTTTTCAGGGTGACTCTTTTTCCAGCTATCTCTGTCATATTTGGGGTATTACATTTTTTCTGTCTTTTTATTTTATTTTTATTTTTATTTATTTATTTATTTTTTTAATTTTTTAAACACCAAAGCTTCTAGTTGCAAAGGCGAACTTCCCAAATAAAAATGGCTGAATATACAGTTTTGGAAGATGTGAAATTCATAAAATGTTCACTGGCAATGTCATTACATATTTTAACATGAGATAGTATCAAAAATAAAATTGTGGACAGTTAAGTCATACTTTGAGAGAATGAGCTCTAAGAACATGCAGCTTATAAAGCTTTGAGGAGGAAAAGCAAAGACTTCAATAACTCAACTATGAGAAACTTTGTGCTAGAGAATTATCAAAGCCAGCTTCAAAGTTGGAGAGAAATATCTGCGTGGGAGCAGAATGGTCAATCCCAGCAAGGCAGACATCATGCAGTGAAAGTTGTGGGTTTACATGTAAATGCATGGATGAGGAAGGCATTGCCTTTGAGGGCCACTGGGAAAACCCTGTCCAACTTCCACCAACTGACTTAAACATTGTTTCTAGTTTATATATTTGTCTAGATTCAGCTTAAGTTAATATCCATGCACTACTCAATTTATGATTATGCATATTATTTCTTTCAAGCAACAGGGAGAACCAAAAAAGGAAGGTTTCTATAGTTTTTCTCTTAAAAAAATGCTGTCTGTTTATATATAACCCTATGCAAACATAGATCAGAGAGTCAAGGTTATTTCACCCATGGATGTATGTAGAGCTCATGTTAAAGTAGGAGCTGCTGAAATGATGAATTATCTGTAGGATTATCCATACTGCAGTTTGTCACTGCACTATTGTGAAGAAAATAAAACTATAAAATGAACCAGCCTGTTGTAAAGCAGGTATGATTTCTAACCCAGTGGCTTTTATGTAATAGCTTAATTTACAATTCTAATTTTGATTTTTTGCAACAGCCTACAGAAAACAGAACAGAAAGAGCAGAGGGGAGGTTATCACCATATAAATACAGGTGACCAGTAAAATAAAATTCTCTTATTGTTAGTAAATACTCAGGACCTAAAATCACTGGGGCTTTGAATTTCTTGTTTGGGGTGGTATTTTGATTTGTTCTTTAGCATGTACACATTTGATTCAATCAGCTAAGAAAGTACAGCATTTATCTATATCTAATACTGCAGTTTTTGAGAAGCATAAAATGAAAATTGCTCGACAGGGCTAGGAAAGATGTAGGTTTTTGGAACAGCTGTCATGCTGATAGCCTGTGGTGAAGGAGTTTACATTAGAAGTGATTTATTTATTTATTTATTTTAGGTGAGCTTTTTTTCCTTTCCTCTAACTAAATGGTGCATGAAAAAATCAATATTTCTATGAGCAGCTTGAGTCAACATGAGGAATTGATTTGAATTTAATCATACAGTTCAAAAGCACTGTGCATGATACAAGTAGAGAAAACATTTTCAAAGTAATCATGCAGAATGCATGGTTATACCATAGGAAGTTATGACCTCCGACTTTTTCTTATTTATTTCCAGATTTTATTTTTAAATAGAGTGGAAATTGCTAGGTTTGCAAGACTGAGTGATGGCTTTACAAAATCAGCAATTCAAGTTAAAATATTTGCTATCTTCCCCAACTGTCTGGATGACTAACGCTATATATATATTTTTTTCCATTGGTGATATTTTATTGTAACTATATTTTCTAATACCATTAAGAATATAAATTATAATCCTAATGAATAGTATGATATCTTTAAAGACTTCATTTATGGCTCTTTTTTTTTTTTTTTTTTTTTTTTTTCCATTTTATCTAAGGATGATTTCTATGTTAATTCTAGAAAAAATCTTTATGGTAGGGATAAGAAGAAAAACTAGACAAGTGCTTGAACCACTAGCCTTGCCGTGGCATGCTGCATCTTGTGCTCTCTTTCTGTCTCAGTCTGGGATTATTTTTGGTTCAGAAATGTAGCTTCAGTAAGAGAAATAGTTCATTCTCTTCCCCTTGATCCCTTGTATGCTCCTCTATGACATGAGAGAATTGAACCAAATATTCTGCATCCTGCTCAAAAGCTTTAAGCACTGGGCTACAACATAAAAAGATGCAACATGATCAAAACTGGTTGGTGCTGACCCACACTTATGTTAAAGGAAACAGCAGGGGCAATCATTATGCTTTGTATGGAGGCTGACTCTATTTTGGTGCGTAGGTATGCTCTGAAATTAAATCTTCAGAAGGCTCAAGCAGATGAATGCCTAGTTTCTAGATCCTCTTGAAATAAAGTGAAATAAAACTTTCAGGTGCTTTAACTTAAAGATAACAAACTGTGTCTCCCATAACCAGGAAGCAGCCATGTAGCAATGATTTTTACTTGTGTAGAAACTATGTGATTTTGATAATTTAACACCCTTTTTAGTTTTAGCCCTTATCGAGTGTTTAAAAGATGTGGTACTTCTCTATAGGTTTTTATCTCAGAGGACTGAATATGCATTTTTTGATTACCTACACTTCTATCCATTTTCTTTTATCTTCAGACCTCTGAGGAAATACAGATTAACAGTTATTATTCTTTTTTGACTTTGTAATTGCCCAACATGTTAAAATAAATAAACAGAAACTTGTGGACAGAGTCCTAAGAAACAATTACTGCATTTCTGATCTATGCATGCCTGATTCAGGTATCACTTCAATGCTTTGGTTGTAGTGTTGGCTTCTTCCAGAGCTGTATTTCTCTATCAATATATAAAGTCTTCTTTTCTTTTTTAAATTTTAATTATAAAAGATGAATCAATAACTGTGTGCTGAAATAGTTTTAGTGTAAATAATTGAATTCTAATAATATTGAGTATAAATCCAAAACCCTGAGCAGAAGACATTAAGTGTAAGGACCATCTACATTTAGCACAGCTGCTGACACCATTCCAGAATACAAAGCAAATTTGCACCTTTTAAAACAAGCATTTGTAATCTGTGATCTACAAATGTGGTGGGAAGCCATACAAACATAAACCTGACTTTAAAATCAGATAGCCAGGTTTTAATAGCTGCAACACGTAACAGTTACACTTTGTTTGGAGTCACTGATTCTCAAAGACTCAGCACTAAGAATGCTGACTTACGGAGAGTTAGCTTATGTGAGTCCATACAATTTACAACAACACATTTGGCTGCCACACAGATTACAGCCTGCATTGTACCAACCTCATGAAAATATTTTTTGACAGCTAATGTCACATCCCTCCAACAACTGAAGAATTACAGTACCCAATTGTTTTGCCACTGCAATCTTTTGCCATTCACAGCCTTGTGAAATATATAGATGAAGTAAAATGTAAAAATGGCAACCTGTGGGAGGGACGTCCTGATGGGAACATGCTGAGGAGAAGGTAGTGCCCTATAGACTGGGCTGGCATGAGCAACACTTACTATCCCACATCTCCCTTGTAATGATTATGTATTCATGAAACCATGTGTTTTTATCCCTTTCTCCAGCCACTTGCTAATTAGTGTATTACCCCAAGGTATGATTGAGTTAAACTCAAATCTCATTGCCTTGTGAATCCTGCAGTACTGGAGGTGTCGGGCATCCGCTGAGACCAGAACCTCTGAAGCAGGTAAAAGAAAGTTCTTTACCTTGGGAAGTATTTGGGAAGGTGCCTGGCACAGACTCTGGCATGGTGAGGCCGGGATGCCTGATTGTCCCCTCGCATGAAGTCCAGCCATTCCTCAGAGGGCTATCTGTGACATTCAGCAGCTGCTTACAATATCACCTCTCACAGCCAGCAATTTCTCATGTCATATCCAGCAGTTTCATGTTTGTTAGCTCCACCTCAGGTTAGGGCCCAGTCAGGAGGTAGGAAGCATGAGCACAGCTCCAGATTATCACCATTCTTCTCTTCCTTGGGTAAGAAGGCTGCAGAACACGCTTCATACTGTCCTGCAGTTAACACATACAACAGTCATAATTCAATACAGCATGGAAAACCAAAAGGAGAGAATAACACCTTTTCACCTGCCAAAAGACAGATTTCTGAGGGAAGAGTTTTAAGTGGTTGTTCTTGTGTGATGATCAATTTATTCCTAGCTGACCTTTACTATAAAATCTTTCTACTGTTCTACCTCTTTAGAACATAAGAGGATGGAAAACTAGAAAGAAATGATGAAATGGTGAAGTTAATTTTTAGAATATGAAATACTTAACTGTTTTTTCAAGTCCTGAACAAAAGCTCTCTATTTTTTCCCCTGTATTTTAACCTGCATTTAGTTTTTTAAATCTTTGGTCTCCTATTCCAGTGGTCTTAATAACTGACTCAAAAAAACCCTTCCATGGACACAAAATATCTGAAAGTAGTAAAAATTTGGATGACTCATTAATGATTTTCTTCTCCCCGTCTTGAGTAGCTGACCAGTAGGAATTAATGATTCTGTTTTCCAGCACAGATGGAACAATTCTTTTCACAGATGTCTGCAAGTGTTGTACTGATAATCTAATCCTTTATCTGATTCTAGGAATGCAGACAGCAGTTGGAAATGGCCCTCTATAAACTACAAATTCTTGCAGCTTTATATGTGCTGTTAGTAATAACACCTCTGTCTTGAAGCTGGGGATGTGACTTGACTTAAGCTAATTTATCCTGTGCTCACATGAAGTTTGTTACTTTGAAAGAAAATAGCCAAAACCACAGAATTTTGTGGTAGAAATGCAGTGGTGTTGGATACCATTCAGTCCCATGTTACTATCTAGTTCACATGGGTCATTTCTTTTTGTCTTTAATTCTGGAAATAGCTCCTTGTCCCCTAATTATATGCCTGTACAAATAATTTCCTGTTACTGAAGCAACTTGAAGGAAAATATACATTTGGATTGGGAAATTAGAGTACTATCATTGAAGTTGCCCTCAGGAAATGATAAAGTATTACAGCATCAAAATTATTACATATGACTGAAAGACTGGATTGTCAAACATGGAATAGGAGAAGGAGGAAAAGGGGTGTTGGTTGATGAGAAGCTCAACGTACCCAGCAGTGTGTGCTTGCAGCCCAGAAAACCAACCGTGTCCTGGGCTGCTCCAAAAGGAGAGTGGCCAGCAGGGTGAGGGATGTCCCTCTCTACTCTACTCTCGTGAGACACCCCCTGGAGTACTGTGGTCAGCTCTGACCCAACAAAAGAAGTATGGCCCATTGGATGGCCATGAGGATGATCAGAGGGCTGGAGAACCTCTCCAATGAAGACAGGCTGAGGGAGTTGGGGTTGTTCAGCCTAGAGAAGGTTCTTGGGAGACCTTACAGCGGCCTTCCAGTGCCTAAAGGGGGCTACAAGAAAGCTGGGAAGGGATTCTTGATCATGGAGTGTAGGGATAGGACAAGGGGTAAAGGCATTAAATTAACAGACAGTAGGTTTAGATGAGATATTTGGAAAAAAATATGTATTCACAGGGTGGTGAGGTACTGGCACAGGCTGCCCGGAGAAGCTGTGGATGCTCCATTCCTGGAGATGTTCAAGACCAGACTGGATGGGGCTTTGGGAAACCTGGTCTGGTGGGAGGTGTCCCCGCCCATGGCAGGGGGTTGGAACTAGACAGTATTTAAGGTCTTTTCAAACCCAAACCATTCTATGATACTATGATTTTTGGAATTCTTTGTAACTGTTGCAAAGTCTAGGAAATCATTGGGGTTGTGTGTGTGTGTGTACAAGACAGTGATGAGGGAAGAGATATTCAGTAGATTTCTAGCAGTTATGCTCAAGGTTCCAAAATCTGCTTAAATGAATGACAGGTGAAAGATACTGCATAAGATATCTGCTCATTCTATTTGTTTGGAACCCTTTTCATTGTCAAGTGCTACAGATTAAATTTGTTCTAGGACATCTCATCATCAAACAAGACAGAAGTTGAGTAATTTTTACTAAAATAATAGAGAAGTTTTTTTAAAGAAGTTTTCTTCAGGCATGAATCATGAAAAGTCATTAGACGGGACAGGCTACTCTTTAAAAATTTTAAATGAATTTTATTTTGCTTTGAACTAATTTTGTGTTTCTTTTGGCATAAGATTCCCATTTAGTTCAGGTCATGTAATTTTAGCCATATGACTGCATGCACATTTTGCATGTTGCAACTCTGCTGCAGTGACATGCAGCTTTTCCTTTGGGGCAAGTTTTTCTCCTGTTTATTCCCCATGGGATGAAACAAAAAAAAATATCACAAAATACTTCGACAAAAAAAGCTACCACCTTTAGGCAGTCATTGTTCCCTGCATGTTTATTGCGTGTGCCAGATTGTTATTGCTTCCTTATAGCATCTGTATGTAATTTAACCATAACAAAAATGGTCTGAAACTTTTGACGTGTTTGGAGAAAATACAGCTGCAGGGAAGCTTTGGCTTGAAAAGCTGGTGCAGTACAAAATAAAAATAGCAGGCTTCAAAAAAGCAGACATAATAAATCAGGGGTTGTGTAGGTGAACTCTCTTCTGGAATACTGTTTAAAAAGAAAAAATAAAAAAAAGAAAAAAGAAGCTGAAGAAATCTGGCAACTCTTTACTTAGAGATGAAGTTTTTAGAATAAAAGTGTAAACTATGCTATTGTGGGGAGAAGAAAGGCAGAGTAATAAAAAAAATCAGCTGGGTTTAATCACCATTTTTTGTTGCCCTCTAATACAAGAAGAGACTGTACTGGAAATGGAAATGAAATCAGATTGCAGAAGAGGAGTACAAAGGTATATATCAGGCATGAGGCCCAAAGCTGGAATAAGGAAAGGGATTAAATGAGGTGCAACAAAGAAAGGACATCAATGGGAAAAAAGAAATTGTTGGACACATAATTGAAAAACAAAGGATAGAGTTGGGACTGTGCTTAGTGCTAAATTTTGAAGGCTGTTTGGTATATAATTGCATTTAAAATGTTTAACGCTCTTTTTTTCTGGATGTTTTCACTCAGAACTTAAAGGTGATCAGGTGCCCAACGTAAGAGCAAACAAAAATGGCAAAATCTCCAGTCAAGAAGGTAAATAACAGTTTGAAATATATATAAATAAGTCAGATATCTTCCTGCTGTCCTGGCCCAATTATCTTCACTTTAAAGTGCCTTGAACTTCTGGCTAAGTTGATTAGAGAGGTTAATGGTTATCTTTGCAGACAGGCCAGTCCATGAATACTTGACCTAATTTCCTGATCATTTGTTTAAATTAAAATCTGTGGAAAAGGGATTTATAAACCAGGAAAATATGCCGAGAAAACTCTAAAAAGTAATTAAAGATCTTTAGTGACTCATTCTCTGTTGTTTATCAAAACAGAGATCAAAAGGTAACTTGATTATGGTATATAAACACTTTCATGCAGCTACTTTTGCTGGGTACTAATGGACTGTTTAATGTAACAGAAAGACATAATATGGAGCAGCAGTAAAGAGCTGAGAGCCAGACAAGCACAAATTGGAAATAATGTGTGGCTTTTTAATAATGAGAATAATTAATCAGGGGGATAAATTACCAGAGGAAGCACTATATAAGCTATGCTTTAGTCAACACACTTAAAATTTGGGCTCAAATGGGAGGAAATTCTTGTAGAATTGTACAAACTCAATTCCCTTTTCCCTCCAGTTATTGACTATGAAATAACCAGAAAATGAATTAAATTCTATGAAATTCTTCTCATTTATCCACAAGATTGACAATGGCATTGGTACAGTTTTAATCTGGGACCATGTTTTTATGATACGATGAAGGAGCACTAGATTACATCTCAGACTAGAGAGAATATACAATTATTACTTATTAGCCAATTAGTTAGACTACTTTCCAGCCAAGGGGTGGCAATTTTATCTGGATTATAACAGGTTTATAAAATCCTGATATGTCATTTAACATTTGTCAAGCACACTGTATAGTTTGCTATTTAGCTCTATATATATACTATAATGCAGAATCAGATTAATCCACAGATACTGCCAATGAGAATTTGGAAAACCTCTCTTCCTTTATTTCAAAGAATGAAAACACAACAATCCTACTTCCAAGATCTCTATATTTTTTTAGCATGAGAAGTCCTTTCCAGCAAAGGTGCAACCCAGTATGTGAAACACATGAAACTGAAAGTTTCATAGTGTAATGAGTGAAAATTTACTACAGTCCTCATAACAGCTTAGTGGATATTGTTACTCAATAGTTTGAAAGAGATGTCAATTAAAAGTGTGAAGAAGAGATGGAAAACGATGAGGGCATTTTCAGGTGCGAATGTGTAATTTATTTGGAGCCAGCAGGCAAAGCAGACATAAAAATAGAACAAACGACACAAGTACTGCTACTGAAAGTTTGCAGAACTTAGTATGGTGAGAGCTCTGACAATCACTATTAGCACTGAAGAAACAGAAAGTCTATTTTCTCTTGTATATATCTAAAGACTTAAGTATAAAGATTGTGATATGACACTATGATGAAGGGATTATACAATAGAGCATTTGCAAAGTAAAACTCCTGAGTATTGCAACTTTTCCTAAGATGAATTAGTGGCAATGTTCAGACCAGTTTTCTCTTTCCTCTTCTTAAGAGGTTCTTGAGAATGACACTAAAGGAAGTCCAAGCAATCAAGTGGTACTTAGTTCTTTTTGTTTGCTTGTTTGTTTGTTTTGTTTTGTTTTGTTTTTCCTCCCCACTTCGGCAGGTGCTATTTGCAGAATACTTAGTTTTTTAAGTATTAGCTTATTAAGTTGGCAAGGCAATCTACTTGAACACCGCACTAATAATAGCAACAGGTTTGAAAAACTTTTATACAGATAGAGGAACTATTTCATTTACCTACAGTGCTGCACATAACCTTTTATAAATGCTTAATGAGTATAAGGGGTACTGCAGACTCCCATTCCCTTATTCTCTTGGTGCACTACTGTTAACTCTGTTCAAAATCATTGGATTTTCCTGGGAACACAGATAGATCTCGCACTTTATAAAGAAGAAACAAGTAATGCATTTTTGGTCACATTTTATTTTTTCAAGTTCCAATTTGATTATAGAGAAAAAAAAAAAAAAAGCAAATTTCAGAGTTTATAAATGCACTTTTTGTACATCCATATATTGGGAAATGGAAAAGTTGAATTCTGTGCTAGTAGTAACCTCTCTTTCCATTTACTTGAAAGGAAGCAGAAGTCTACTACTTTGTCAAAACATTATATTAAACTAATAAGCACTTCCAAACAGTCAATGCAAGCCAATTAAATGTGATTCCATGTTTCTGGACTAACAAGCAGAGAGTTACATTTAAATTGTGATTTTATTCTGCAAAGACATAAGCCTCTCTTCAATGTGGTCTATAAATTAACCAGATACAATATGTCCCATAGAGATTAGCAGTTCCCTCTCTGTAGGAGCATAGATAATACACTCAATAGGCACTTTAAAACTCTGAGGAATATTAGTACAATGTGTTCACCATATTTCAAAATCAACAAAATGACATGTGACATAGTAGCTGATCATTCAAAATCTCCCTGTGTGGCATGGACAGCTGCATCTCTTGTTTCCTTTGCCACTCTGAGACATTAAGCCTGTATTATTATATTGGATGCTGGTTTCCCAGGCTCCCTTACTATGAGAACACAGACTCTGAAAGATGCAGCATGCCAAAACCATACAGAAGACATTTGCCATATGGTCTGAGTGTTGTCCAAACATTTTTTGAACTCCGTCAGGCTCAGTGCCATAACTGCTTCCCTGGGGAGGCTGTTCCACTGCCCAACCACCCTCTTGGTGAAGAACCTTTTCCTAGTATCCAGCCTGAACCTCCCCTGATGAAGCTTTATGTTATTCCCCAAGGTCTTATCACTTACTACAGTCTAACATCCCTATATCCAAGTAAAATAACAGCGAGAAGACTGTTTCTTTGTGTGGAGGTCTCAATAGATCCTGGCAAAATTAATGCAAATTAATGAAATCAAGAAAGGCAATTCACATATTCCAGCTTTAGGGACCTGATGTTTATAATAGGAACCTCATGTCCCTGTGTATCCAATGGTATTTACAAGGATTATTCAAAGTTTCTTGTACTCCTGAACTGCCCATACAGAGCTGTAAGAGGTTATTTAGAGTTAGCTTCTATATATGCATTCCCAGAAGTACTAAACAGCCATTATAAAGTGCCGGAGACTGCTGAAGAGTAAAGTAAAATTGAACTGTGTTTACATTTCCACTCATACTCACCAAATACCATTGCTAACATCTCACATTGAGTCTGCCAGACTGCTTTCAATGTGGCTTGAGTTAATCTACTTGATCAAAACAACCACCTTGGCATTCCTATGATGATGTTTCTCCATTTTTGTTTCTTTCCACCTATGGTCTCCTTTCTCACACATCAGCTTTGTGTTCCTGTACAAAGAATTCCTGCTTAGCAAGTATGCTACACTATGGTCTCCTTGTGTTGGAAATGATACAAGCTGTTTTTCACAACTACTTTTAAATCAAGTGTATTGCTTGAAAAAAATCAAGCAAGATATCTTTAAAGTTCTTTTCTAAATATACATACAGGAGTATGACATTCAAAATTGAGTGTGTGAGTATTTAGATGGGCACAGTTATTTTAACAGCAAGTAATAAAAGAATGTGAGAATAACAATGCTTTCCTTTATATTTTCTTGTTAAGAATAATTGGACGCTGGGGGCATATAACTTATCTGCTTCCAACTGAATCTTTTTCTAATTGTATCTGTGTGCTTTCATCCCCTCAACAAGAAAGCCGTCAGTATATTAAAAAACCATAACAAATAATATTCAAGTTTATATAGTTCAATTAAGTCTCTAAACTTTGATAAAAGAAGCATGTGATTTTTATTTAATGTTGTTCCCAGGATTGGTTGTATTTCAAATACTACTTTGAGTTTTAGACTCGAGAGAAAGTGGCACTAAAAAGTAAGTGAAACACATGCTTGGTTACCCTGACATCTGCAGCTTTAGATGGTATATGGGATTGTAGGCAATCATATTTTCATGTTGTGTAGGCACTTTTTATATTTTTTATAGTTGTCACTCACAGTAGCTACATTACAAGTCAAAAATGATGGTTAAACTGACAGATGTATGTCATATAACTCACAGAGGAAAAATGCTGTTCTCAGAGTACACCTGAATATAAAAATTTAGTTCAACATCAAGCTCTCACCTGCCTGTGAAAAGTGTTATCATGTAGTTTTAGTGAATAGCCTTAAGGGATGTCAAGATGGATATTTAGAAAGTGATCACACTGTGTTCTAATTTATTTCTTGCACATGTGCAATGTTTTATTGCACATTCAGACTTATGTGCACAAAGGTTTACTGGAGGGGTTCATAGCTGATTATACATATACATTAATAGTGATTTTTTTTAAAACAACCAACAAAACACAAAGGAAAAAGAAAAGAAAAAGGAAAACTCTCCCCAGTGGCTACTTGAGAAGAGAAGCAGCAGAGACTCCTGAACAGAAGTACCCCTGTGGGTGTCTTCTGCAGTGCCACACGTTCCCCTCGCATGACACTTTTCACACAGTATCCAAGTAGTATCTACCATCACCTGTTCAAATGCCACTTTGATCAGATGCAGGTGTTTTATTCTCTGTTCAGCACTTTGTTGTGTCCCCCAGCATATAGTAGGAGTAAGAAAAGGCAGGGGGAAGGGAGGAATGACTCTCACACCAGTCGCAATCAATTCCCATGAGGACATGCCATGGCAACAGTATTAGGTTCTACTTAAGACAATATGGGGTCTGCAGGTGAAAAAGGCTATGAGCCACTGTGACTTAAAGGCTATGAGCCACTGTGACTTAACCAAGGAAATTTTTAGCTTCATGAGCTGCAGTGAATTCTCTGGAGATTCTGGAGATTTTAAGTACAAAGGATAGTAGGATAAAGAAGATTACATCTTGTGCAGTGCTTTTCCTGCGAAGAAAGTTAAACAATTATGACTTTGATCCTGCAATCAGATTTGGCAGCATGAAATTCTAGCTAGCACATAGATGGGCAATACTACAAAATTGCAGAACTGGAAAATAGATTTGTTTGGAACTCTTTAAAAAGACCAGCACTCTCCTGGGCAGACATTATTCTCAGTGAATTGATTCTAAAATTGAAGAAAAGCTATCAAGAAAAATCACTATGTTGTCTCTCTTTAGGTATGCTGGCCAGTCAGCACTGAGAGAGATTGGCAATCAGTATTTATTGATTCATTCATCACTTTTCCAGACTTGATGGACTAAGGCTTTAATAGCTAAATATACTCTGGTTCTTGCAGAGATTTGAAATAAGCCTTGATTTTGTTTTGCTGTCTTTCTGGAATTATAACCCTACAATATTATAGGGATTTAAGGAATTTCTGTTCAGTTTAACTTTCAGATTTCATAAAAGTAATTATCTTAAGGAACTTTGGAGATCAGTTTTTTGAACTAGAGGAAACAGTATTTATATTGTATTAATGCAGCAGAAGGATAGCAAGTATATTGCGATGTGCAACAATATTTGTAAATAGTTCCTCATATTCCTTATTCTTAGATCATTTCTATAATTCTATTACTATCTAAAGAAATAGACATTGCTGGTATTTCTTTTTCCTTTTACTGTTACTTAAATCTTTGTTTTCTACAGAATCATCTTAATTAATATGCTCTTTTCTTGCCTCCGTGTCTACAGTAAAAGTTCTTTCTGATCAAAAATCAACTCACTGTGATTCTGTCTTGAGGGCTGTGATTCAAGTCTGTCTGTATTAACCAGCTGGAGAGCAGAGTGGCAGTAGCTTCAGCTGGACTACATGACTACATTCACCTTGAAGAAAGTGAGTTAAAAAAAAAGACACTTTGAGACTGTTTCAGGATTTTAGCATTTGACTGTTTTTAAAATTTTTCCATGCATTTGTGCTATATTTTTAATAGAAAATGACAGAATATTTAGTTGTTTCATAAATACAGAATACCACATGTCTGAGCATGTCATTGCAACAAAAACACTGGAAATATTGTTTATGAAAAATTGTACTGAGCCTCAAATAAAATATTAACTGGTAAGTGTAAAAAAATTCAGCATCTAATGCTAGCTACCAATCACGTTAAAAATGTTAGCAAATTAATCTTAAAGTGAAATCTGATGTAAGTATCTATCTCATACTTATAAAAAAAATATTCAGAAGAATTTAGTTTAGGAAATTAGAGTAAAAATTTCCTTTAAAAAAACAACAAACATTTAAATGAATTTCACACATAACACTATTCTTTTTCCATTTCTAATTTTTTAAATAGTTGGGTTAAGTCAAATTAAAGCTTCCATGTCTTCTTTTTATTATAGTTTTGAGTAACAGTCTGACATTAAGCTAACAGCATTTCTTTAGTCTGGACTGTGAGGTTAATGTCTAGAAAGAGGCACCTACACTAAGAGTTATTTACATATTTTTAGTATTACAGAAATCTAAAATAAATAAAGCATTCTTGTGCTTAGTTAAAAGTGTATGTTAAATAATAGCAAGATATGCTCGATATGTAAGTAATGAAGCCATCTCAGACCACAGGGAAAGCATGAAACAGAGGATGCAAAATGCTAAACACATTTAAGATTTGAATTCAAAATTACAGCATTAAAATGTAAGTCCTTTTTAAACCAAGGTCCTTTTCCATTGACATGTAAGCAAAGCCACTGGAGAGGAATAATTACTTTGGGAACTCTTAGACAGGAAGAAGACCGAAGGAAACTCTTTCCTGATGAGTATTTCCTTCAGCATTCCCTACAATACAGTTTAGTTGACTATCTCTTATTGTATTGTTTGAAAAATTGCTGCTTTAAATCACTGACAATGTTCATATATTTGTTCATATATTTAGTGACTGTCTTCCACTCTTCCACTTTTAGATCTCTAGCAGTCGTCTCATGCACAATGTCTGATATCAGAATTTACTTTAAACAGAATAACTTCTGGTAGTAGAGATGAATTATAATGAAAGATTCAGAGCCAGGAATGCTGAGCATCTGCTAATAGTTAAATCCAAAATCATTACATTAATTTTGATGACCATTGCTATTTTTTTTTTTTTTTTATCTGCTATCTTAAAAAAGGTTGTTGCTTTGAAAAGTGATTGATTTTGTCTGTGGTAGATAACTACTGGTGTTATCCAACGTTTTAGGTAGTAATGTAAGTGCCTTCTCAAGCAGTCCTTGTTCCTGTAACATTACTCAGCTAGAGAGTCTGAATGGGGAATACTGACGTGGGTCCTTAACAAAATTGTGGTTGTTGCTGTCACGATTGCAGGTAGCTGATTCACAGGGAGTTAAGGCAAACTCCCACTCCTTAAAACTTTTCATGACCTTCATTGGGGTTGGACAGGAGACAAATGCATTTTGCGCAACAGCTACTGGGATCAGAGAGCAAAAATATAAATCCTAAAGCATTGTGCTTATGGTTGATGGCCCCACCAGCTCTCTTTCTACCACCTGCTTAGGGAAACAGCAGTTGAGACTGTTTCAGAATCCTGGAACAAGAAGTGATGTCATTTAAAGATACTTAAAAATTTCTGTTTTGCTAGACCAATATAGTATAGAAGATAAACATTCGGGTATGTAGGAAGAAACCCAATAATGCAGTATAGTTGCTTTATAAGTGATTAGAATAAAAGTAGCGCACTTCTGAAAGAATATTTCTTCACACACACCTACACAATGGCACAGGTGTTTGTAATGGGCACAGTAATAGCTATCAAAACTACATTTGTTAAGTTATTTAGCTGAGGTGCAGTTGATTCTTCCCCACAGTTCACTGGAGAGTAGCAATGATGACTACTTTATCCAGAAGGTACCATCTTGACCCATTGAAGCCATAGCCACAATTATCCCATGTCAGTTATTTGTACAGCAACAATATGTACGTTCTTACTAGACAGTTCTATTAATTTTATTTGCAGCTGACACAGCTTAGTAGTGTGGGAAAAACTGGTAATGAGAAAGGGCAAGTAAGCCAGTGCCTAAACATGGCTGTACAAGGAAAGAAGGTTGATTTTCTAGTTCCTGATGGATGGGCCAGGTTGCATGCAGACACCAAACAATGAAAGTTTGTTATAACAGAAGAATAGGAGGAATTCTGGTTTGAACTTTGAACTACTCTTCCACAAGCTAGCCCTATCCTTGGTTTTGCCAGATTTCATAGTATAGTCTATTTATGTGATAATTTAACTTACATAAAAGAAAAGGAGGTGAAGGTCATTGATTTACACAGTAATTTTCATTTCAGATATTCCCATAAATCATTTCTCTGAAGTAGCATATGAAAATTATACAGATCTCACAGCACTATAAAGTTTTAATATATCATTAAAAGCAAAGAGAACAAAAGTAAATAGTTCAATGATTTGTGCAGTCAGGCTTGCAAAACTCTTCTTGAATGGATGTTATTTTTTCTTACCATCATAACCTTTTCACTAAACCATTCATGGATTTTCAGTCCCCAAAGTTTTTCTTATAATTAACATGAAGTTTGGCCAAGAACAGTAAAGCTCCTTCCACTTGCTCTTCCAAGAAATTCTGTTTAATGTCTCTGAGCTCTTTCTGACAAGTTAAGGTATGAAAGCAGACAAGATAAAAAACGTGGCCTTTCCATTTCTTTCTGAATTTCTAGCCACCTGTCAAAAGTTTCTGGCACTCGTGAGCCTCCTTTCATTTTGCCAATAAGTCTTGTCTTCTTTCATTTCTGGGGACACAGCAGCATTTTCAGTGCATATTAACATCTGTAGTTAGCGCAACTTTCCCTTAAAACAACAAAATCCCTTTCTCAATTACTAACAGCGTACTTGGTAGCATTAACATAAACTCATCACTTTTCTTATTTTTGCACCTTGTTCCATCTTTATCTCTCCATAGTATTTCTTCCATTGTTAACAGATTTGTTTTCTGTTTTCCTTGTCACCTACACAAAGCCACTAGCATCTTGCTGTTAGCTGAATAGGATTCATCTTTGTTTTCACTGATGTCTCTCTACCTCACCAGTCATATAAAAGTGTCTTTCAGACAGTTTCTCTATCTCTAGCTTTCTCTATCCACACTAAGCCTCAAAAATCTTTACTTTTTTAAACCTTATTTCCCCTTCTTGTTTGCATATCCAGAAGGGAAAAAAAAAAAAAAAAGAAAAAAAGAAAAAAAATTTGGTGTCAATTTCAGGTATATCACATGAATATCTGAACCTTGTAACCAACAAAGGATTTGCCTGTGCACTAAAATGACAAAGAACCTTTGTTAGGGAGTTGATTATAATGATGGTCAGGTGTCTGTGAGTCTGTGGTGTGAACGAAGAAATCCTAGCGTGAGCTTCATGAAACTGTCACTGTCAGGTGTGCTGATCATAATTAGAATGTCCTTTAGCACTTTAATCTGTTTCATTTTTTTTTTTAATAGAACAGAGATGGGGGTAGCAGGTGATGAAGACTTCTGATTAATGCTGGTAGTTATGATTTATGCTACTTTGGTGCAACAGTGAACCAAGAACCTCAGCCAAAAATGTTCATGCATGTTAAAGGCATCCTTGCAATGAAAGACTCATCTGAATGAACTTAACTGACTCCAGATAAATGGTATAATCATATTTTGAACAGTTATAACACTACCTCACTGATTGCTATATTATGGGTGGGGCAGACATAAAAGATGTAAGATTTTTCTCTCAGCATTCACTTTCATTCAGGCTCTGAAACGAGCCTGCCTGCACTTCACAGAATGTCTCTGCTAACATAGATGGAGAGTTGCAACAAATGCTGATCTGAAAATACTTCTGCATAATGCATATTCTAATGTATATTTGGTTCCTTGTGTCTTGATTTTTTCAAATATTATAGCACTATTTGCATGATTATAGTTAGGCATATACTCAAGCACTTTTTTTTAAATCTGGGGTGTCCATAATGAATTCTATGATTTCAGGTCATAAAATAATGCTATGAGTATACATATCTTACTCCATTTGTCTACATGTCAAATGCTAGTATTATATTTATTTGCATATTCTTTCTTATATATATATATTTTCTTTTACATTTAAGAAATAGATACCAAGCAATTGATGTTATTTTTATTCAGCAACTCCCCCAAGGTAGGTTTCAGGTCAAATATTGGCTCAGTGCAAGGTGTGCTTTGAAGATAACTATTTAATTTTCTCTTCCTTTTCTTCTGACCCCATTGAAAAGATGGAGAAGCTTAGCATAAAAAAAAAAAAAGTGTACTGCAGCAGCTGCATTTTGGCACAATTTGAAGTATGGGGTAATGGCAATGCAATATGAACACAAGTATTTAGAATCTATACTTTTAGTTCCTCCCAAATACTGAGTTTTAAAAGTTGGAATTACACTTGCAAAACCAATATTCACTCCAAAATTCACTCTAGTTCTCAAGATAAAATATTAATCAGTCCATAATAAACTCTCTTGAGGTTTGTTAGATGCTTACAGGTACAGAACAATTAGCAGTGGGACCTAATAGCATTTAACAATTCTCTTAAGGTACTGACCTTCTGCAGCACTCACTGAATCTTCTCAGAAGGAGTAGGAACTAATGAGGTGGTATGAAAGTGTGGCCTCAGTAATCGAATCCTTCTGCTGCATCTATTTGCTGTGTGATTGCTAATGTTAAGAGGATGGGGAGAGAGGAGGGGGAAAAGAAAAAGACCAGGCATAGCTGCCATTTGGCGAGCCTGCAATTTATGTCAGCAACGAGCTTTAAACAGAATATTGACACCAGCATGGCAGATAAGTCTTGTCTCCTATTCCCTTTTAATATTACCTCTCAGTGTGTAACAGAGTCACAAGCTAACAACTGGTAAAACGGTTTACAGATATGGAGGACTTGTGTACATCTCGCATGCATAAGATATCTAGTGAGCAACATTTAATGAAATAATTTATTTTAATTCTGTGCTTTGAATAAAACATTTGTTTATTTCATGAGTGATTAATTTCCCCTTTATTCAGCTCCTTCTCCCTCCCATACAGCAGAGCACAGAGTGTTCCTCAGAGCTCTCTTACAGTTCTTATTTATAGCAATACTACTCTGCCATTGAAATCTGTTGTTTTTTCCTGTCTTCCCTCTTTTCCTTATTTTACTCCCTCCTTTTTTAATCCACTTTGCTCCTTCCTGTAGCCCTCCTTCAGATTTTACACATCAGGATGTGCTGTTCACTGGTTTCCTGGGACCTGTGCCCCTAGACGTGGTTTGAGGGGTGCCTGCTCCCCACACCCCGGGGGGAACACTTGTCTCCTGCATGTGGTGTCCTTTGCTGCTTCCCCACATTTTGGGGCTGAACCTCTGGAGCATGCCGTGAACAGACTACCCAAGCCCTCTCCTGTTAGTTTCTCTGAGTCCAGGGCTGTGCTATGTTTCTTCCTAAGTGCTGCCTCTGCTGCTCCTTCTGGTGTCACATCCCTTTCCTTTCCTTGCTGTTCTGCACATTTTTACTCCATATTTATCCTTTATTTATCCTTGACATTGTTTCCTCCTACCACTGTACAAGCCCATGTTTTATTTGTTTCCTTCTCCCAGAATGCCCATTACTTCTTGTACGTAATTACTCTCCACTGTCATCTCCAGTAACACTTTGTCACTCCACCTGTTCTTACTAAGGTAATTCACCATGTCCTTCTTGTAAAACAAAAAACATTATACAAATGTATAAAAATAAAGTCTTCTGATACTTTTGAACTGTTTGCTTTGCTTGTGGCTTACACTGAAAAACTCTCAGTCTCTTCTTTCCACCATTTTCCTTCAAAATGACACTATCTTATAATACCTTTGTTGGTGTTGTATCTGTTCTTTTTGTGAAGCCTTTTGCTAAATTTGTCCCTCATTGCATTTTCATCTATATTGCTATATTGTCTAAACCTTGAATTCTCTAAATGATTTGTCTGTACCTTATATCTGCCATATTTAACTCTTGCTACCTGCTCTTATTCCTTTTCTTATTATTCATCTAACTCCCTAGATCCAAGATTTCTTGCCTATAGTCACACCACTCCATGCTTTGAATAATTCTCCACTTTTGCTAGGCGCTCTTCCTTCTCACTAGCTCTACTCTACATCTTCTGCCCCAGATCTCCCTCTGGTCCTGTCTTCAGCAGCAACGATGCCGTGTCCTCTTTTCGCCACCATGGTCTGAGAAGATCTCCAGCGAGGAGGTGCTGCAGACTCTACAACTCCTTGCCAAGTGACAGTAATTCCTGAGGTGCCATTGCCAGTTAAAACAGACCTGCAGAAAACACTGATGATTTACTCATGATCATCCACTTGGCCAGTAATTAGTGAGTCAAAAAAGAAAAAAAAAAAAAAAAAAAAAAAAAAAGCCCATTTGAGGGAGTAATGAGTTTTAGTTAGTTTTGTTTTAGAGACAATGTGTTCTGCTACACTGTGTTATATCTGGTACAGAAAACACAGTAACTGTGTATCCCAGAGTTATTTGTGAGGTAACTAGTCAATTTATAGGTATGTAGAAGTCGCATGTGAAAAGGATGAAGAAGATAATAAATAAAATGAAGAATGTCTGGAAGTTTCCAAAGCAACTTCAGCTTAAAGTTTTAGAAGAAAATCAACTGCACAATTAACAGTGAACAACTTAGTTGGAGGCTATTTCCTCTGCTGTAGGTAATTCCTCTTCTTCATTGCTTTTGAGAATGGCTTTTCTGGAAGAAGGCACAGTCACACAACATAAAAATGAAAAATAAAATACAGCAGAGGCACTCTTATCAGCTGCACAGCGCTGCTGTCTTTTCCACCAACAATTTCAGCCTTTCAGAACATATAAAGTCATTACTTTGACCATTCTGTTCACAGATACACGGAACAAACTTGTGGCCAATTTGAGACATGTTGTACATCACAGCTACTGAGGTGATGTTAAATTTGGCTGACATGAAGGTCATTCCATCCAAATCAACACAATGAAATTATTTGGTCAGTAGATTTACATGCGGAATATTTAGAATTTTGGTAAAAGAAAAAGGTATTTTTTTGCCCAACCTTTAACTGTGTCCATTTTGAGAATTTTTAAAATATGTTCAGTCAGGTGAACTTAATGATATTGCTGATGAGTTTAATTTGTGCATGCTTTGACCATTTAAAAACAAAACAGGAACACAGTTTTCCTATTAATATTGAATGACACAGCTTTGACAAAAATAATAATAATAATAAAAAAAGGGGGGTTTGTTTGTTTGCTCTTGTTTTTCTCAGAGGTATTTTTTCCTAGTATAGTATGAAAATATTAATACTCATACAGGTGGTGCTATTTGCAGTTCTTGTACCCTAAGTACCAGTCCAAGTCATTCAGATTCAGGTACACAGAAAAGCTACTAGGATGATCAGGAGAATAGAAAGCCTGTTCTTAGGAAAAAAGGCAAGAAGAGCCTACTTATTAGCCCAATAAATGAAAGGAAGAATGAAGGTGGGGTTACGTTCTGAAAATAATTGTTGGCAGAACTGGAGGTGGAAGTCCTCATTAAAGATTGGTAAGAACAGACCACACCAACATGAAAATATGTGGTTAATGGCTAGGACAAAAATGTGTAAATTGAAATAACAGTGTGATTCTTTGAAAGATACCAAACCATCACTACAGAGTGTCTAAAATTGCCTTACAAATAAGGAGGAATGTGGGAACCAAAGTAGTTTTAAGATGAAAACCGGTTTTTATGGAATGGATTTAGTTATTTCCTTCATCACAAATATTGGTCAGATCACCAGAAAGCTTCCTTCCAGGTTTTTGATCCTGAGTGAGAGAAACCAATAACAGATCATAAATACTTATAAATATATTTACATATATATATACATATATATTTACATATATATTATGTATATAACATATATATAATATTATAATATTTATACATATTTTATATATATAAGGGCTTTTGTTCTAGGTTTTCTTTTGAACTCTAATATTTTATCAGTATCTCAAAAGAAAAGGAATAATAATAATAACAAAAAAAACATGACTATACAAGACATAAGGGGACATGGAGATTTAAGCAGCATTTTGGGTGTTATTGCTTAATAGAGTCCCCTTTGGATTGTTCACAGAGCATGACAATATGTAATAGAGTAGTTAATACAGGGAAATACTACGCATACTCAAATAGTTTAATTATGGTATAAATTATAAAAAGGGATGCATAAACAGTAGACAATAGCTACCTTTAAACATTAAGAACTACGGGCTACTTTTTGTTACTGTATGAAGGAATACAATAATACAGTATTTAAAGTGGTATAAAAATAGCATTTTTTTTTTTTTTTTTAATGCTTTAATTTGGTTTTAAACTATAAAGCAAGATTCTTTATTTTCCTTATGGACAGATACTCCTGCTGACTTTTGTGAGGGTTTGAGACCATTAACAGAGACTGACTGAAGTTAATTTGCTTCTGGCATTCCCTATTTATGAATTAAAAAAAAATTCCCTGGTGTCTTCTTGTGAAATTTCATCAAAATCTGAAAGCGAAGGGGAGGCTGCCCTTCTGACTCATTGTCCTAACCAGCTGTGTTGTTATAGATACTGTTGAAACAGGCATGTGCTAATAATTCTGTAGAAGTGAACTGCTTGGGAGCTTTCCCATTCAGAGTAGAAGAATAGTCTTCTGACTAGAATACAAAACATAACAATTTGCCTCAAACTACAAAATAAAAAGAACTGAGTATTTACAGCAGAACAAAATACACTGTCTGGGTAACAGCAGAAGAATTAAGCTGTTAGTTTCCTATTACATCGAAGTTCTTCCAAGGCACTTGTGTTAAACAGATGAATTCATTACCCTTGGGTTTTCTATAGCATGCATCTCAGGTGCATATGGTCTCATTTTTCAATTAACATTCAGTTGCAAGGAAAGGTTCTTCATATTACTGCAATGCAGATGCATTTGTAGGACTAGCAGAGTATTGCAGGGTCTCATCTATGAAGGAATTCTGATCAAACCAGGTCAACTAGTGTCTTTGTAAAACCCCAGAATAAAGCTAATTTGAAAAGTCAAGGTGTGTGTGGCAGATGGACCTCATTCATATATTTTTTATGTATAACCTGAATATTCAGATGTAATCAAGGTCATAAGTAATCCATCACATAAAATTCCAAGAAAAATATTCCAAATAAACTTTCTTGGATAAATATATGGAAATAAAATGTTTTATTTCACTGTTCTGAAGCCCAGTATTCACCTATATTTTGCGAAAGTACCCCAAGACAGAAAAGAAAAAGAAGCTCCTTCACATCCACGATCTGTGCTGCTAACACTGTGGAGCATGCTGTGTTAAAGGTGTCTTCTTTGGGTACTGACTGACTTTAGATAAATAGATATTGAAATTACTTTCTACTAATAGACGTGTCACAATATTTCATGATAATAAGCCAGAGCTGAATCTATTTTCCTTGTGCATACATAAGCCTATTTAAGAATGTAAATTTATATATATAGACTAACAGAGTATTTGAAAGGGATATTTATCTAGGCCTTATGAACCTCTGCTACTTGATGTGTGTTTGCTTTGATGGTTCTTGGAGCTAGAGGGATTAGCACGTTCATATCCATCCATTAAAAGGCTGTAGACGCGATTTTAATAACTTTTCATTTTCTTTTGCAGGGACTGTCTCATCTAAGATAATTCACTGTAAAATCTAGCTAAACATGGAATAAACTCCAATGACTTTTTTTTTCCCTCACAGTAACAGAATACTATTAAAAGTAGTCTGAGTAGTTAACATGGAGGATTTGTCTGTTAAAAAGAACACCTGCATGCAGTTTATCACTTCTAGTTGAGGCTATTAAAGTGTTTCATTATCAAATGCATAATTCATTCATGCATACAGTGTAAAACCTTTTTTGTCACATCTTCTTCTGACCAGGGAAAGTCAAAGGTCACCAAAGAGCTGACATTTGTCAGGAGGATGCATGCGAAGAACAGGATGGCTGGGATTAGGGAAACCTGTCCAGCCTCACCTGTCTTTAGAAAACCGTGGCATTTCCTTGGAAACAGGACAAATTCAGGATTTTGAGACCTTCATTTTTACACACTTGGAAAAGCGTTAGTCTCAAGTATTAAGGGACAGAATGAAAGTGTGAGGCTTAACTTTTGCAACAGGCATCTGTTCTGACCATGAAATGAAGCAAGGGACCGAGCCAGAGCTGCAGAAAGAGAAGAGCACCTCGCTGGGCTCCCAGGCGGGAGGGAAGATGCCTGGTGGCTGGCCTGTCTCAGGTGGCCAGAGACGATAAGCGAAATGATGCAGGGAAACATGCATGATGTTTTGTATTCCTCGAGGTTTGTTCATTCTGAGTAAGGAATGATTACATCTGAAAAAAGTTAATATAACTTTCAGAATTAAAGAAAGTGATTAAATTGTGCTCAGAGACTACCAATGAAGCACTTATTTAATTCAATCCTGACCTTTCCATGTATAGAAGACTTACAAACCCTAAACGCCCATAACGTGGTAGCAATGGGAAATGGTGTGCTCAGGATACTGCCAGCAGCGATCCTTGGGCAGCAGGGTTGCAAGATCATAGTTTTGTGAGGCGCTAATTTACAGGAATAGAAGGAAATCTGTGATCAAGATACATGTCTAAATAAAGAAAAAGTCCTAGGGACAGAGTTCAGCTTGCACTTTATAGGCATGGGATTTGTCTTTTTTTTTTTTTTTTTCCCCCCTCTTTTCTTTTTAAAATGACCACCTTTGGGCAATGGTCATTATAACAGAAATTCAGAGACAATTATAATTTTAGGACAAGAAAGCTTGAACATTTTCTTTCTCAGCTTTATTTATTTATTTATTTCCTCTCAGTAACTTACTAGGCTTCTCCTCTATTCTACGTTTCAGTATTCTGCGTTATAATTATTTGGCAGACATGGCACATTGCAGACTGAACACCTGCTTTACAGTTTGTATACCTTTTGTTCCTTCTCTTACTGAGAGCCTTAGTATTCAGAAATCATAAATTAAAAAAGAAAAAGAAAAAGAAATAAATTGATTTTAAAATTAAATGTAGCTTTTTCTTTTTCTTTTTTTTTTTTTTTTGGTTCTTGTTTCATTTCAAGTTTCTGTATTCTTAAGTCATCATTACTTTACATTTCATAGTTTTCATCCAACACTTACAAGATCTATAATAAAACTCAAGAGAGTCAACAAAAGCAGAGGACTGGAGGTCCCTTAGTTGGCAATAACTGCAGTTGCAGGATGTCTGAGCTTATGGACCATAAAGAATTTGAGCTTATACACTGTTTTAGGACAGATGGGAGGTGAACAGAGGGGAAAACTTCATATTCTTGTGATACACCTGTATAGTGCAAATGGATTTCTGACCCAAAGAAAATAAGAATGAAGCAGGATCATGGCTTTGTTTTCCTTATGCCAACCCACAGAGCAAGCCAGCAGCACTCAAAAAAAACAGGCTGTCCTGTTCTAAAGAACAGAGCAACTTGCGCAACAACATAAGCACATAGAAGCTTGGGTGTATTTTGAGATGATCTCTACACTTTGCATGATGTTTAAGATTGGGAACATGTAAGCAACTGGCTAGCATGGAAAAAATCTAGCATAATTGTACTCAGATTTGTGTTCTTCAAATTAATCTGAGAACTTTGTAAACATTTTTTACAACCTTTATTGTATGACTAGATAAAATAGATACTAACAAGAATATAGTGGGCATTTCTGGGTAGCATATAGCAGCATAATCTTTTCCTCTTAAGCAGAAAATATGGCATGTGAAGCACAGAATGCATTTTTCATAAGTTGTAGGACTGCTCTGTGTGATATCTAGTTTGGCAGAAGTGGATATCAAAGTTCTGGAGAAAAAAGGAGCCTAGATAGGCTTCAACCAAAATACAATTAGAGGAGAGAGGAAAGGAAGACAAAATATGTCAAATCTAATTGTGTTGTATATATTGTGGTAGAAGGAAGAGAAGATAAAAAGAAACAGAAATTTGAGCAAAAACATCTCCAAGACCAGCTGTTCTACAGTATCACTTCTATTACTGTCAATTTGCCAATAACTGCAGCAACAAGTGAAAATAACATCGCACCCCCACAGAAACTTAAGACAGATTTCCAGTAAATCTGCACCTTTACTTTGAACTGGTATTAGTCTTTGGGTATCAATTTGAGATTGCGGCATTTGAAACAGAAAGGAGACCTCAGAGAAATGCCCAAAGCACCTAGCTCAGCCTGCACATACAGAGGTTGTAAGGCAGCCGGCATGTCCCTGAGCAGCCAGCTTTCAGGCTGCACTAGGCGAACAGCACAGCTTCCCAGCATTGGTGCAGCTGACTTGCCTTTATGCTGTAGAATTCGCCCGAGCATTTTAACAATAACATACGCCTAACTGTGATTTTGTAATCTACCTATCCCTGCAGTCTCTAGCATTTTGCTATTTTTACCAGTTTTACTGGAAAGAACTCTGCCCTCTTGCAGGACAGCTAGGGATGAAGCTGTCTTCTCGAGCCATACCATTTGCTGAGCAACTGCTTCAGAAGATTTTCATCTTAGTGTAATGATTTGGTTTTTATCCAATTGCATGCCAAAACATGCTGGAAGAAGTGTGATTTGCTAGGAATAGCAATTTTTTTTTTTTTTTTTTTTTTTTTTTTTTTTTTTTTTTTAAGTGAACTCTTTCAGATCCTTGCATAGTTGCTGAACTAAAAATAGCATTGCATTTCCTCCATTTCATGAGAGAACTAAACAAATGGAATTGTGCTGTGTGTTGCTTTTGGAGCAGTCATGGTGATACCTGCAATAACAATGTTTTGTCATCTGACATTGCATAAGGTTCTTTAGCAACCCCATTGCCAGCAATTAATCACAGGAAAAGGGCCACTTATTTTTCAGTAGAAGGAATGTTTCGTGACACAGAATAGGCAATGGACACAACTACATTTTCACTCATAAACAAGTGGACTACGTAATACGTAGATGTGTAGTAAAATCCTGAACATCACTGACAGAAGGAGGATGGTAATGCCTTATGCATACTCACAACCCTTCTCTCTAGGGCAGGAATAGGATGGGTGAGGGGATGAAATCCAATCCCTGTCAAAGGCAATAGAAAACTGTCACCATTAACCCTACTGGAGTTCAAACTAGATCTTAATAGGGTAGAGCAGGCTAAAACTACATATTAATTTTTCCAGGAAACTGTCCTCTGTGATAAAACCCATAAAAAGGCTTTGAAACAAAGCAGATGACAGTGCTTTCATGGTTTAAGACTCTTGAAAATTCAGTGGTGTTGGTCCGAGTAGATGTTTGACAAGGTACAAGAAAACACACTGTCCTCGTTAATCCATTAAAGAATGGTAAATTTTCAAGCTGGGACTTTAAAGCAAGAATTCTGATGGGGTTGCTTTAGCTATTAAATCACCAGCCAGACACAACTGATACAGAGAACACTAAATTGCTTGGACTTACTTCAGTATCAAGTTCAGCACATTGAGTGTGAAACTTAGAAGAGAACTAAATAACTTGAAAAACAAGTTGCTCCTTGGTGACTAACGAACAGCAAACAAGATGAACTAATAAGGCTTCAACTCTTGCTTGTTAGTATCAATGTGGGAGAAATACAATTTCCAGAAAGGGGGAAATTTCATTAAATTTTAACTTAAAGCAGAAATAGAGGTGAAGTTTAAAATATCTAAGCTCTCCCCCCCCCCCCTTTTTTTTTTTTTTTTTTAAAAAAAAAAAGCTTGGTTAGCTAAAAACAAACAAAAAAACTTACATTTTTATCTGAAGAATTTTGAGAATTGTGAATAAGTTTTCTGAATTAAATAATTGCAGTTTTGTAATTCAATAAAATCAATCATGTTCCTCATTGGTCAGACAGAAGACTGAACTGTTTAGTTTCAGTCATACCCATACTGTAATGATAGAACCTGTAAAGGTACAACATCTTTCTGTCTGCTAGGATTTCAAAAATTACAGCTGGCTTGGTACAAATTCCTATAGAAAAATAAATGGGAGACTATTAGATGGTCACCCTAACCCCATTTGTTGCTGCACTGAAGATTGCTTGTGTCAATTACTGGGGAACCATAACATGCCAGCCTTCAACGTACATCTCATATACAGTACTTTTAGCTGATAATGCCTTAACAATCACTTCTGTGTAGACTTCACAGAAGCCTCAGGAACAAAAATGTATTGCACAAGAGCACGCTGTATTAGAAGTGGATTAGTCTTCACAACCCAGATGAATAAAAGTGGCTGAAACAGGCTTTGATTAGAGCAGAAAGTTTTTCTCTCAAGTTTCTTATGCTTTACATAAGTCTCAGCTCCAACAGAAACTCAAGGTGGGTCTCACCAATTACTCATACCCTCAGAGCAGTAGGAATCTGTTCAAGTAAGAGCTTTCGTTTAAGCACTGTAGAATTGCTTTTTATATCTTTAACCAGAAAACAAGTGAATTGACCAAGAGAAATTCCTGATAAAGTGATTTACACACACACACACACACACACACAGAGGAAAACATTGCTTGCTCCAACCTCTTTGCCGCAATGACATCCTTGTGCATTATCATTATTCACAGACTTTATTGGCAAATATAGAAGATGACAGGAGATATTTAATATTGAAATGCTACCAGGTATGAATAAAGAATAAATGCTCTACAATATTCATTTTTTTTTTTTTTTTCCATGAATTCTTCATTACTTGAAGTATTACATGCTCTAACTCTATCAAGAACAAGTTTCTAAGACAAAACACTATTCCTCTGGTTAACCAATACCACTGCATTTATTTCCATTTCTTTGTCTTTTATGTCTTATTGAAGTCTCATACCTCTTAATTCCTGCTAAAGAACCAAGCAAGATGTTCCACCACAAACAGACTGCTCATCACAACCAATGCACGATCATGTCTGTAGCTATACCCTGACCATAGGAAGACTTTGTACAATTCTCTGTCACATTCTTAAAAGCAAGTAGAAAGACTTGGGTGACGTTATTGTATAAGTCTCATCATGAAGTAAAGCAAGCATAGTTAGCTGTCTTTTGTGTCCATGGCTATGTTCATGATCTCCCCGTTATTCACTACCTGAATATGAAAGGGATGCACACTCTCTGAACAAGCAGGCAAAGGTTTGGAATGGTTTTGCAGTATCTCTAAAGAAGAGAATCAGCAGGGTACTGCTATGTCAGACAGCAGGTCCAGAAATAAAAGGTGGAAGCCAACAGAGACTAAAACTATACTTTAGAAGCAGACAGAAGCACAGATGACGTGTGCATGGGAGGAAATAACTGGCTAGAAGCAGTATAGTAGAAAATAATTTTGTTGTCATGGTGAACCAAAAAAATCCAATTAATCAACCAGCTAACACTGCTGCAGAAAAGACAACATGACATGCCAGGATATATTAATAAGTATATGAGAAAGGGGTTCATCTTTTACGCTAGTTGATACTGGTGGGATCTCAGTGGGCAAGATGACATTCAGTTTGAAATATGTTCTTTAAATAAAGACAAAGAGAAACTCCAGGAGAATGATCAGAATGATGAGAGGTTAATAAAGCAAGATGACAGTTTATTTTCTTTGGAAAAAAATAAAAGAGCGTCTTGGAAAATAATTATTTAGATGACAGAAGAAGAATTTGTTGTTAGCTCTTCAGAAATGAACCTTCTTTTCAGAAGAAAAGGTCAAAATGTTGGAGGGCTGTTAGTGCTCTCAGACCACAAGCAGCAGTGTGAGTGGGGAGCAACAGCCTGAGAAGATAGGCAACACTATCTGAAGAGGCAAGGAGCAGAAAACATGCCTGGTGCCTCTGCCTATTCCGCAGAGACACTCAGCACTAACAGACTTCATGAACAGATACATATACATATATAGAGATCTTACTGCTGCAGCAGTTGGAAGCGTGGAAAACAAGAGACCAACAGGCATATGGCTGTTCAAACACCTCCCACGTGTTCTGTATCCATGGCTGCCAGAGGCAAAGAGCTGGCATCACACCGGTCCCCACACAGCTCGCGGGCAGGTCTGAAGGCAGCCAACCGCTTCTGAGCTCTGCTTTCATCCAGTCTGTTTCTTTTCCAGGCACGTAAAGTCATTAATGCTGTTGTAATAGGTACTTAAGGACCCAGAGTGTGAGGAACAGTTTCATACCGTATTGATGTAGGATGCATCTGCAGAAATACAATCTGCACCAGAAATTTTGACGCCAGGAAGAAGTTCAACTCTGAAGACCTGCTGGTGGAAGCAGGGGAGTGAGTGGAAGGATTAGCCACTGATAAGCTTATCTCCTGCTATTTGCCCCTATATCTGTTTGTATATTATCTTTCGTGAAGACTAAGAATTTGTTTCCATGAATTCCTTGTAGGTCACAGAGCAAAACTCCCATAGAGGAGCTTAGAAGAAATAAGTCAAGCTGAGGACCCAGCTGTGACAGTTTGCCTTATAAGAGAACAAGCATAACTCAGTATCATTTCTGTATAGAGAGAGTCAATAATCATGTATTTTCTTCAATATAACCAGCCACTTTGGACCCTATTTTTGTCATTTATACAGTGCTTTTCATTTGAAGAATTCTGTGAAAGCTATCTCCCACCAAGGCTATCCTGAATATTGAAAATAAACAAATACACTTTTTTTTTTTTTTTTTTTTAAATTTTCTTTCTCTCCACTGGAACTGGGGCTGGAGCACCCCTCCAAGGTATGAAGACAGGCTGAGGGAGTTGGGGTTGGTCAGCCTGGAGAAGTGAAGGCTCCATGGAAACCTTACAGTGGCCTTCCAGAACCCTAAAGGGGGCTGCCTACGAGAAAGCTGGGGAGGGTCTCTTTGTCAGGGGGGTATAGGAATAGGACGAGGGGTAATGGCATTAAACTAACAGATGGTAGGTTTAGACTAGATACAAGGAAGAGACTCTGTATTCAGAAGGTGGTGAGGCACTGGCACAGGCTGCCCAGAGAAGCTGTGGATGCCCCATTCCTGGAGTTGTTTGTGGCCAGGTTGGATGGGGCTTTGAGCAACCTGGACTGGTGGGAGGTGTCCCTGCGCATGGCAGGGGGTTGGAACTGGATGGTCTTAAATGTCCCTGCCTACCCAAACCATTCTGTGATTCTATGAACTGTAGATCTTACTTAAAGCAACCTAAGCATTCAGTTTACAAGAAGCATCTGTGGCAATGAAGGTACTTCTATTACAAAATCTGTGACATTTTGTAATATAAATAAACATGGATGATGGAAATATAAACATCCACTGAACCTTCAGCCTAAGTCTAGAACATGACCAAATTTATCGCATATCCGTAATTAAAGCATAGATTTCTCAATAGATAACATATAAATAGTGCTTAAATTTTTTTTTTTTACCCTGAGAATAAGAAAATATAATTTCATATTTTTTGTAATGTTTACATAAATGCCTCTCAAAGAACTCCTCTCCCATCACAGCAGCATGCAACAGTTACATCAGCCTTTCTTCAGTGACACATTATATGGCAGATTTCAGCTGAGCCCACAAGATATCTAAGACAAATTAGGTAGTTTGTTGCTTCCAATGCAAGTTACAGGGAAAATGTCAATGCTAACAGCCTGAGTTAGAATTTGGCCATGATATTGTGTTCTAAGACTAGAACCGTTCAAACATGTTTTGATTATTTTATTAAGCTATTCTTAAGGAAAAATATTTATGACGAAACAAGACCAAATAACTACCCACACTCAATTTCACTTCTCTTTCCCATCAGGGACTCCCCATGATGTGTTATTTTAAGTGAATTTAAAAATGTAGAAGTACACTAAATAGCAAAATCCATGTTGTGCCTTTGTGTATGTTGCCTTTGTCTTAATAATCCTTTCAGAATTACCCTTTCACTGCAGACACTAAGAACGGCTTCTTCCCTGGGGTCATAGCTCAGCTCTAGAAAAACCTTAGACCAGAAAGCTACTTTGGTTCAATGTGCAAACTTTGGTTCATATCACTTAGCTTCTCAAATTGACTCCAGCTGGGGCAGCTAATTTCAGTGAACACATTTAGCAGAAGCTCCACAGCCTCTGTTGGGTTGCACTTTTAGAAAGCAAATTATCTGAAGCATTGCTAGACTATTTATTTTTTCCCTTCTTAACTTATTTCAGATTTGACACTTTAAGATTAATGAGTCCAGTTTAGGACATTAAGCAGTTTATTAATCCTTTGCTGTCCATTTCTCTGTTCACACACACCATGAAGAGTTTACTTCCATTGCAAACAAAGAATTTAGGTGGTAACCATCCAACTTTCTGGACAATAATTTTTAAAGCATCATCAGTGTAAACAGGGGAGGTCTGTAAGGACAATTAGTAAAAGACATGGTCATAGAAAATCTGTTCATATAATAGGATAGAAAAGAAGTTCAGATAATTAGGGATAGGAGGAAAAAAAAAAAAAAAAAGAGCCCAAAGGGGAATAAACGTCATCTTTGTAGGTTTAACATCCACTGGGTTATAAACTAAAGAGAGAAAACAGCCATACAACAGTACTGGCACAAAAATAAATGAGCATATGGTGGTCATATGCATGCTTAGGACAGATAAAAGAAGAAACTTTCTAAACATGATAGAAAAGTGCTGTGGAACCTTCTATCTGTTAAAAATGGCAGAGATGAGAAATCTAATTATAGTCAAGATGTACTTGTTATGTTTTTGGAAGTGATAGTATGACATGGTTGCATGCGATAATAGGGCAATGGAAAATGTCAATCTAAATAAGCTGCCTTGTTACTTGCGGTGCTTGAAAGAGAAGAAAAGAAGCCTGTTATGAAATCTACCCCCCCACAATATCTGAAGCATCTGATGTTTTAAAAATGGTATCTATACTAGGTAGCTGCACATTTCAACTATTACTTTTTTGTAATTGTAAAAGAGGCAATGAACAAACACGTAAACAGTCATTGCACATAGTCAAGCCCACAGTTCTTGTCACTGAAGTAATCTTAGGACTCTATTCATATTGCTTCCAAGACTCGGTACTCATTGTGGAATGATTACTTCCAAGAACTACATCAAATTTCTTTACTAATCTGTCTTAAAATCAGTTCCCTACAGCCTTCTCCATCATGCTCATTCATGAGAGAAAGCAAGGAGTCATCCTCCAGGACTAACTTCTAAACTCACACCACCTGATGAACTTTCACAGCCAGAATAGGTATAAGGATATTCAAAGCAAAGTGTCATTAAAACTGGTAAGAACAGGAAAGAAGACTGGTGACCATTCTGGCTGAGGACGATGCAAGAAGGACTTGATGAGCATAACAATTGGCCTCCCATCTCTCTCAACAGGTGCTAGCACAGGGTAATAATGAACGGGAGCTGGCAGTACTGCAGCTTGTGCCATTTCTGTACTGTGGATAAAGTGCATTTCCAGGTCTGTCAATTTGATACATTTTCAATGCAGTTAATTTAAAACTGGAATAAATTACTAAGTGGTGCCAGTATTTGCTCTAAAAGAAGAACACATTCCTTGGGAGGATGAATATTGTTTGATGAAAACACCAGCCAAAAAGCTTCAGAACATCAAAGCTGAAAATGGTTTTAATAAGTTTAATAGAAGAAATGCACAGTGTGGAGGGAAAATTACTTTTGGTTAATGTAGATAACTTCCTTGGGAGCCAGGATTGGCTTCAGTTCTGTTGTTACATTACACAGAATGTATACATTTTAATTAAATGCTGCTCTGATATATCTAAAATATAGGACAGATCACTTACTCAGATCACAGGACATGCTGCCCTAGGATGTACAGTCCTCCACAAAATTAACCAAATTGGGCCCAACTGTGAGAAGGGTCAGGTCATTTAAGCAATAAATCTGGTTTCCATCACAAATTGTACTATGTGGAAAAACCTTTCTGTTTAAATGACTTCATTGTCCACCATTTAGTGGCCAACAGCCAAGAAGACATTCTTTGTCCGATTATTTTAGGATTGGCCTGGATTCCAGGAACACTAACTGGTCCGAAAGAATGGAGTGAACAGAAAGCAGATTACAATGTGTAACACGAACATGGTTTACAGACCAGATCAGACTTTGTAATCAGAATATGATTTAGAAGGTCTTCCATTAATTTGTATTTGCCAGAAAAATCAGTCTTCCAATCATTTAACTGTAGATGAGAATGTGATAAAGAATTAGCAGGAGAACGTGGAGGTCAAACTTACACTTCTGCAAATGACCATATTTTTGGATACATGAGTCATGAAGACTGGGAGTAGCACAAAACAGATTAGCAGAAAGAAAGTAGTTAAAGCAATCAGATAAATCTTTGTATTATATAAAAAAAAAAAAAAAAAAAAAAAAAAAAAAGCATCTCCAGACTTATTACCAACAGCAAGTGCATGTTGGAAATCAAAAGGGTTCCAACACTAAGCACCTTTTGCTGCAGAAACTTGAAGGCCAACTTTTTGGAATTATTATCTAGTTCCTGTTTCCTTCTTGGGCCGTGTACCCTAAGTGTATGAAATGCATACTGATTTTCTCTGCCCAGCTCTATAAAAAGCTTAAGGAACTACATTAATCCACTGAAATGAGACATTTGAGACTAGTTCTCAGGAAGTTTATTACAAATCATGAAAAATTAATCATTTCTCCTCTGCCCCCACACTACAGGTGAAATATTACATCTTGAAAGTCTCCAGCTGATATACTTCTGATGTCCAGGTGCAAATCTACCCTGAGAATTTGCCAGCAAGTTTTGAAAATCACTCCATTTAATGTTTCAGGAAAGACCCAGACAAGGCTGTCAAGGAAAGGAATGATATTTTTGAAAACAGATTTTGACCTTTAATGATGCAGTTACTGTTCCTAGACTAGTGAGAGGACAGGGAGCAGAGTGGTATAATAACCACTGAATATTCTCTACCATTAAGCTCCTGAGTGTCCTCCCATGCAGGACATATTCTCACATCTTGCCAACTCTGAACAGAATTTAGCCTGTGCTCACCTATCTCTGGGCATCCACAAGAGCATGCTTTCCATCAGGGAGGGACCTTGCTGGCTGTGGTACTTTAGCGGCTCTCTCAAAACCTGACTGTAGATCACATCCTTGCAACACTTCTGAGGTGATTTTTTTCTTTGCCTCCAGTGACAATTCCCTTTATGCAAAAGGTAATGCATTATTTAAACTAATACACTTACTTGTCTGCACAAAGACACAATATACAGCAATTTGAAATACACAGCATTGTTTACTTTGTTATTTTGCTGCATCCCCAGGCATTTGACATCTTTAGTTCTTTTTACTATACTATTCTTCACATCTTTATTTTCTTGCAAGTGACTAACTCTAGAGAATGAATTGTTTGCTTTCTCGAGAGAGAATATTTGCAATATTCTCAAACTTTTAGGCCATTTTTTTGGAAACTGCTCTGCCATGCTTCAAAATAGTGCATCTACAACCCAAACTACATGCCAGCACCAGGGATGCACTGCAAAGTAATCTCTCTTTTGATCCAGGATGAAAACATTTCCCACAGATTTCCCCTTCCCTGCATCACAAAGTCTCTCCACAGAAGCATTCAACAGTATTTGATTTGTTGAGTGCTACCTAGTGAAGGTGTAAATCCGAGCAAATTTAAGCCTACTAGCAAGTAGTTGCCTTTCACTGATGCCTTTGAAATGGTCCAGAGACTGAAAAGCATTTTTCCACAGCATATATTTCAGATCACAAACTATTTTTTTTTTTTTCCTCTCTGGCAATTAATTATTTATCTGTATACTGGCAGATGGAAAACAGAAGATTATTTATTATGTTTGTTGGGTTTTCCCATAGTTAAGAAGACTCCTGGAGAAGCAGGCAGGCAGCACAGTCAGTGTTATGCTGTGGTCTTCCAGCTCTGGCATGTGGAGAGCCTTTGATGCGAACGTGCTGATGGATTGTGGCTGCCCTCAGCTTCCAAATGGGCTTGCTGAAGCCAGTCATCAAATGAGCTGAACTGAGCTGAGATCATGGCAGCCTTGAGCTAGTCCTCAGATCAAAAGAAGGAAAAGAAAATTTGTAATTTCTCTCCTGTGTGAATCTGACTGGTGGTCAGTTATTTATCTACCAAAAATGAAAATCCACTTGTGAACAGTAAAGCTACATAGCTCCAGAAAAACAAATATTAAGCCAGTTTCTAGGCACTGCAAGGCCTTCTTCAGAAGATTAATATTTTATTGTTGCTTTGTTTGCAAAAATTACTTTATCCTCTGCAGCCAAGCCCTCGGGACCAATAATGCTGCATAATTTTTTGTTGACATTCACAGATCTTAGGAATTAGATCTGTGTTAGCATATTATGTTTTACCATTCTCATCAGATTAACAAGCAGTAACCTTGCAGAAGACAGAATTTCCAATATCTTACATACCTTTCCTCCACTATTTAGTTACTTAGGCATAATATCTCCCAGAAATCTCAGTCTAAGACAGCATCATTTTCCTTTCCTTGAAGGGTACACACCAACAACTGCTTAAAGCAGCCTTACTCTCTTCTCATATTAGAATATACATTCTGGAAAACACTGACCCAACAGGAGCCAACATTTACTGTCAACCTACATTTTAGATCTCTTATTATGGGGTGAGCTGGACTGATCCATCCTTGTTGCAAAGAACGAAGTTATGCTGATACATACTGAAGATCTGGACAAATACTTATTTTATTACTTATCTTAGTGCATCTGATATAAATACATGTTATTGGGAATTTCCTCTTGTATTTTACATTCACAGCTAAAATTGTCTGCATTAATTACTGCTGACAAATTGAGAGATGTGACTATAATTACAGACATTGCTATTTAACTGCAAAAATATGGAGACCAACCATGTTTCTCCATTGCCAAGACTGCGCAAAAAGACAGGAATCTACTTTACTCTCTATATTTCTGATCACAGGTTTTAGCACCATGGTGCCAAGAACTGGAGGTTCTTCAAAGGGTTGTCCTGATGGAGTGTCTGGGAAGTACCAAAGCAATTGGCCAAACCAACCAGAGCTCAGCTTCTCACAAGACTTAAGAGTGTATCTATGCTATCTTGTTAACATCTTGTTATAAGGTAAAAGCAGACTTGTGGAACAGAACAGATCGTGCAGGGGACCCAAAACATTCTGTGTGTGTTTCAGGGGAGGTGTTTTTCAGATCAGTTTGAGTCTGGTCCTAGAGACTGACATGCATCACTTGTAGGCCAAAAGTAATCCAGTTTGCACACTTAAAGACTGATCTGTGTTGTCAGGAGACAACCGGGAGATTTGCTTTGTTCCAGACAGAAACTAAAATCCTACTGTAAACAGATCCCAAAAGCACAATACAGAGAGAGAGAGGAAAAAAAAAAAAAAAAAAAAAAAAAAAAGTGATTATTTGATTATTTTAGCAAGTTGCAACATCAAAGGAGCTTGGGAATTCAAGGTCTACTCGGTTTGATGAAGTTTTGGGAGCAAAAGTCTTCAGCTTGTTTTCCATGTCTGCACTGCACCATAGAACACAGCTAGCAAGGTCTAGCTGCTGTCCCATTGAGTCTCTGAGCAAGTTGCAACAAAGAACTATTTGTTAGGGATGTTACTATCCTTCTTAGTATATCTTGATGTTTAAGATCAAAATAAGACATCACAATGTACTTCTGCACTTGGAGATTAGATCTCCTTGACCAGGAACTCCTCACTCCTTCTTTGAAGTCCTCCTGGACTACCTCCTAAGAGACTAACAGGGAGGCCTCTTAGAGACAGAGAAAAAAACAAAAACAAACAAACAAAACTTAAAGTGCTTGTTTTATAGGTTTCAGATGGAGCTCTGCACAAAGTAAGCTACTTACAGATCAGTGATCTTTTCATAGTAGCACCAAAAATCATCACCCAGCTTCTTCTAACACGCTCACACAATAGTAGAGTAGGACTAACCAAAGAGGCTAGGAGGGTTTTAGCTATTCCTCATTTCTACAGCCCTGCACCTTTACCAGTGGATTATGTTTTCTTGACTTCTATGCCACAAAGCCACTCAACTAAGTACATCTGTGTCCAACTGCTGCATAACAGTGGGTTGTACCAAAAAAAATACAAATAAAATAATTAAAGGGGAAGAAAGAAGGAAGGAAGATGGTAGAGGAAAACCTCATCCCTCAAAAAGACCAAAAAACCAGCACCAACAATACTAAAAGCAAACATCCAAAACCAGGGCTCCAAAGCAAAAACACTATATTATATATTGTTCCTTCTCCTAGGTAAAAAGATGCGCTAGTAATCACATAGTAGACAAAGTATTTCAATACATTTCAGGGAAATACACAAATGCTAAGATGACCCAACTAACATGAGAGCCTATGTGGATCAGAACACACCCCGAGACAGACACCAGCCTGGGATTTGTACCTTCTACTCATATCTTCTATCAACCTGAAGTGTAAGGTAACAAAATTCAGATTTAAATTACAGAAAGAGTTAAAGAATTTCAAGAAAATTCAATCATTTAATATTTCTCTTTACAGTATAAAGTTACATTAAACCATGTTAATCTCTTGGATAAATGTGCTGTTGAAGGTCCTGCCTGGACTCCAGTATTTTGCCCATGTTACACTATTAACTAATACTTGGAGCTTTACAGATTGTACAGAAAAAGGATTGACTAACTCTTACAACACTTAATGCATTCTAAAATAAAGATCCCGAAGCAAAAAGCTGCTTTATATCAGCTAAACTTTCCTAGCTTTGATAAGCCTTACAGCTGAGTCTTCATGGTGCCAATATTCTCTCCTCTCTGATAACAAACAGTGGTATTTACAATCTCTTGAAGCATAAGGGACTAATTAAAATGTGACAGAATAAAGACTTAAGCTAATATATTTGTTAGTTAAATCACCCTCAACATAGCTCTCACAGGTAAACAAATTATTATTATTATTATTATTTTTTACTTTCATGCTTTTCCATCTTTGGTATATTTTCAGACAAATCCTAAATAGTCCCAAAAACAGGATGGCAATCTAAGCATGTAGCAAAAAAAAAAAAAAAATAGGACCTGTGTTAAGATGATCATATCTTGAAACAGATGTCTTTGTCAGTATCACACAGATGAGGAACAGAAGACTGAAGTATTTAATACTCTTCCCCAGTCTGCCTAGCGTATTTTTATCCTACATTGTTGGTATCTTGGTTTGTTTTGGCAACAAGGAAGATATCTTTTCCCTGGAAAGGATCTTGTAAAACACCTATTCTCTTATAGCTTCACATGTAATCCAGAAGTGGTACAAACAGCAGTGGGGTAGTTCCAACATCCAATAAGACACAAGGCCCAACAACTTAGCTTAGAGGTGGATCTGATTAATATATTTTTCTAGCAAGTTCAATTACATTTCTTGAAACCAAGAAATTCTTTTGTTGTTTTACATTAACATTTAGATATCAGTTAAAGATTGCACTTGTGAATAAGGCTTTCACTTAGCTTGCTAAGGTATGAAATAATGCTTTGGTTCTGTATGTGCATGGCCTGAAGTAATTTCTGTGGATCTTTAGCCTAGTAAGCATTTATGTACCAAACTGCTGATTAAGAATTTATTTTCTTATTTGCATCTTTCTAACATTCTTTATGGAAGGCCAAAACTTACTAGGAAAACACAGGTCGCATACTAGGATTGGCCACTGAAATATACAGAGTTAAAGGTTCATTGTTACTAAATCAGAATGACCCAGTTCTTCCATTACTGGGAGCATGAGAACTTCCCTACTGGGTACAGCAAAATCAAGATCTATTGCAAAGAAATCTAGGCTTCTATGACTACTGTAGGATACCCAATGGCCATAGGGAAGAACTCAGCTCTGATTTCTTTCTGTTCAAAAGCTGAGCACAAAATTCTGGGAGCAGAAAAAATTCCAATGATTCTTCTCTCTCTTTTTTGTTCTGCAGGGAGAGACCCTTTTGCTAACCACAGGACAAGTAGAGCTCACTGCTGGGTGATGTTAAAGGCAACACGCACCCCATTTATCTAGAGGCCACCTAGCAGAGAGGAGGAGCATGCTCCAAGTAATATTTGGTTAGCAATTGGCTACTTTCTACACTTACCTTGAGAAAGAGGAAGATCGCCTTTCAACAAACACCTATATAAAGCCCATGGTCTGGAGTATATCCTTGCCAATTTGAAATACTCTCTCTTGTGTATACACTTAGAAGGAACAATCTGAATCACCTAAGACTAATTAGAAGGCTACTGACAAAAGAAAAAAAAGTTCTCATATAATACTCCCTGTGCAATGTGGAGCTCTTAAATAACAATACCTTTGTGTATCCATGCTTATTCCAGCTAGTTTGAAGCCTGGAGATGGAGGTGTTTTTTCCCCTTAGTCATTCAGAACACGGTCTTTGAATAATATCTGTTGGCGGGAACGGTAACTTGGCTGTTAAATATGAGAGAGGCTGAGATCAGGGCTCTTGAGGATCAGTTATGCTCCTGGGCTTTCATCCAAACAGGGGATGCTTTGAAGGATTCTTCTGTACCATGTTTGTCCTGGTAACCAGCAGAAGAGCATGCGCCTTTGCTCTCCATGAACATGATAAACTTGTTTACCCATTTGATAATGGAGGGAGGAACAGAATGAAAATGCTTTGGCATAGGAAGTGATTGACTGGCTGGGTAACACCAACTTTGTTGAACATGGGAGCTGTATGCTAGAACTAAACAATAGAAGAGGAAGCCCGTGGTTACCTGCACCTCAATGTTTACATGGCTGCATTGGCACCGGTATTTCAGCTGTGACTGAAAGTCTTGAGAAATGTTTCACTCCAAATGCTAAGACTTGGTTGGTTTTAGGTGATTTAATAGCCCTAAATCCAATACTTTGGTGAGAACAAATGGTTTTATAAATATTCAAATACAACTTTCAATTTTTCATACTTGTTCTTTTTTTTTTTTTTTTTTTTTTTTTTTTTTTTTAATTATTATTCACTATTATTTTCATGCAGAACTTGTAATGGTTTACTTGCCAACTTTCATTTGGCAAGACCGCCTAGCTGAAACTAGGTGGTCTCCCAGGCTAAACACGGCAATTGTCTGTTCTCTGAGTTATCCTGTATGGCACAACAGTAACAACAGTGATACATAAAAACTGTCTAAACACTATACAGAGTTGAACTCTTCTCCTACAAGTATTTTGTAGGCCAAAGTCATTCTTTCAACCTAAATCAAAACTTAATAAAAATTTATTTGCTTCACTCTGATTATTTTCTGTACATAGAGACACAATACTACAACAGCTTCCAGCTGAGGGCCGTGGGATCCTACTCTAAGGTTAATAAATGTGGAAGCACAACACACAAGAAACATTTAACATCCAATTCCTAGAAAAATAATTTCTTATGTGATCCCCACAAGTTGTCAAAGTGGATCACATGGGCTTTTGAAATTATACTTATCTGCTTTAGAACCAACCAGTTTTAGATTTTTTTTTTTTTTTAATAAAATCCCATTCACCCTGTACAAACAAAAAGAGCAGATCATAAACCTAAATGTTTTTGCATTCTTAATGGATCACACTCACAGAGGGCTTTACTGCTTCTGTATTAAAATCTCCTTTGTATATTCAGATGTCACCTTCTTAGGGTTAACATCAAACTACTTGTTCCACCCTGTTCCTGCCTGAGTTTCCTCCGCATCCCAGAGACATGATTCATGTGCCACAAGAAGGTTCACATGGAAGAAATGCAATTACACCTGATGTGTAGCAGTCTGGTTGGAGCAAAGAAAGATTTGAGTGATTTGTGACTCATTTCCAGCTCAACTTTGAAAAGCTGCACACTTTTTGCAAGAAGAGGTTTCAAGCAATCAGAGAGAATGGTAGTTATAAAGCAAGAAGTTCTTCAAAGAAGGAACTGTGGCCACACTACGTGATCACACAAATGGGTGTCTAATTAAATTACACCATTATCTTGTCAAGCTCATACTTGCTCATCTGGGGACAGCACCAGATATTTCAAAATGAAAGGAAGAAATCTTCACATAATCAGTTAAATAGTCTGCTCCCAAAGAAGTTTCCAAGTAACATCCAAAATTCATGTACGTGATCTTACACATCTGCTCAAATTATATGATAATTTTAACCTCAGTATTCACAAAAAACTGTCAGTTTCTAAAATCCAGATTTTCTACTACTTACGCCTGAAAATACCTGATTAGACAGGCAGCAAGGAAATGAAAATGAAAGCTGTATATTAAAAAAATATTGTGACAATGAATACACTGGCTATGCCTGTTAGCTGTCACATAGAATTAGTCTTCCCTGGTTCTTTAAAACTGTTTAAATGTAATAGAGCATTCTGCAAAAATTACATCATATGACAAATATATCCTGTTATATAAGCAGCACAAACTCACTAAAAACTTTTCTGATGACTTTTATTTAACTCATCCTTCTCAAAGACTGTCCTCTTAGAGTCATTTTTTTTCTTCTGTTGTAGCTTTCTAATGTCAGACCCTTCAAAATCAGTAGAAAGGCTGTGGTTTTGTAATTACTAATTATTAGCTGAAGTCCATTCTGCACAAAGATAAGCAATTGTTGCATTTTACTTTTATCCTTCTCATTTCTAAGGAAAAGTCATACCTAAGCAAGAGTGGTTCTCTTTTAAATTTAAGATAATACTAAAAGTATCCTCACTTTTTATCCTCATAGATCTGATTTCTCCTTAAGACAAGGCAGTTATGGGAAGTCAGTTACAAGACGCAATACTTTTTTGGTTATTTTAGGCCTGCATCAAGCAGGCTTCAGGTTCTTTATAATACATAAATAACATAGAAGAGGCTCCTAAGAGAACTTTAGAAATGATCTTATGACTGAAATACCTCAGCCTACCAACTAAGCAGAAAAATCAGTACAACATAAACTAAATTGAGAACAGTACCTTTTAAACAACAGCTACCAATCATCTGAAGGCTTGTGAAACATCCAGGAGCTGAAACTACACAACCCATTTCAATCTGGAGAAGATATAAGTCTTGTATTTGTCAGGTGCTTATTTATAACTAATTGCTTAATTAGCTCTACAGGTGGATTAGAATCCAACTAACTCCTTTCCGACTGCCAGTGGAGAAAGTTAGCTTCTTTCATATGTTAAAGGAATAGCTGTGCTAAGAAATTGTTGATTCACACAATACCACAGCTCTCAGAAGGAACACATCTTCCACCATCAATGTCACACGTTTGCAGTACGCTTATTAAAGAGAAACTTGCATGTAGAAATAAATTATGAAATATAGCACATTTGTCCAAATTAAAATGTGTTTAGCTATTGGTTTACTTTGCCTGTGAGGCTTTTCTAAATCTGCACTCTTCTGCGGTGATCAAAACTCAACAATAATGACACCACAGCATCTTGCTACGGAAAATGCTGTGACACTTTCACTAAAATATGCAACAGCTGAAAGCTGACTTTTTAGGAAGGAGGCCATTGAACAGAAAAACAAAAAATCCTATTAATTATTTAGTTAAAAGTGTCACAGATAGCTACTACACTATAAAAAAAAAAAAAAAAAAAAGATGGTAAAGGGAAAAAATAACTTTGTAACTGGCTTCTTAAAACAGACACCTGCTTTTTAAGGGTTGCTTTACCCAAATGCAGTTTATAAATTGGTCCCATTAAAAATAACAAAATGATAAAATCTCCTTAAAATAGGAAAAAGATCATAAGAAGCAACAAAAGAACAAGCATTAGCAGAAACATCCCTGTTTAACGCAAATGAACGAAGTAAATGGATATTTACATAATGGACATAGAGACCTATAACAGGAGTTTTCAAAGTTCCCTGAAAAGTTTTCTGTGTTTTAACTCTGAAAGAAAAAATGCCTCACAGGGAAAGGCAGCACAGATTGCCCTGCCTGGGTGTCTCAGTACTCTGCTCTTAGTTTGATCTTTGGCCTAGAGACTGAATTGCCCACGTAAATTACAGATATGTGCCCCTCAGTGGTAACTATGAAATAGAAACCTGCTGCTGTATTTGAACTGTGCCCATTCAGATCAGACGCAGAGCAGCCATCACGTATTAAAAACTTTCAGCCATGTTCCTCTGTTACGAAGCCAGTCATCTGGAGGTTCATCCCTGCAGATCCCCAGATGATATACTTTTAATGCACTTTTGATTAAAATTTGTACTTCTCAATCTTAGATGTTGTTCATTTTACCTTTTATTGAAAAGTAATGACTAATGTACTTAATGCTTGAACTGTGCTGAGATGCATAGGATGTGTGATTAAATATGCATTTGAAGATTAATTAACTTCCTTTGACTAATCAGATTGTGACTTAGTCTGCAACATTATCTTTAGCAGAATGATAAGACTTTTTCAAAGCCAACTTTGTTTCAAAGCATGAAGGGAAAGAAGCTAATCCTTTCGTTGATACAATCTCTTTGACAGAATCCTAATTTAGACTAGTTTTCCTTTAAAATATGAGCATTATACAAATAGTTATAACAACAATAATGCTGGTAGGGATACTACCATAAATAAAAATTCTGTAAATGAAGGAAAGCATAACATAAGAAATAGAACAAATTGGGAAACATACCTTTTGCTTAACTTGCCTATGATGGAGCGTATTTCTCTGTCTACAAAGATGCTTTTAAGGTGGTGAAATAGTATGTGTTTGTATTCTGCAGTGTGTTCAACTTTAATAATGCTTTACCACTCCAACATAGTTGGATACTGTAGTAGCAAAATGCTCCTCATGTAAGTGAAAGTGTAGTAAAGACATCACACTGTAATGATATAGTAAATGGGTTATGTGAGCTCAGTTAATAAAAATGCAGCTTTGTTAGGCTAATGTGTCAATTTTAAGGACTTCTGCTGGCATAATTCTGTTGAACAAGGATTACAAGGTTTTGCACCCCGCAGATATTTTCAGTCTAAGGCTGCTGTCAATAAAGGAGAAGTGCTGAACTCACACAGGTTGCAGCTATTGGAGAAAGCACCAGTGCTGGCATTTGGTTTTTAATAGTAAAAAAGCAAAGAGAAGGGAAAAAGGTCATGAAATGATTCCAAAGTCCAGGCATGCTACCAAATTCACTAGTTTCAGAGATTTGCACTAAAGAAACATTGAAAGACTTCTTCATTCAGAAGTCTTTCTATCCATACCTATTGCTTTTGATATCAGAAATTGTTTCTCTAACCGCTGTAGAATAAGCAACGCTAAATTCAAAAAGCAGAAGAGAGACGGTATACTGCTTAGAGAAATGACCACTTCTTTATTTTCTGATGATTTCAACTAAAATCAGCTTGTTTCTGTGTTAGAGAGCTATGTCTATACACTGCCATAGGGAAGTCAGGTCAGTGTGACTTGCAAGGGATTCATTCGAGCTTGTCTGAGCTGACAACCTGGAAAAATTAGTAAAAAAGAAAGGAGGGAAATATGCAAGGGTAGAACAGAAGGAAAGTTCTGTTCATCTTTGAGATGCATTGCTAACATAAACAGGACATAATTCTTCTACTTTGCATAATACACATCTGAAAATTACCTGTTGCAGAGGAACCCGTAATAATTCTGAGTCATGAATTTCCCTCGTTTTCTTGAAAAGTAACCTGAAGATGCTACCTGAGATGTATTTCGGGGGCTCACACTTTCTGTATTCCTTTGCACCACTGAATTAAATTGTTCATAAAATATTTATTTCTTCAATTTAATTTCAAACAATTTTCAAATAACTGAAGGAAAGAGATCATGTTGACACAGAGAAGAATAAGAGGTGGTAACCAGGATTTACTGAGAGCAAATAATTTATTTCCTTAGCAAACCACAACAAAATAGTTATGTCACTGTGGTAACCATGAGATTCAAGAAACACTGAAAGCATCAGGAGACACGGGGCCCTCTGAAGCTTGACCTTTTCTAAACGGATGCTCTGAGATATGTTCACAGCTGCCCATTCCCAGTCCAGCCTCCATTTCTGTTCCCATCCCCAGAAATACTGTTGTTCTCATTAGGCAATACGAAAACGGCAAGGACAGGCTTTTGATGCTTCTTTCTCATTTTTCCATGTATTTTTTTCTCCTTTCCTCACCAGATTGCTTCAGTGAGTGATCCCAAGGTGGTACGAGGGAAGGCCAGGGCAGACCTGGGTCTCCCAGCACTTGTGTCCAGAACTCTGGCAATCATTTTCCATCCACTCTGGCCTCTTCCTCCCATTCTGAAAGTCTCTAGAGAATTTAAGTGGACCTATGGGACAAGCAGGTTTGTGCCGATTGTTTTAGGCATGTTGTCAAACACCCATGCACAAGTGCACTGCTGTGCTGCATTATGCCAAAACTGAGCAACCCTGCTGGTGCTTCTAAATTCTCTTGCCTGATACTTAGCACAATTCCCTCACACCTTCCACCCATTACTTCACCTCATCTTCCCCTTTCTGCTCTCCTCCCTCTTTTTTCTTCTTTGTAACCTTTTTCCCCTCTATATCCTGACACCTTTTGCTTCCTTTTCATTCCTAGTTTTGTTCTTTATATCACTTAACACTGCTTGGTTGTTTCTAGTTATTTTCTCCCCTTTTCTACCCTTACACTTGCATCCATCATTTTTATTCTTTCTATTTTTACTTCCTCTCCTACTCTCATGTCTGTTCTTTCCCATGTCTAACTACCGTTCCTCTTTCTCTTCAGCACTCCTTCTTTTATGTCTTTTGTTTGGTGTCCTCCTTTTCCTGCTTCTCACAAACTGTTCCATCTTCCTCTTTCTGGCCTCTCCAACAAATAATCAAATCACCTCATGCAGACACCACTTTATTCTTAGCACTACAATGCCTCCTCAGATATATATATATTTTTGGCCCATGTGCACTGCTCTTCAGTCAAAGGTGCTGATGACAGGTACTCATGAGCTCACATTGTCAGTAAAGAGTGCCTCATACATCTCCTTCCTTTTGGCCACTGCGCTCACCACAGATCTCTTAATTTTTAACCTAGCTTTGGAGAAGAAAACATAAGTTTTAATACTGGTAGGTTAACTGAGTTTTAATTGTTCTACTGAAGTCAATTGCAGCAGTGGATTATTAGCAGTTTTTTTTTTTTTTTTTTTTTTTTCCTGAAAAAAATATTGTTTATTTGGTGAACTTTAGCCAAAGGGGGGGGGGGGGTGGGGTGGGGTGGGGGGAACAAAAACAAACAAACAAAACAACATAAAACAAAACAAAAACACAAAGGGTATCCATTGCTAATATTAACTAGAAAATGTGTGCATATTTGAAAATTTATAGAAGTTTTCAATATGGAAATAAGTATTATATGAGAATCTTTTTGTAATTTTAATTTCTGGGAGGGAAAGTCTCATTTCTCCCTGATCTATTTTTGCTCACAGTTTTCCTGTACAGATACATTAAATGTACTTCATATGCCTTTTTATTTTATATTATTTCTCCTTTAGCTGAATTATAGTGCTTAAGTTGGTTGAGACTTCAGTATAGCCTAATTCCAGATCATACTCTTATAATTATGACATAACACACAGGCTATGTAAATTTGTAACATGAACATATTATTGCTATAAAAAATTAGCAAGGAAAAATTCACAAAGCTGAATTGAGGAATCAACAGTTAAGGAGTTTCATTTTATTCAGAAAGATAACTATTGTATAGGAATGCATAAGAAAATGAATGGTACAGGTCAAAGTCATTCTTGCAATTATCCCTTAGCACAAAGAATCCAAGTCCATTTTGTACTTAGTAAAAGTCTCTCTTGGTGCACAGAGGAACCTTAGAAAGTAACAGACAGCTTGCTGTGGAATATTTTCCTGTTTGGAAAGGTGTGTGAAATAACTGAAAATATTAATAAAGAACATTTTTTTAAGGGACAGAGAAGTGTTCCAACATGATTTCTCATACTACTCTGGGAATTTGTCTCGTGAGATTTGCCTTATGAAACAAATTGATTCTGCTTTCACAGTATCTTCATATTCTCAGTTTCCTGGTGACTCAGCAGAAAGTTAGAAGCTCATTACTGGAGAGGATTTAGTGTGCCCTAGGTTGCAGCCAGAAGGTTAAAAAGGCAAGGTCACAAAATAAAGTTGCCTAATGAATTCAGATCAGAAGAAGAAAGGCAGGAGGATGGTTCAAGAAGGATGTAAAATTTCTGAAGACAAGACAGGAACTAGAAACAAGGATGGTCATGTTGCCAAAACAGGCCTTTTTTTTTGCTTTGAGAAGAAAAAATTATCTATAAACACACAGCTTTTCCTTACATCTGGCAAAACACAGCAGTGTTCTACTAATGTAATTTCCCTTTTATGAATTTAATTGAAATGTACCTTTTTATTTATTACAGTTTTTAACAACTGAATGTATCACAAATAATGTAATTCTCTGTTACACAGACATTAATGGTCATATTCCTTTTTGTCTCTGACAAGGCCTTAGTTTTCAAGATATTTCAAGATTTGCAAATCTGTTTGCAAAATGTTGGTGTATAAATTTATCTAAAATCGCCAATTTGTTTTGGGCCTTCTTGTCAGCACTCTGGTATGTTTAAATTCAGCATGAGATTGGGCATGTTTAACACTTTATGTCCATATTTAAGCTCTCTATGGAACTTCTCTTTTTTGGATTTTGTTCCTCTTCCCTTGTGTGTTCTCAATGTGCCTGTCAGACAACATTTTGTAGAAGAATAGCTTATGGTAACATTCTGCTTTTCCATAGTGCATTATGTTATAGAAATGAGTGAGTAATCTGTTAGTAAAAATACTGCCATATTTGATGTATAGAATTTGCACAAAGTTTTCTTTTCTCTGAAAATCTACTGTCTGTATCTGTACGCTCAATGTGTTTGGGCCCAAACACAAGAAAGACTGTAATATTCCTCTGGCAAATTTACCTTTCCAGTATCCTTCCTAGTACAATGATTAAATAAATTATTTTTCTTGTCACACACACAGTAAAATTGAACACCATGTTCTTTAGTCTAGTAAGTAGTGAAAGTAGTTGATTAAATGGTCACTCTACAAGCAATATTTGAAAGCTAAATTGCATACAATTCCTAACCAAACATAAATTGTAACAATGGTGGGAGATATCTTTTGTTTCTAGCTTCCCACATTCTAGATAGAAAGCATCTAGCTAGTCCCTTGAAAACAGTCATGCCCCATATCTGTAGAGGAGAAGAAGGATTCCAAGGACAAGGATTTAGGAATCACTATGCCATTTGAAGCTCAATTCTGCATCATTCTAGTATGAGACATTTTATAGAAGGATAAAGAGGGCAAATGAAGAATTACTTTGAAATGTTTCACTGTTTCTTCCTAAAAGGAAAATTGTAGGTGATTCTACAGAAAACAACTTTTAGGACTGATGATATTCACTGAATGAAATAACATTTGGAAGCACAGATTTTGCCACTAGAAATGACTGAGTTGGTAAACTGTTTGAGAAAGAAGCTCCTCCACAAAGGGCCACATGAGCTGCTTGGGAAGTTCTGTTCATTGCTGGATTGATACACCACAGGTCCCACTTATAAACCCTCTGCTTGGGAGATGAAAGAGTTTATAGCACATTACATGGTTATTTGCATACTCCTATCACAGCATCATAAATAACATTGGCTGCAAATTATTTTGTATAATACTGCATGGAATTTAAACAGACAGGAATCAGAATTTAGGTAAACAATTAAAATTCTATGCTTATTTTCCACATTAGTTTTGTAAGCAATTTGCTTTCATTTGCTATGTGGGAGAAGCTGCCCTACTGTTTCATTAGAAATGGTTTAGAGCAAAAATAGACCTGCAAAAACATTTCTACACATTAAATTTATGAACTTCCTAATATAACTTTAGCTTAGCATCTGACTTAAATTTGTTAGAATATCTCACAATAGAAGGCTGAAATTGAAGAAATCCCATCTCATCACAAGGAACATTTATAAAACTCTCAAAAGCAATTGAGGAAATCCCACTGTATTTATGATCTTAGAATCATAGAATATCCTGAGTTGGAAGGGACCCATAAGGATCATCAAGTCCAACTCCTCACACCACACAGGTCTAACCAAAAGTTTAGACCATGTGACTAAGTGCACAGTCCAATCTCTCTTTAAATTCAGACAGGCCTGGTGCAGTGACTACTTCACTGGGGAGCCTGTTCCAGTGCGCAGCCACCCTCTCAGTGAAGAACCTCCTCCTTATGTCTAGCTTAAACTTCCCCTGCCTCAGCTTAACCCCATTCCCACGGGTCCTATCACTGGTGTTTAAGGAGAATAGGTCACCCGCCTCTCCACTCCCCATCGCGAGGAAGTTGTAGACCGCGATGAGGTCTCCCCTCAGCCTCCTCTTCTCCAGGCTGAACAGACCCAGTGACCTCAGGCGCTCCTCATATGTTTTACTCTCCAGGCCCTTCACCATCTTTGTCACCCTCCTCTGGACACTCTCCACCAGTTTCATGTCCTTTTTGTACTGTGGTGCCCAGAACTGCACACAGTACTCGAGGTGAGGCAGCACCAGAACAGAGTAGGGCGGGACGATCACTTCCCTTGACCGACTAGTGATGCCGTGCTTGATGCACCCCAGGATACGGTTGGCCTTCCTGGCTGCCAGGGCACACTGCTGGCTCATATTCAACTTGCGGTCGACCACGACCCCCAGATCCCTCTCTGCAGAGCTGCACTCCAGCATATCGTCGCCCAGTCTGTATGTACAGCCAGGGCTGCCGCGTCCCAGGTGCAGAACCCAGCACTTGCTTTTGTTAAACTTCATGCGGTTGGTGACCGCCCAGCTCTCCAACCTGTCCAGATCTCTCCACCCTCATCTGAGTCTACAACTCCTTCAAGTTTGGTATCGTCGGCAAATTTGCTCAAAACACCTTCTAGTCCTACATCCATATCATTTATAAAGACATTGAAGAGGACTGGCCCTACTATGGAGCCTTGAGGGACCCCACCAGTGACCTTCCGCCAGCCTGACGTGGCCCCATTTACCACAACCCTTTGAGCCCTGACCGTCAGCCAATTGCTCACCCATCATATGATGTTTTTGTTAAGCTGTATGCTGGACATTTTGTCCAGTAGGATCCTATGGGAAACCGTGTCGAAAGCCTTGCTGAAGTCCAAAAAGATCACATCAGCTGGTTTCCCTTGGTCGACTAGACAGGTGATCTTATCGTAAAAGGAAATCAAATTTGTTAGGCAGGACCTACCCCTCATGAACCCATGTTGGCTGGGACCATTGACTGCATTGTCCCCCAGATGTGCTTCAGTAACTTCAAGAATCATCTCCATAATTTTACCAGGCACTGACGTGAGACTGACAGGCCTGTAATTGCTAGGATCTTGTTTCTTACCCTTCCTGAAAATTGGCACAACATTTGCCAGCTTCCAGTCTACCGGGACTTCTCCAGATTCCCAAGATTGTTGAAAAATAATTGAGAGAGGTCCCACAATGACGTCAGCCAGCTCTTTAAGCACCCTGGGATGAATCCTATCCGGACCCATGGACTTGTATGGATCCAGGTGGAGCAGCAAATCCTACACATGTTCAGGGTTGCTTGGGAGTTTGTCATTCCCACCGTCACGGTCCTTCAGCTCAGGGCACCCTGGATCCCAAAGCCCATCATCAGTGTTGAAGACAGAGGCGAAGAAGGCATTAAATGTCTCTGCTTTGCCTACATCATTGTCTGTGAGACCTTCCCCATCAAGCAGCGGACCTATGTTTTCTTTGGTTCTCCTTTTTCTGTTCACATATCTAAAAAAAAACCCTTTTTTAATGTCTCCCACAGACATGGCCAGCTTCAGTTCTAGTTGGGCTTTGGCCACATGAATTTTGTCCCTACAAACACAAACAGCATCCCTGTATTCCTTCCTCATTGCCTGATCCTCCTTCGAGCAGCCGTACACTTTCTTTTTTTTCGTCTAAGCTCAAGTAGAAGATCCCTGGTCAGTCAGGCCGGCCTCCTGCCCCGCCCGCCTGACTTCCAATATTTTGGAATTGCCTAATCTTGTGCTTTTAGGAGGCAGTGCTTAAAGACTGACCAGCACTGATGGACACCCATGCCTTCAAAAGCAGTTTCCCAGGGGACCTTGCTGGCTAGTTCCCTGAGCAGCCTGAAGTCCACTCTCCCCATATCCAGGGCTGAAGTTTTGGTGGCAGTTTTCCTTTTGTCACCATAAACTCTAAATTCAACCACTTCATGGTCACTACGACCGAGATGGCCGCCAATTACCACGTCTCCCACAAGACCCTCTCTGTTCTCCAGCAACAGCTTTAGGAGGGCACCTTTCCTAGTTGGCTCCCTTAGCACCTGCACTAGGAAGTTATCATCGAGGTGCTTTATGAACCTCCTGGACTTGCTCGTGTCAGCCATGTGGTGATCCCAGTTGACATCTGGCAGGTTTAAGTCCCCCATAAGGACAAGGGGAGTTGATCTCGAGGCATCTCTCAGTTCTGCAAAGAATAATTCAGAAGAATAAATCGGCGTTGTTGTCCTGGCCAGGTGGTCTGTAATAGACTCCCACAACAACATCCCCTTTATTTGTTTGTCCCTTAATCCTTACCCAGAGGCTCTCAACTTTGCCATCACCAACCTGAAGTTCCACAAAGTCCAGCCCCTGCTTCACATACATCAACAACCCGCCACCTTGCCTACCCTGCCTGTCCCTCCTGAAGAGCCTGTAACCATCTATTGCAGCACACCAGCCACAGGACTCATCCCACCAGGTTTCACTTATGCCGATGATGTCATAGCTGTGGGACGGGGCCAAGACTTCTAGCTCATCCATTTTATTCCTCATACTGCGTGCATTTGTGTAGAAGCACTTCAAATGAGCCTCCCTACACACAGCATCTTGTGGAGCTGACCGAAGGACCTCACTGGCACACAGTCCCTCTGATTCTAGCGCACCATCCCTTAGCTCTTCACCAGTGTGCCTGGTTTTATCCCCTTCCCCCTTCAACTCTAGTTTAAAACCCTGTCTATCAGCCCTGCCATCTCCTGACCGAAAATCCTTACCCCTCTCTGAGAGAGGCGTGTCCCACCTGGTGCCAGCAGGCCTGGTGTCACGTAGACCTTCCTGTGATCGAAAAACCCAAAGTTCTGCCAATTACACCAGTCCTGAAGCCACGTGTTCATGTGATGAGCCCACTTGCCAGCATCGAGCCTCCCCTATCGGAAGGACAGAGGCAAACACAACCTGTGCCCCTGATCCCTTAAATAGTCACCCCAAAGCCCTAAGGTCCCTTTTGATTGCACTCGGACTTCTCGTTGTTACCTCGTCATTACCAGTCTGAAAGACCAGTAGTAGGTAGTAGTCAGTGGGCTGTACCAGGCACTTGACTTTCTTAGCAAAGTCTCTCACCCAAGCCCCAGGGAGGCAACAGACTTCCCTGTGGGTTGGGTCCGGTCGGCATACCGGGCCCTCTGTCCCTTTCAGAAGGGAGTCCCCCATGACAATAACCCTTCTTTCCTTTTTGACAGATGATGTAGCAATGTGCGGGGTAGGTTGCCTTGCCTTAGGCACCCTCTCCAACTAGGATGGGGTTTCGTCTATTTCATTGTTCTGTCATGTTCTAGAGCCTCATACCTGTTATATAAGGGTAGATGGGAAGGCGAAATGGGCAGGGAAGGGCTCACCTTCTACCTTGAACAGGAACCTGCCTCCATTCCCCTCCTTGGTCTAGGTCCCCTCCTGCTGCCTGGTGGGAAGAGGTAACTTTTGTCTTCTGCATAGCAGGAGACACGCTGTGGCAGGCTCGTGAGTCTGTCTCAGAGAAGGTAGAGAACACTTCCACCAATCGATTTCCCTCTCTGACTCCCTGATGCTCCTCAGCCTGCTCACCTCCTCCTGTAGCTCTGCTAACTGGCTGACCAGCTCTTCAATCTGGGCACACCTCCCACAGGCATACCCCTCGCTGCTGCTGTCAGATACCGACAGCAGACTCGGGCACACACCCTGCAGCCCAAGACCTGGACGGCCGCATTCTTCCCCGAGCCCTTCGTCTGAGTAGCCCCATCGGTGGCTGCGGCAGGAAAGGCCGCGAGAGATACAGAGGCCATGGTTTTCTGCCTGGTTGATACCATGGCCAGGTTCCTCGCAAGCCGGTTACAAGTACCGAAGAGAAAGACCGCTGCAAAGGAGCGCTGAGGAGCCCTCCCTGCTCGCCCTGCCTGTGCGCACTGCCGCGCCCCGCGCTGTTTGCCCGTCCTGGTCGCTCGCGCTCCCCAGGGGCTGCCTTTGAGCGGCCGGGAGGGGGCGCTGCTGGCTCCGCCTACGCCTCGTCACGTCCCTCACAGGGCTGCCGGGCCGTGGCGGCTCCCTCGGCTGCCTCGAGTGGCCTCGAGGCCGGGAAAAGAGCCCTGCCTGTCCCGGTCCCCCGCTCCGCTGCGGAACGCGTCTGCCCCGGAGGCGATCGCCTTGGCAATGATGTGTTGGGGATTTTTATATTGTACCATTTAAGGCAAATTAGACACACGTTTGTGCTTTAATGCCAAAAGAACTAATGAACAACCCACTGGGGGCTGCTGCCGTAAGTGGTTCTACAAGGAGTCTGTAAAGAGATGTCACGAGCTATTCCTCGGTCACAAATTGCCGCTGCTGAGCAGTTACAGTTTGAAGTACCCCTTCCTTCTCCTTTTCTCCCCTTTACAAACATTCATCATTACAAGTCTTTAAAATGCCTCCTTATGCTTCTTCTCATCTCTTTTTACAAACACTTGTTTGGCCTCATTTGGAGCTATTCCCTTTTCTACCTGATTCTTCACAAATTTGGAAATTCGATTTGTATATAATTATGTCTGAGCCTTGTAATAGGTTGGGGTGTCTGGTATCACCAGAGGATCAGGATACTAAGCTTTAGTAGAGATTAGGTGCTGCAACTGAAGGAACCCTACTTTCATTTTTCACTGGATTTAGTGTTTTCAATTTTCAATATTTTCCTGTAAGCTAGCTATAATAAGCTAGCTGGTTCTGTTCACCTCCTTTTTGCATGAAAATCAAGCCTCCATTTGTTTCAGCTTATGTTCCAGGCAAGTTAATTTATCCAGGTCAAAGGCTCCCCCGTCTGGAAGCTGCTGTAATGTTTGGACACCAGCAGAGCTGTCCTGCTGGTGGCAAGTGGGGCCCACTGCCAGTCCCCATTTTTCCTTTCCAGTTGTGAACCCTAATTGTGGCAAATGGGGCCTAACAGGCTTTTAGGATCTGGACAGGAGGAAGCTCAACCCATTTTCCCAACTTGTTTTTGACTTTTCTCTGTGGAGTACAAACCTGAGGTCGATTCATGGCAAGGGGACAGGAAGGGTTTGGGTGTCCCCCAGAAGAAAGAGCATTGCCTTAATCCTCCTGAGGCAAGAAGCTTTCAGGGCCTACACCATGTGGCTTCTGGACCCACACAAAATGGAGGCAGTATGAAGCCAAGGCCCGTACACAGCAAAGGGACACAAGGAGAGGTTTGGCTGTCACTGAGAAGAAAATGCTTCAACTTTATCCCCTCAGAACTTGACCCCACATATGAGACAATACCTTATCATCTATGGAGATGACTTTGGAGCTTGATTGGAGCTTTCAGCTGCCTCAAACCTAACCCACTCTCGTTCAGCTTAACAAAGGCCTTTTAATTAAGTTTCAAATATCCCCTTCATCTTCCAGCAATCTTTCTATCATAGGCACAAACTAAGGTAACAGGCAGTTTGCTTACCATATTTACAAGCCAAAGCTGTGGTGTTTCTTACTTTACCAGACAGCAGCCCTCATAGAGGGCCATTTTATTCACATCAACCTCACCCGTCTTACCCCTTGTGCCCCCAGCCCTTCTTGCTCCCCAGGCCAGGCCATGCCTCCGTTATGAATTACCACTTCTGAGCGTGGCCAAAATTTGAATTTCCTCTTCAGATGCAAATACTTTAAAAGTAGAACAGAATATATATATTTTTAATTTATTTATTTCTGAAAGTAATTTTTACTCTGTTCTTTGTCATACCTGCTTAGGAACTCTATTTTTGTTGTTGACCCAAGGCACATCCAGATACACTATCTGAAGCAAGTACGACCACATTTTGACAGAAATGTATAATTAAGCCAGGAGAAATAGAAGATGCTTAGCACAGCATCTTACCTAGCATAATGGGGACATACTTATTTTGCCAATTACCTACCTGATTATATTAACCCAGTCAAGGTTTCTTCTTCTTCTTCTTCTTTTTTTTTTTTTTTTTTTTTTTTTTTTAATTACTTATTTTTATTTTTAAAATATATATTTTATATATATATCAATTGCATGAGCATGTGAACATTTCTATTTCTCATGTATTAAAATAAATGCCTCCAAACCTCAGCTATCCACGTTTGTACTGAGGTTATCCATAAGCTTCAAGGTACAAATTATAACTATCTCAGCAGTTGTACCTACTGCAAGTCTCACTTTAACAACACGATACCTTCCCAGCAGTAACTATGATTTGTTAGCTAGTAGCAAATTACTCTGCAGATCTACAACTGAATACTGTTCAGATCTTAATTTGCCCAAGCACAGTATTTAACAAAACCCAAGTCAGTGAGTTGAACTCAAAACACTGCAAACAGCAGGGCTGAAGCTGCATCGTTTAAACTCAAAAAATCATCAGGATTTTGCTTGCTTGATGAAGTCACATACTCATATAAATCTACCTTATGCAATAATACAATTTACTGACTGAATAGAGAAGGAATTGTGCTAGAGTTCAGCAGGGTTATTCTTTTTATAACATAACATTATTACTTTTCTGATCATACCATATTTTGTGCTTGTAAAGTTATTCCAGTTCTGGCATATAGCGTACTTAAGGTAAAATACATATTTTTGTCAGAAAAATGCAGTCAGATTTCCTGTCAAGGAACGGAAATGACACTATACGTAACATCAGGACAAAGAAACCTTAGTACTGTAATTGATATTCAAAATTAAAGAGGCCAGTAAGGGCGAGTTGGTAATTACATTCAGGTGCCAAATCTTTCCTAAGAATTTGAAATTGTTAACATGACTTTGATTTTTTACTGGACAAAAATCACCTTTCCTTGATTTCTGCTTTTTGTTGGTGATTGCTTTTTCCTGCCTCCAAACCCAACCAATGTGGCTCATCCAGCTCTTGCCACAGAAACCTATCTAGTGCCCTGGGAGACTAGATATAAATGAGGTAGCACTGGAAGGTGCTGTGCCAGCTTTTCCTATACATTCTCAGGAAAATCAGAGACCAAAACTGCCTTTAGCCTTATTAAAGCTCAGTATGTGACAGCAGAGATGACTAGCTACATCTGGTAATGCAAAGAGAAGTTTAGTGTTCATTCAAAGCCAGGTTTCTCATCTACTCTTGGTAAACTGTGATTAATCCTGCCAAGACAAAAACAAAAATCTGTGCTGGGGTGAGAAAGAAAGAGGGCTCTCCTCACACTGAACACACTTAGAAGTCCCTCTGTGGAGAGGAATAAAAGACTTAAGATACAATTTTTAACTTCCATTGCAGATCTGTGTCCCTCCCTTCACCTTTCACTCTTACTTCAAGAACAATGAACACCTGACAAGTCTGCAAACTCTCTTTGCACTCATTTGATACTGTGACAAGCTAGAATATTTTTTCTTTTTTTTTCTTTGAGAAAAGCTTCATATTGATTATGAATAGCAATTTTTGTCTGAGTTTTCCTCCTTTGCTCTTAGCTATAAAGACCAGTCTCAAAACATTCTAACCACACTGTGTTAAAAAAAAAAGTCACACACACAAGAAAAATTATTGACAAATCCTATGTAAAAATAATAGGACTGTGATGCATGTTGAAATCATAAAGGAATAATCTCTAAAAATTTTAAGCATGTTCAAAAATGGCCAGAGTGGAATCAAGCTTCTGATTTCTAACACCTAAATTTGTCCTGTTTAGAGAACAATCTCTTCAACATCATAGGAATATTCGAGTTAGGAAGGTGAAACAAAATAAAAATTGGGGAAAACCAAACCAAACCAACCAACCAAACCAAACCAAACAAACAACAACAAAAAGAATTGGAAATCTACTGAAGAAGGATAGTTGGAGGGATGTTTTTTTATCTTTAAGTCTTTTGTTTCCCCTACTTTTAATTCACTATTCAAAGCCACACAACTTATCAGTGTGAATTTTTCCTTGGCAAAAAGCTGTGAATAATTGTGTATTTTCAAGAATCCTAAGGTGAAGGTAGGACCTGAGTAGTTTCTGCTTGTTTGATGTTCCTCAGGTTGGTGTTGTGTTTCAAAATTTGTAGAAGAAAACTCCCCTAAGTTAGAAAAAATACTTAACACTGACTGTAGATTTTACTGGTAGATGCTTGTTTTACTGGTAGAAACTTGTCTGGATACTTGTCTGGAACAGGAGGCTGAAAGAAAGGATCAGTCTGAAAACTCACTTTAAATTATTGTCTTAGAAATTCCTGGAAAACATTTTTGAAATAAATGTCTAAACAAAGTTCAGCTTAGAGAGACTGACTCATTGTGACATATGCAGAGGTAAAATGTTTAAACATCATACAGCTGGAAGACCTTAGAGTACATTCATCAAAGGACTACGGGGTGATGATGTCAGTGACTTAATTTTTGACTACAAAGCCAAAGACAATAATAATATCTAGCTCTATAAATAACTTTGGCAAAGTAAGCCTTCTATACATTTTAAGCCACAGCAATCAAACACTGTTTTATGTCATGTTTGAAAAGAATGTAGTGTGCCAGGAATTTCTTCTTTGTGCTTGGTTTGAGTAATACTCCCCCCTGACATTTCACCTTAATGAAAAAGCTGTTCAAAGTATTTTGCAGTTATTCATCCCTTCAAAATAAACATTTTAAAGTGCAAAATTGCATAAAGGCAATAAAATTATTGGCTTTCTGTGTCACTTCTGTATTACTAGACCAGAAGGGAGGGATCTGGCCAGGTATTTTGATGGTAGACACACATATTGAAATAGGACAACAGCTCTGAATGGTACTGAATGTCACCTTTCTTGGACCAGATGCAGCAACTCCTGTGTTATTTACCTGGTTCTAAGTGTTTTACAATGGAAAGCATTCCACAGTTTTTTCTTTCTTTCTTTTTTTCTTTTTTTTTTTTTTTTTTTTTTCCCCTCACCACAGAACTTGCCCGGTCCTGCAATGGATGGATACAAAAGTAGTTACCCCATGCAGTTCCATTGATGAACCAGTAAACTCAGCAGTTCATAAATTAACATCTGATTCTCCCTGCCTTAAACCTGAGTATATAAAAGACTGAGTAGTTATCATCAGTTACCTGAGATTCAGCATTATGAGTCTTAAGTCATTACTTAGAGAAATGGCTTCTTCCCATTTGAATGTAGACTATTTTTAGTTTATTTAGTAGAGACTGAACTATGGTAAACAACTTATCAACCTTAAAACAAAACAAACCAACCAAACAAAAAACTAAAACAAAAATCAAATCTTTGTATTTTGGTAAACTTTATTTTTGGTAACTATCTGCACTCCAGTATTTTGGTATCACTGCACTCCAATATCAGTATTTCAGTGTAACAAATATAGAAACAAAATATTTATAGAAAAAAAGCTTGTTTAACTTTGTTTCTCAAAGGCTGTATTTAAGATTTATTAATCTTAAAGCTTTAAAGTGGTAATAATGATTACATTGTACATATCTAGCGTCTTTGAGGTAGATTTGCATTACTGTAAAGTATTATCGACCTCAAAGGAGATATAACAATTTAATATTTGGTGGGGGTAGGCAGTGTAAATTTACAAAGGAGGACATATTAGATCATAAATGAGAATGAGAAGTGCACAAAGAGCTTGCTTTAAATTTATTGCAGATAAGTGATTATTTCATTTTTATTGCACTGGCAACCAAACAGATAAATAAATCAGTGAATATGCTCAAGTGTCCTCTTGTTATGTTAAAGACCATGATGCTTGGGCATCAGCAGAAACAGGATTACATTTTTATAAACTAGTGTCAAAAAAAAAAAAAAAAAAAAGGGGGGGGGGGGCTTTAAGTTGTGTCTTATTTTTTTTCAAAATTACTGAATGAAAAATGTTTTCAGCAGCAACTTACATTTTTTGAAAAAGGATTTCTGAACTTTCAGGAAAAGTAACTGGCTTTTACGAACAATTAGTGGCAACTTTTTTATTCACAGCATTCTTAATTTTGGCGTGAAGTTCTTTAAAACAGTCTATTCAACTTCCCTAAGTTGTTTTCCCTTTTCTTTTGCTTGGGTTTTTACAATTTTGCCAGTATTTGCTAATGCTTTTGAATAAAAAGGAAATAAAATGACTTTGTTATGCTATTTTGTGAGCATTCACTCTAAAATACTGGAGTAACAAACTTTTTTTCCTTAACGTTCTCTGTCATTCATGAGTAAATGGTTCCTTATTGCTGACACCGAGTTCAGTCAATACCGTATGAACCATTAGAATGGATATGCACCAATTCTGGGTGAAATACTTTCACTTGTGGAACAATATCTTGTGCTGTCACAGAGCACTATAGCTAGGTCTCAGTTATATACTTCAAGAGAACTGACTTAGGAGGCAGTCCAGATTTAATCTTTTTATTAATTACATGGAGGAGGGATCAGCTAAGAAGTTTAATTTGAAATGTAGAAGCTGGTTTTGTCTCTGATTTGCATAAAGTCAGAAGTTTGAATCCATCTAAGCAATTTGATAAACCTTTTAAAAATATAATAGCAGAGCTATTCTATATTGCAGTGAATAATTGAAGCATTCTTTCAAAGTACTAAAAAGAAATGAGACGCGCAGTGTAGTTCCCTTTGCAGTAATAGTTATATACATTATTCAAATAAAATATTATTAGGGATAATTATCTATATTCCTTTATCTTAAATGCACATATATTTGCATATTTTGCAGTAAGAACATTTTTAACATGAGAATCTGAAAAGTACACAGCAATAAACAGCTTTTTAATTTGGAAAGTCTAGAAAAGAAAGTCTTTCATGATTCTCAAAAAATAAAATAAAAATCAAAGTCCAGGTACCGTAGAAATCAGAAATCAAGGTATTGCATCAAGTTAAAAAAAAAAAAATAAATAATAAATAAAAAAAATAAATCCTACAAGAGTCACCTAAAAGGGATCTTTTTGAAGTTATGCATCTTTGAAAGACAGGAAGAGAAAGAAGTTTCTGAAATGTACCCTATGCTACTTAATTTTATATCCATTCCACTAACTGATTTAAACCATGGGAGTAGAGGAAAGCCATCTCTCCTCAAAGATTACAGTATTAATTTAAATTTTGCCTTGGCCTCTTACCCTGTACCAGTTTACATTTCCTCAGGAAATTCCTCTTCTTCCCTGAGTCAGATTGGAAGGCATATTTCACACACTTTCCTCTTTGTCAGGACTTGCATTATGAGATTTCAACTTTAAAATGCTATGTTTCCTTAGCAGATGATTTTACAATGCCTCCCTTCAGTCAGAAGCTCAACAAACAGCACTACTTCACAAGCCTGATTTGCATCTAAGTTACATAAAATCCCAACACTTTTCCAGTGCATTTTTTGATGTCCTATACTCTCCTACATCTATTTAAATGAACTTAAACCAAATTCCATATCTACAAAGCCAAACAAAAATATTAACTCTTGATACGACTGAAATGTGGGTGAAAATCACTGGAGGTGAAAATCAGAAACATAGATTTTTCAAGCAGACATGAATGCAGTAGATTATTGCTAAGTGCTCATGTTCTATTTATGAAAGTCTCCTGAAGTGAATATTTTTCACTGTAAGAGCTCTTGTAATTTATAGGTCCTTGGAAATTCATGCTTTGTGTGGAACTACATAATTTTAAAGTTATTGAATTGGAAAATCCTGTAGAGGAATACATCTGGGAATTTATGACTTGCAAAAATTTAGAAGCAAGATGCAGCAGCTTAATGAATTCTCTTCTTGAGATGATGCTTTTGAATGAGAAAGGACTTGTCAAAACTTAGTAGTTAGACATCTTTTTACTGATGACAGTTTGATTTTTGCTTTTATTTTACCCAAGAATGCATTTTGTTTCAATCGTTTGTTTTTCAAGGAATGCCTACAAGTCAGTTAATGGAAACAGAGCGTTTAGATTGACAGGGAACTTTACATCTGAAATTTCAGCCTTCTCAGTGCATGTTTACTGACTTAGCATCTGTGTATGATCATTTGAAAGACAGAAATATTGGAGTTGTCAACTGCTTAAGTTAACAGTCAGATTTAAACATTAGCATGGCCCAAAATGCAGTCCCAGTTCCCTCATCACAGCTACCCTTCTGTTACCTACCACAGTTTCTTTAGAAACAAAGCAATGGCTTGCACGGGGACTGCATATATCCAAACCCCATTTTAACATTCAGTTAGTGAGGGCGTGAGCCTGTCTACAGGATGTGAGAGTGTAATGGTGTAATGTTGATGCCAGCTGGAATTTCCATTTATGCTAGCAAAACTAGTTCTTTTTTGTTGTTGTTTGTTTGTTTGTTTGTTTGTTTGTTAATTTCCATGTCATCCTGTTAGGTATAGAAATGGACTCCTACAGTGTTGGGCAATCTGGATAGCAAGCAATTTCGGAGATGATCTATCCAGAAATTCTGGTTTTACAGATACTTTTCCTCATCTTACTTAGTTAAATAACCAGTCATTAAATAACCAAGTCAAGCCAGTGGGTTATAAAGTAGAGTATGTAGCCTCTGTTCTCCTAGATAGTGCGTGACCATTTATAAGACAGTACACTTTCAGCTTTCTTGAAATTCTTCATAGACAGTACACTGCCCACACCACAAAAAAACAGCCTCTTACCTGTTTATTTCATTATGTTTTCATTCAACAGGATCTAATATCCACCAGTCACAGGTCAGCCTCTAAAAGGAGTCATCCTATACTGCCTCAGTCTGCTTTATTGGGTAACTGCAAAAAAATCAGAATAAACCTTCATGAACATTGGAGGGTAGAAATTACTGACATTTCATGCAGAATTGTAGAATTGTTATGATGACAGCAATAATTGATACTGCCTATATATTTGTATGTGAATTCAAATAATAATAATTATCACTAGAATTAAAAATAGAATTAATGTGACAATTGAAAACCCATTGGTCTTGCAATATTTCAATTCTCTATTGAAATATTGCGTTGGAGGACAGGGCTAGGAAACACAAGAGGTTTGTACAGCAGCTCTGGCAGAAGATGGGTGTACATTTCACAAGTAAAGGTATTTCATGGAGAATGCTCAAAACAATTCTGAGAGCATGACTGACTAATGCCAGCAATATAATGTATAACTTATGACTCATTTCAAAACTTGATGACTTCACTTATTTCTGTATTCCAAGAAAAATGTCCTGCCTTGATGGTACTTTCACCCACCCTTTTCTTCTCCATCTAGCAAAATGAAAAGATTGAACATGAGCTAATAGTACTTGTAATATTGAGTTTTATGGATGTCTTCTGAATATTGTCCATATATTAATGTCTTTTACAATATAAATGCCTTTGCACCGCTCCTTTTAGCTAGCTTCGGGGCAAGACAATAATCTCAGCAAAGAAAAACCCTGTACTTCTATTTTCCATTAATGGCTAGCAGAGTTGTTTTTTCTAATGTCGAGCATATTCAGTATCAATATGCTTCAGAAAAGTGATGTATTTTTTTTTTTAAAGTAAAAATAATAAAAGCATAATTAATCACAGGAGTCCTTGCAGCTGTTGTTTCTTTCCATTATACATTTATCTGAGCAGGCAAATTCAAGTAGAATTGACCTGGCTGCCAATATTTATCAGTTACTACTCAGAAGAGGCAGACAACTCTCAAAGTCTTCCTTGTGAAGTATCAATAATGATATAGACATGCTAACTAGCATTTGTAACTATACTGTTTTTTCTTCACATGATCATTTCCTGTTATTTCTTTGGATTTAAGAGTCAAGAAAATCTATTACTGAAAAAAAAAAAATCAACATTCAAGGTTATTTCGCTTCAGGTTTTATAGAGCACGCTGAGTACAAAAAGAAAACAAAACAGCTGGAAACTAGAAAACTTGTTCTGGGACGTTCATGTTTCTTTAACAACATAATTTTACTGACTAATACCACGAATTTAATATCCAAATGCCAAAGGAAAATTAAGTTTTAGCTTGAAAGAGATTTTAGTTATTTTGCTATTTTTTGCTTTGAGTAGGCAGTACGTACCAATAATATGGCTATGGCACTGCATTGTACTGCTATTCATATTTTGATGACAGGCTATGATTAATTCTATTATTTTAAGTTTTTTGTGTCCTGAAAATAGTAGTGATGTGGCATCAAGTTACTGATTAGATAAAAATGACAAGCAGCTTTTAACTGAGCGTTTTATCATCAGACATTTTGTCATTCTCTCAGTCTTCTAAAACATAATTTTAAAGCAGAAAATTTTGAAGTGTATTTAAACAAATTTTCATAATAAATCACACAAAACAGATTTGGGATCTGAAATAGATAAAAGAGATGGTTTTTAGAGGTATTTAAGCACTTACCTCTGTATAAAGTCTTAAGATTTTCTGAGGTATTAGAGCATGTTAGACTCTTGTGTTGATTTCAGCACTCAGTATCACCTGCTTCTACCAGTTAGAAGTGGGGAAGTTAATTGCTTAAATCCTTTGTTTTACCTCAGATGTACCTAGCCCTCCAATTTATAAAATTCTGGCCATATACAGGTGGAATGAAATCCTCTTTTTAATATATTTTTTTAGGATGATTACAGAATATCAAACACTTCAGAAAACCAAATGTCCTATCTATTGCAAGTTCCCCAGTTTATACTAGCAACACCTTTATTACAGTTAATTAATGATGTATAGTACTAATCACACTCATCAAACAAGATTAGTCTGCAGGTAGAACTCTTTTCTAAAGTGTGAGCAGTGCTCATGTATTAGCTTTCATCTGCTTCTATTTCTTAGTTAACCATCAGCAATTATTTCTCTGTTGTTTCTATTAAGTCTTGTCTAAAAATTAGATGTGTTTTTGTTTTCATTTTTTTTTTCCCTCCTTTTCCTTCTTCTGTTTTCTAGCAGGAAAATCAGTCAAAATTTTCAGATACACTCTCAGTTCTGTTCAGGCAGTATGGGTAAACATCTTATTGACTCCACAGTGTGAATTAAATGCTTTAGACTCTAAGGCAATAAAGTTTTCTAGGTGGCAACAAGCTTATCCTTCCCCTTCCTATGCCTTTTCAAGAAGATTTACCTAAAGTAGATCATGTTATACAGTTCATTCTTTGCACTCCCAGATCTATTCCTGAGCATTATTTTGCTATTTGGCACTACTGAGAAAAATCTAACCCTATTTTTGTGGCAATTTAAGGAAATGAGAGATCATTTTCTGGCCTCCTTGAGCCTAGCTCACTTATATCTCAGGATGAAAATCTACAGTCCCCTTCTCTCTAGGTTAACATTTTATTTTTTTAATATTCATGGCAATTATCTTAATAGGTCTAAATCAATGTTGGCACATTCAGCATTTTTCTCTGTTAGAGACAATGCCAGAATCAGTTAGTGAACATTGCACTTCCACTGGGCAAAATACCATTATTCAGAGAAAAAAAAAAAAAAAAAAAAAAAAAAAAAAAAAAAAAAAAAAAAAAA
>CM021768.1:37289355-37447672 GCA_011076525.1 Nettapus auritus | reverse complement strand
AAAAAAAAAAGAAGGAAAACATAGTATCACATAACAGCAAGGGTCTATGTGCATTGCCCTTCAGGCACTCACTCAGCTAATGGCACCTGGGAATCCCAGAGAAGTGAAAATATTTCAGATCTTTACACAGTACTTCCTTTTTGGCAATGGTGCCATGTGAGCTCTTGGGGTGAATGTGACTTCTAGGTCCAAGTTGTCTCTTTATACAATTACACTGCATGTAAACACAAATGGTTGGCTGTATTTCCTTCAGGAAAGTCACCCATCAAGAAGGAGTGCCAGCCAGCAGTGGTAGCCCTAAATACCTAAAATGATTAGGATGTATTATTTATAAAACTACAATAAAATAGGAATGTTCTGTTCATCTGTTGCCTCTGATATATCTTGCTCTAATTATAATAATTGAATTTTCTACATTACAGTAACATTGTTCTCTATCACCATGACATTTTTGAAGTTGTGGCAGTATTTTGGAGTAAGTTACATGTAAACATTCTCTTAGCTCAATAAATTGCTATTTTTGACATATAGACAGTTGTTTTCTTTATATTTGAGTGAATATTTAAGCAGTTTAGCAGCTTAGGCACATCATGGCAGCACATGGTTTTCCTTTCTATACAAATCTGTAAAAACATTTGTACTTTTTCTCAGTTCTTTCTCCATAGATTTCAAAAAGAAGACAAATGAATCTGGAAAATGTAAAAAAAATATTAAAAAATGTGAAAACACGTTTCTGGTTTGCATCATTCATATTATTAGCCATTTGCATACTCTCAGCATGGATTAAGGTATGATGAGATAAACTCTCAACCATAATTATTTGCAATCGACAGAAAAATCTTTACACTGAAATACAGAATAAGTCTTGCAGAAGATAACATTTATTCCCTTTTGCTTAATGCAGTGAAATAGAAAAATTAAAGGGTGTATAAATGCCTAATTGAGAAGTAATCTTGATTGCAAACTGTACCATTAGCAGCTCACTTAAATTGTGATTTTAATAGACTGTCTCGTCCTTTTACTACAGCCAGATTTCTTCTTATTAGTGCCCTAAAAATAACAGAGACTGAAATTTGTGAAGCTGTTTAATCTGGATGAGCACAACTCTGGCTGTAATAAATAAATACTTAGGGCACAGCCAGGTTGTTTTTGTAACTAATGTTATTCAGCAATTATTTTCAACAGAATTTAACCTCCAGATATATCTGGTAACACATCAGAGTTTCTAGTAATTGTTTGCTTCTTAACCCAATTTCACTGAGATTTTACTTGATTAAAGCACAGGAAGGCAAGCTGTCCTGGGAAAAGGGTTGCTCTTCTCACAGAGCTCAAGGAGTACCTTTCCCTTGCTGAAGATCCTTACTGCTGAACTATTCTGAAGGTAACAGAATGAGAGAAGAGCAGTGAGATCAGCACAGCATGTAGGAGTTTGTAGCACACTGCAATTAGTAGGGGCATTGTAAAGAATACAGAAATGGCATTAAGGTACTTTACAAGCATACATTACATAAATACATACCACACCACTCAGAAGCTTTTATTCCACTCTTGCCTGATTATTAACAAACATCACGAGTCTGTTTTTAAGGTACAACTTCTACAATAGTAACTTACTTTCTCATAGAGTTTTACAGGTTGCTATATGTTGGGAAAAACAATGATGGTTATGTTCTCATGTTCTTTGTTTTTTCCCTCTCCATGTTTCAGATGGAAATACTGGAGCAGCTATCAGATTAAACCAAAATGATAAAAGAGCCTCTTTAAGGTTTGTCTTAGAAACAGATGGTGACCCTAGGAGCTGTTCAGGATTCTGTACAAGAAGGGTGCTTGGACACCAGGGTGAGAGCAGGGCCATGGCTCCAGGATCAGGCAGATCGCTCGTCCCTTCTCTTCTGCACCTGCCCAGGTCTGCCGACAGCAGTCCTGGCAGAATAAAAGTACTTTACTGAAGAGTTTAAAGCATCTCTGCTGCTGAGAGAGATTTTATTATTTCCTGACCAAAGCACACTGTTACTATTAAAAATCACCTAGCTCTTGCTTCCTGTCTGCCCAGTTACTTTGACAGCATCCTCAAAGCCCTTTCTCAGGGAATTATTTTCCCTCTTCCCACACTCCCACCATGCAGGAACTCCTTAGGCACATACATTTTGTCCACCTGAATCTCCTGTCAAGACTGTCACATCTCATTCTCTGTTACTAATGTCTCGGTGGGCACACAGTTGGGTGGCTGCAGCTCCACCCACTGGTTTTTCTCTCACATGGCTCATCCAAATCAGGGCTCTTCTCATGGAATTCCTCCAGCTGAAGGACATGCTTCTAAATTCTATTTTAAAATGGAAGACAACATTCTGGAAAAGACAATAATCCCTCCATACTGGCATCAATATGATATATAGATGTATATTTGCTGTTTCCAGGAACTGACAGTGGACTGGACGTACATATATAAAAATCTGCCAAACAACTTCAGCAGGGCACAGACGTACAGAAGATGTAGAGTCTGAAATAAAAGAAATGGCAGGTTGGCAAATGAATGGTTAGCATTCATCATGCATAGCCTTGTGTGTTTTTAAAAAGCAGCAGCTTGGATCATAGCATCAGTAGTAGAATTATTTTCTCCCCCGTCACCAATTTTTTCTGATAATGTTAGGGACACTGTGTGAAATACTGCTTAATGAATGAATTGATGGTATATGGAACAGTTTAGTAGTCTTTGTTAAGGAATGTACTTAATTTAAATGGAAAGATTCTTTTCCGGGTAAAGTAAGCAGAGCATTTAATTCCATTCCGTATCTGACAGAAATATTACTAAAATATGAATAGTTTTCAGTTGCATACAAAAACATTTTTCTAAACAAATTAAATTTGCTTCAGATTCTCATTCAAGTAATCATAAGAGGACCAAAACACTTTTGCTTTTCTGACGTGTCCTTCCTCTAATAGGTTCAAACATTATTAGTCAGCCTTAGTGCCTACAGATTTCTAAAGGAAGTGTCTAAATGGCAATGGGAATTCCTGCCAAGTCCTGTTTTTGAGCACAGACGCCAGGAGAAATAATGGTATTATTATTTGTGTAACTTGGACGATAAATTCCAGTGAAGACATACCACTGTGGTGGGGGTGAATACTGCACGCCTCCTCAGACAGCAGCAGTCAACAAAGACCATGCTTCCTACAGCGTGCCGCACCTGGCTGTATAAGGCTGGAAGAGACAGGTCCTCTGCTTATCCAAATCCAGTTATGCTACAAGGTGACACAGTCCCTACATTAGAAGCCTAATCAGTTCAATATGACAGATTCAGGCTAATTTGCTGAAAGTCCCCTCAACCCAGGTAATGAGAAACTCTCACTCTAGCTTCGTTACTTTTTAATTTTATTACCACTTCCTCTTGGCTTGATTTGCCATCCGTACATATTGAATTCCTGCCTGTCTCCCATATCTTAATTAAAAGCTTGTTCCTTCTGCTTTTCTCAATTATCTCTTTTTCATGCTTTCTGGAGTTTTGTCCTATGACTTAAGCTCTTATTTGTGCTTGCCAACACAAGCTTACATTCAGCTCCATCCAAAGGCACAGAGTTACAGAAAAAAACCACTATCCCTCCTCAAAAGTGCTCCCCACCTGCATTGAGAAATGTCCATGGAAGATCTTCCTTGCATGAAGTTTCCAGTGTTCACTAACAAAAAGGAGAGGCCACAACAGATACTACAGAAACAATCAGTTGAATAATTTGTAAGCATTTGTTTGAATTGCACACACCTGTTTGAAATACTTATTCTAACATAGGACCTGCCATAACCAGAAGCTGTTTCTGAGTTTCTAGTAAAATTATAATCAACTTTTATTTTAACATTCTTTATCAATGTGAACAGATTTTAAATGATAGCGTAGCAACCTAGTTTAAGCACTTCAAGTTAGTTCTAGCTGGCATTTGCACTGTTTGGGAACACTCCAAGTTGTTAAAAAAATCCACTGAAAAGGTGCTTATATACTTAATCCAGACAAGAAATTTACATGGTCATCTTAATGAAATGAATACCAATTGTACTGTACATGTACTGGAATAGTTGAAGTCTGCAAATTTTTAATCTTTGAGTGGTTATGGCTGGGACTATAAAAATATATCACAAAATACCTCCTTCTGGAAGTCAGGTGGCTTTAAAGGCTTCAGTTAGAGGCTCCTTTCAGACCACTTGTAGTGACTGATAGCAATGTTCTTGCCTTTCATGAATCGCTACACAACCTATTTGTAACACTAAGCTACATAACATCTAAGAAGTTGTTTCAAACTGTAGATTATGCTTTCTTTGAGAAGTCACATTCTTTCATATTTAAACCTTGTCTCTGATAAATTTGCTGTGTGCTCAATTGTTCCTGAATTATAACACAGCAATTAGTCATTCCTTATTCATGTGCTTCACATCAATAATTAATTTATTGGCATATTATTTTTCCATTTTGGTTCTCTAATTCAGGATGAAGAGTCCTACTTAAATAATGAATTATACAGTACAAAGAAAAATTATAGCGTTTCTTTATGACTTTTAAAAATGTTATTGCACATTTATTTTGAGATCAGTGAGCTGAAGTTGTACACTGGCATAGTGGTGTTGCTCCACTTACTGTTTAATAATTTCTAACATGCTCATATTTTTTTAACTGCTGCTAATCACGGAGTTGTCATTTTCAGACAGCTACTTGCAATGACTCCCAGAACTTTATTAATTGTATTGTATTAATTGTATTAATTGTACACTCATTTAGAGTGTATCCCTATATGTCTATACACACACACCAATATTTACAAAGCTATGGTCACTGCATTTTACAACACAGTCTATTGAGTCACTTGGATTGCTGACATCTGTTGCAGTGCTTTGACAGCAGCCCTAAGATTTGATATTCTGAATAATCTTCCATGAGCGAGTTGTCAGTAAACTATAAACTAATACTTCTGGCAATGGATACAAAGATACAACATATGAATATACGACAGAGGGGAATAGTTTTGCTGAAGTGTTTTCTTCCTTTAAAGTTTTCAGAAGTGATGTTATGGTGCAGCAGCTCTTTATGCATTCTAACTATAGAGAAGCTCACCTGCCTGTGTCCAACCATGTTGTTTCTGTTCTTCCTCGTGAAAAAGATCACAGAATCACAGAATAGTCTAGGTTGGAAGAGACCTACAAGATCACCGAGTCCAACCTCTGACCTAACGCTAACAAGTCCTCCACTAAACCATATCCCTAAGCTCTACATCTAAATGTCTTTTAAAGACCTCCAGGGATGGGGACTCAACCACTTCCCTGGGCAGCCTATTCCAGTGACTAACAACCCTTTCTGTAAAGAAGTTTTTCCTAATATCCAACCTAAACCTCCCCTGGTGCAACTTTAGCCCATTCCCTCTCGTCCTGTCACCAGGCACGTGGGAGAACAGACCAACCCCCACCTCGCTACAGCCTCCTTTCAGGTACCTGTAGAGTGCGATAAGGTCGCCCCTGAGCCTCCTCTTCTCCAGGCTAAATAGTCCCAGCTCCCTCAGCCGCTCCTCATGAGACTTGTTCTCCAGACCCTTCACCAGCTTCGTAGCCCTTCTCTGGACTCGCTCAAGCACCTCCATGTCCTTCTTGTAGTGAGGGGCCCAAAACTGAACACAGTACTCGAGGTGCGGCCTCACCAGAGCCGAGTACAGGGGGACAATCACATCCCTGGACCTGCTGGCCATGCTGTTTCTTATGCAAGCCAGGATGCTGTTGGCCTTCTTGGACGCCTGAGCACACTGCTGGCTCATATTCAGCTGACTGTCAACTAAAACTCTCAGGTCCTTCTCTGCCAGGCAGCTTTCCAACCACTCATCTCTCAGCCTGTAGTGCTGCTTGGGGTTGTTGTGCCCCAGGTGCAGAACCCGGCACTTGGCCTTGTTGAACTTCATACAGTTGGCCTCGGCCCATCGGTCCAGCCTATCCAGATCTTCCTGCAAAGCCTTCCTACCCTCGAGCAGATCGACACACGCACCTAACTTGGTGTCGTCTGCAAACTTACTCAGGGTGCACTTGATCCCCTCATCCAGATCATCGATAAAGATTTTAAAGAGGACTGGCCCCAGTACCGAGCCCTGGGGGACTCCACTAGTGACTGGCCTCCAACTGGATTTGACTCCATTCACTAAGACTCTTTGGGCCCGGCTATCCAGCCAGCTCTTAACCCAACGAAGCATGCACCAGTCCAAGCCATGAGCAGCCAGTTTCCTGAGGAGAATGCTGTGGGGAACGGTGTCAGAAGCCTTACTGAAGTCAAGGTAGACCACATCCGCAGCCTTTCCCTCATCCACTAAGTGTGTCACCTTGTCATAGAAGGAGATCAGGTTCGTCAAGCAGGACCTGCCCTTCATAATCCCATGCTGACTAGGCCTGATCGCCTGCTTGCCCTGCAAGTGCCACATGACGATGCTCACTATAATCTGCTCCATGAGTTTCCCTGGCACTGATGTCAAACTAACAGGCCTATAGTTCCCTGGGTCTCCGAATCCTAGTCTGGGCATATCTCATGGAAGCTCAGGGAACAGATAGTTTCTTGTGTTTTCAGCTCCAATTATTGCACAGACATTTTATGAAGACTTAAAACCAAAAGAGACCATTAAACTTTACACATCCCTTACTTAAACAGTCCTAACCATGAAGGAACACAGTCTGTGCAGCAGACAATATCTAACATGCAATATAGGCATAGCTTATAAAGAGGAAATAATATGCAAAACTGTGTTTAAAGCTGCCAAGAGTTTGAATTTCTAGTAAACTCTAATTTTTACCTATAAAGACAAGGAAGTTAGACTAAATATGACAAACAGCAAATAAATTTGCATGCTCAGTAGGGCACTAAATATTTATAGATGTTTACAAAGTGTTTATATTCAGGTAAAAATTAAAGCTAAACCTTCCAACCAGATGAAAGCAAAAAGAAAAACAAATAATTTTCAAGTAACAGCAGTTCTATCACAACAATCAGATGCAAAGTAGCAAGGACATAATCTTCTTGATCTGCTACACTGAGGTGCCCTAAATTGTTTTCAGAATTTCCTCACGTGACTTTTTCACAGAGAATTAAGTTAACATACCTGATTTTTTGCCCATAAGTACACAAAAACCTCACAATGTTACCCACTGGTGTTGGTATGAGGTGTCTGTTAGTAGCACAACTAGGTTGTGGCAGTATCTGAAATTGACATGACCCACATTATGAGAAACATGAGTGAAATCTCAATTAAATGGCAGAAGTTAATTAATTGGATCAGGTCTGTCTTGATGCTAAAACTTACTTCCTTAAAGTAGATGCAGTGGATGTGGAAAATATTGGCAGTTGCTCAATGAAAGTAATTTAAAACAAAAGGTAAGATATGTTAACGAATAGCATGAATTGACACCACAAAATATAAAATAAAATAAAATAAAATAGTACATGCATAAATAGATACATGTACATATCCTCCTCTTTGTGAAATTCACTACTACTTCATTAAATGGACTGTTGCTTACTACATTAAAATGAATGCATCAGGCACTAAACTACATTAAATGTAACCAGTGGAGAAGAAAAAACAGAAGGCAAGCACTTCACTTTGGTGTCTACAAAGTCAGAAGAGTGCAGTAAATGTTTGCAGTGACTAGCTTCTCAGAAGGCAAGAAAATGCAGTGTATGTTGCTAGAGCTACAAGTTTCAAGTGCTTAATTTAGTATTTTAAAATGTTATTGTTCATGTTATAAACACCAAATAATATGAAATACTGCCAACTTCTAAAAATATTCAAGCAGACATATTTTTGTTACATACAGCTTTACTTATCTAAAAATAGTAGCCTTTGTATGGGTTTATGAACTAAATTTCAACTACTTCACTTAAAAATGCTAGACACAAATATCTGAAACAGAAGTTGAAGATGAAGTTATGCATGCTCTCTGCAAGTATATCCCCGGGGAACTCACAGCAAGCTAACAGCCTAAACTGTTTCCTTTGAGCTTGATGGGCACAGCATGCTTCAAGGAATACACGCCATGACATGGTTTTACACAACAAATTCCAACCTTTCAACTGAGCACAAAGTCAGCTGGAAACTACAGAGCCAAGGCACCACTTGATGTAAAACATTTCTATCCAGTGAGGTATCAGACCAGCCTTCCTCCCAAGTGTCATCCTGGAGCTTGTGGCCTTCGCATTCCTGAGGCTCCCCCTTGGCTCAGATCAAAGCTCAGGTGTCCAAGTACAGCTGGCACCAGCTATCGCTTTGCAAGTCCTCAGCAAGTGCTCCCCTCCTGTCTGTAAATAAGAAAAAGAAAAAAAAAAAAAAAATTAAAGATCAGTCTGTTAGAGACCATCATTTCCCCTGGTCTGTGAATGTTAGCAATGTCCTTTGAGGCTTGCCTATGGGGCTTGATGGGAGTAGCTCAGTTACTCCCCTCACTGCAGCAAATCTCAGGACATAGAAACATTGCTCCCACCAGTTGTCCTGTTTCATTAACTAGTGCAGTGAACACCCTCTCCCTCCCCTTTTATGCCTTGGCCCTGGGAGCAGCACAGTTTGTCTCCCAGTTCTACCCAAAATGTTCTCAGAAGACCCACAGTATGAAAAATACCAAGACAAGGCAAATAACTTGCACTAATTTATCTCCATGTATACTTTATTTCATTATAAGTGCATTGGCTGCTATACAAATAACAAAAACAAAGATCATGAGGAGTTGCTTAACAATCTGAAAATGTTGGTTGGCATCAGACTGCCTGAATCACTGATACTGGCAGGGCTGCTGTGGGTCCCATCTCCTTTTCTCTCTCTTTTTTTTTTTTTTTTTGTCAGGTTATGCTCTCGGACAGGCCCTTTGGTGCAATAAGAAGCACGAGTCTTCAGCGCTGAAAGAGAAAATATCTTCTAGGTTTCTAAACAAATATTCTGTGGTAAACATCAAACATTTAAGAACCATCTCTTCAGCTAAAATACAACACTTCACAGTCACTTGCTACCATAATTACATATTTAGCTAGAGGAAAGTGGAATCCATCTGTCAAACTGCATTTGCAGAATACTGCATTCAACTTCAGCCTTCTGCCTTCTATTTGAAAGCAAGGGGTCAAAATAAATAAATAAATAAAAAATAATTGCTAGCATGCATCATCTTGACTGTCATTTTACTTTCATGGCAGATACAAAACCGCTCAGGGATCAGGTCAGACCATTGAACTGGTATTAAATCAACCTTAAATTTTGGTTGAAAAACAAAATTCTGATGTAGACAAAATATAGAAATGTATATCATAGAATCATAGAATATCCCGAGTTGGAATGGACCCATAAGGATCATCAAGTCCAACTCCTATATAGAGATAATAAAATGCTGGTTTTCACAGGTTGCATTTAAAGACATAGGAGTCCATGTATTTAAATTATTATTATTATTATTATTATTATTATTTCCGGATAGTAATCATTTTTACTAAGAATGTGAAGGGATTAAAAAAAAAAAGTGAAAAAAAGGCATTGAGTTCAGGAAAATGAATTGATGATGAATATAGGGAAAGGAATAAGCACGTGTGGGAAATCTAAGAAGTTAATACTGAGTTCCCTCGTTCCCACCATGCACAAAATAAATGAGTAAATGTTTGGAAACTATCAGTCTACCTGCATTTTAAAGATTAGCTCACTTTTAAGGATGATAAGAGAAAAATTATTAGAGCAAGTTCAAGTATATTATTATAAATTATTAAACAGACCCAAACAAGTATGTGAAACTATAATTTTCTCAAAGAAATGTGATTCTCCCATCTTGGTCCTACTTTTGTTTTTTCCTTCAGTTACAAAAACAAAAAAAATTAAACAACAACAAGTAAAAAACATTCTGGGCCAGTTGTTTTACTGATATAAAAACACACAGCTTTGCTGATATAAACAGAGCCATGATCATTTGTATCAGCTGTAGGATTTTCTCTCATTAAACACTTGCTGTCAGATTGTTGTGTATAAACAGCTTTATAAACAGACCTCTGTAAATCCAGCATTTTAACATGAAAGCACTACAAATGTTATTTCAAACTCAAAACTGCAAGAGCAAGAAAATCTCAGAAATTAGTGGAATATTTATCCAATATATTCCAAGTGAACAAGAGGAGAAAATATTTTGGAATAAACACATATTTAAACCATAAATCCTGACGCGTAACCATAAGGGATTTTTCACAGAAAAGAGCTGCAGAGGTTTTTTTGTTCTTCTTGTTGTTGTTTTTGTTTGTTTGTTTTTTGTTTTTCCTATTGAAGACAAATCCAATAGAATATCTGCTAAGAAAGCATTTAGTAAAGCCAGTACTTGAGCCTTCACAAACAAGAATTGTAATTAATGTGCTAGCAATAAGCAATTAAGTTTTCACATCTGATAGCTTTACAGTACAGATGGGAGACTGCATCAAATTGCATATATTGTGATTTCTGTGGCCAAGAGTGTACTGTTTGGGGGTTTGTTTTAGAAAGCCAACTGACCCTCTGTAGAAATGGGGAAATTTAAAAGTGCTCCTGCCCTGGTAGATTTAACTGTTTCCTATCATATCCAGTAATCAAATCATATTCAGTAAACAAATGCTGGGCCCATACCAAACATGAACTTAATAACATCCCTCAAGAGAGTCAGTAAAAATCTGAGGATCCCAAGATATGTTCATTCCGGATATTCACAGAACCAAAGAAAACAGGATAGTGCAGAGGCAGCCAAAGCCTAATGCATTTGGTTAAGGATAAACTAGGTCCCACAGTGATTCAGCTTAAGCACCACTGCTTGCTTATTCCTTGCATAGCTGAGGACAGACTGCAGAGCAGAACTGGTGCAGGCTGACCAGCAGTTGCACGATGGTCCCTCTGCACTGACTCTCCAGAAGGTACTGTGACTTGCCCAGCTGCAGAAGATGACTGGGAAGCACTCAATGCAACTTCACACAGCTTCATATGCCCCTGTTCCTTTCTCCTACCACCACCAGAGCTTTGCTCTGTTACAAAAATCTATCTTTGGTTTTCTGGTGCTTAGTTCAGTTTTTATTTACGCAACACATATCTTGCATGTTGACTTTTTGACCTTAGTCCTTACCTTGCTCCTGTTTCTCCCTTGAGGTTGCTGTAGGGATCTCTGGGGCCTGAGAGACCTGTTGTACAATATGGGTCTTACACACTCTTTAAAAGCCAGTTCTACTCAGAAAGTAGTAGTGTGAGCAGGCTAGTTCACTGTCCAAGCCCATTCAGACACAGTTCTTCCTGAGAGGTCTGGTTGAACATTGTTCCACCATTTTTCCATACTACAGCATTACTAATTCGCTTAACATAAACTAGTGAAAGGCATTCTTTACTGAATAGTGTAGACTCTACTTGCAGATTTCAATTGAATGTGGAAGGTGACCTAGAGGAAATAAAATAAACAGATGAGTCTTCCTGAGCAGTAACATTGGCACGTCAAGGTGAACTGGTGCTAAAATCACACACTCTTTATAAATACTGTAATGCATTGTAATTATTCTAGCAAAACAGTGAGGTACTTGTATTTGTGTAAGTGTTCATAAATATGTTAGGAAATAAATGTGAATCTGTCTCTATACTAAAATGACATTATAAACTAAAGTGCCCAGTACCCTTATTGTTCCTTCAGTCCTGCTTGAACAGATCAGAGTCAGTGCTGACACAATTCCAAATGCTGACATAAGAACTCAATACTGATTGACAAAGAACTGACATTAAAGTATGCCTGTAAAGCAAAGGAGCCTGGAAACAGTCTTCTGTTTCTATCAATCCTTTGTTTATTAGCAATTTTCTGGCATAGGGGGTTATTCCAGGAATACAGGAGTTCTTCTGATCTTCAAGAAGGGAAGCAGATCCAGGGAAATCATAAATGTCCAATTTAATTCAAGTTCTTTCAAAAATATTTGAACCAAGTACTCTTCCTTGTCAGAGTCAATACAGTAACGGTTAGGTAAGTAACAGTCAAGAAGGACTTGTCAAGAAGAAATTGAGTCAAACTGACCTGCTTTCTCTGCAATAGCAGGGCTTGTGGGTGGTAAACATTATATATCTTGACTGCAGCAGCTGTATCAGATGTTACATATAAGCTGGGAGAATGCAATCTAAATAAAATCACAGTAAGAGAAAGAAAGAGAAATTGTACTCACGAGAGCAATCAATTCCTGTGAGAGTGAAAAGACTTATTGCTTTAGATTCCAAAAAGAGAGAGTAGAGGCCAATACCATACAACATTTTCATAAAGCATTTAGAGCAATTAAGAGATCATGTTTAATAAATTTGTAAATAACAACAGGCTGGAAAATGCTGCAAACTTGTTGAAGGCCAGAGTTAACATATGGTGCAAAACAAGAGAAATGCCTGAGAGGGGGAAAAAAGCCTGTCAGACACTACGTTCTGACACTTGGATAGCAATAGACAACATGGGATGGAAAAAAGGGGGTGAAGCAACACTTCTATGATAAAATCTGCCAAATAGTAGACAAAGATGTGTGGAAAAGAAGGAAGGTGAAATTATGAATGTAATCTAGACATGTTTACAATATCAACGTGTGTTGGCAAAAAGCATCATACCATTATGTATGACCATGAACAGCTTGTAAATTAGATGAAAAAAAAAAATCATATTGCTGCTGTTCTGGTTTTCTGTGAGACTGTAGTCTGAGTGTTGCATATGTTTTTTTTTTCTAGGCAGACTGAGTCCACTTAGTGAGTTTGGGAAGAAGTAAAAAGAATGATGTACATATTCTAAACAAGCGAGAAGTGCAGAAACAGGACTTATATGTGGAAGAGAAGACTAAGGGTGGGTTCAGACAACATGTATGTTGTCTTGTATGTATGTATGTATGTTGCATGTATGAAAGTTGTCATAAGTAAGGGAACAAATGGTTCTCCATGTCGGCAATGGTCAATGAATAGCAGACATAACGTTGCTCACCGTGAGTTTCCTTTGGACATGAGAGTTTTCTAGCTGGAAATATACTTACAAACTGGGTAGTTTGCCTAAAAATATGGTAAAGCCACTTTATTATTTTTAAATAAACAAGTTTGATAACAACCATCACAAGTGATTTATGTATACATGACCTTGCTTTGGGTAGAAAAAAGACTTAGCAGTTTTAGCATGATACTTCACCATATGTAATTTTTAAGCTTTGATTGTGCTACATGGAAAAAAAAAAGTAATAAGTATTCAGAAAATGCCCCAAATTATCTGGAAACGAACTCTGAACTACACGCTTAACTCATATTGCAATATCACTGGTTTCAGAAAAAAAGTGTTTATTTGCAAAATTCCATACAACTCAAATACTAATAATAAAAAAAAACACACAACAAAATCCCCAACTATTTGTATTATGGTCATGATTTCAACATAATGTTCTTGTAGCTAAAGCAAACACTAGTAATTTATGTTACATTTTTAATCATTTTTCTCCTGTATTTCATTCAAAATTCTCACGGGATTGGAAGATAAAGTTTTTATGTAAACTGGTGACTTTAAAGATCAATGCCTCTAAATAAAAAAAATAAAAAAAACATAACCTGTTGTATCAGTTCCAAAAATAATATTTCAAGACATGTTATAATCAAGTCAGCAAGAAAGAATTTTGGAATAAAATGAATTAGCTATACAAAGTATTAACAGACTGAGAATCAATATCCCTTTATTTAATCATCATAGAAAGGAACTGGAACTTACAATGATGTGAGCTTCATACCTAAACTAGAAAAATCAGTAACTAAAATCATTGAGCTTTATTTAAAAGAACACCTTTGATATCATCACTCTTCCAAAAGATGCAGAAACAAGCATTTCCAGATTTTCTTTCATGCTAAGTGGGAATGATTTTTACCTGCCCAAAGAAAGTTAGGGTAAATGTTGAAAATACATTTTGGAAATATCTATTGTGATACACCATCAGTATCCTTCTGATTACACTAGACAGTAGCACCATCTACTGGAAGGAAGATCCTTTCAACCTTTAGAAAAAGCTGTGGAGAGTGATCCGGCCAAAACGATACAAAATGCTACTGAGAGTATCATGAAGTTTTTTAGTCCCTGGACAGCCACATGGAGAGAAAAAGAAAAATATCATGTCATAATAGATACCACTTCACAACAACAACAAAAAAGTAAAATAAAGTTTCATTTAATTTATGACAAAATGAATGCACCCCTTATATGAAATGTTAGCATTTTACTTCATACAACGTATTTTATAGCATTTCATTTCATACAACATTTGAAACATTTGTTGTTCAAAGCAATTCAATACAAGCAATCTCTGATGCCATGCACTTAATGAAACATTCATAAAATTAATTCATCAATACTTTTTTAGTCTTTTTAAAAGACTTCAGTCTGTTTTCAGATGATATTTAAATAGTAAGCATCTATGCTGAGACTATTCTAAAATGTATGAAAAACATGAAAGACCTAGTGAGTCACAAAGATATGGATACTGAACATGACAGTCTTCTAGTGTGGTGCAACATTTGCCTGAAGTGAGGGAGAGGGGACTTCTAGTTCCTGCTCCAAGGATGCCTAACACATTTTACATAGTCTTCAGAAATATCAGATATAATCTGTAATGGCAAAATAGATATCAATGGATCTTGGCCAGACTAGTTAAGAGAACCTGAGACATACCCTGCTATGCTTCAAATTCTACTTGAAAAATAATTTCAGCCATGTTAACATCTAGTAAATTACCCTATTCTGTGCTATCACTGCTCTATCAGTTTAACAATTTCTACATTGTACTGTAATCAGCAGGCTCAACTGTCCTCAGCCTAATTTTTTGGTCCTCTGGAGAATCTGACCCTAAATTCCTTAACTACTGGTCTACGTGATTACTGCAACAACTGCTCATTCCCCTGCCTCCACTGAAAGCTAGCTCAAATAAATACTGTTTTCAGGCTATGCTTGGCATCCTGACCCTTTTGCAGTCTTCATTTACTCCCACTGCTTCTAATAGTCATGGAATTCAAATTGTCATTCCTGTAAAAATTGTTCAAAGTTCATCTTTCTTGGAAAACTCAGCATTGCATGACATGACTTTCAGCTTCATAATGTAGTACTTATAAGGAGGAGAAATCTAACAGATACAGCTATATACCAAATCATCCTGTTCTAAGAAGTAGAGACAAGGAGCAGAGAAACTAGGTAAGAGACCTAGTAAGATTACCTTGATTTCTTTAAATACGAGGACGCCCCATGCTGCAGCAACAAGGCCAGGACCCTAAAGAATAAGATTCACTTGTACATTACAAATGTAAAGTGTGCCACCTTCCTATTATTGTTTTTCAGGTGGTTTTATTTCATCTGGAAAGCACTCATGGCAAAAGCATAAACATCACTGAGGTCTTCACAAAGTAAGATACAACAAACTCTTCAAGAAGGGCTAAAGAAGTAAGAGATTATTTTATTTATTTATTTTTAAGAGAGGGCATAATTTCATCCTAAATTAAACTGTGGAGTCTGCACTGGCAGTTATATGTTCTTTTAGTAGGCTCTAAATAATAGGCCTCACCATAGTTCAAACTCTACAGACCTCCATTTGTTACCCTCTTTCAGAGGTCTATTCAGGTTTCTTGGCAGCCACCATGGATATTGCTAATGTTTCCTCTATTACCACCACTAACCAATTTGACAAAGTTTGATTTTATTGCTCAGTATGATATCAAGAAACTGGAACATAAATGCATTTCCTGTATTTCAGCCATCTGGACAAAGCACAAAGCCAGACAGGTAAGACAGGTCAGGAAAACTGCTGTTTATCTGTGATGGTGTCTTACAGATTTCCTATATAAGAGGAAACAAGAGATACACAGTGATAATTTCCAGGCACTCCCAGTAATACAGTTTTTCTCCTGTGGGAGCAATGATCTGAATTCTCATGACCACTGAGAAAATATTATCTAAATATGAAGTGAAAACTCTGTGAATGCTTCCCATTACAGCTGCTCTCAGAAACACTTGACAGATGTCTGGACAGTGATCTTACTCCCTCCATCTTCAGTACACCCGATGGGACATAAATTTAGGCCAGCAGAAAACAGGTCTTACGTTGTGTGTTTGTGCATGCCATTTTCTAGTGAAATTGCCAAATATTATTAAAATAATAAGTAAGGTGTTACTTTGCTTTCTAGATAATCTACACTGCTAGAGGAATGCATATTTAAAATGAACCAAATCGTTAAAGGGATGTTGTTTGAAGTTCTCTCTAGGGTGAAATAAAGCAACAGTTCCAAAACCGCAGCACAGATAAGCAGTTTCTCATCAGTGCTGTCCTTACAATTTTTCATTTAGTTATTTTACATCCTTCCCCTTTAGGTATACTGATAAAGTTACTAAAGCTGCTTTCTATTAATCCTTCAGTTCCTAATTAGAATGATCCCAAGTCTTGCAGAGTTTATTCTGATTCACTGCATCTTGAGGCAAAGCTTAATCCCTATTAATGTTGTTTCATTAGTTTGCTTCCAAAATGCAGCTGTTCAGCAGAACTTTGTTTTTGATACTCATGAACTCTTATTTGCCAGAAGTTATCTAGCTTTGCAGCACCATCTAGTAGACTGGCAAGAGAATAAAGGCAAAATTTATTTTTACATAGTGATGGAATTCACACAGCTTCTGAACATTAGCAGTGTTTTACAGGTACAGTATCATAAGCAGGAATAACAGAGACAAAATTGGCCAACCTATTTGCCTTGTGTTTTTGCAATAAAATTATTTTCAGCGATACAGAATGTTTGGTGCATTTGAAAACTGTGACAACAAAAAAATAGCTAACTTAACTAAGCAAAGTGACTGATAAAATATAAAAATCACAAACGAAAAAGTCCAGAACTACAGATACTTGCTGGGATGAAAGCAAATAACTTTTCCTCTTTTTATCACCTCAGTTCACTATTTAATATTGACAATAGTTCTGGCCAAAGAGCACTGGTTTTTATATAACCTGACGACCGACACTTTCCCGCTCCTGTATTTTATGCCTGGCATTGGCCAATATGGTGTTTGCCACATTCTCTTAAGTTCCCCAAAAAAACAAACGCTAGTGCAGACAAGCAAAAGAACATGTAATGCATACTTTTGGAAAAAAATAATATCTGGATATGTCAAAATTTCAACTTAATTTTCGCTACTGGGGAGGGAGGGGAAATCTGCATTTCTAGTCACCGATTTTATTTTTTATGTACTTACTGCGGTAATTATTGGAAAGCTGACCACAGCACTGAGATAGTTATTGGCTATGAACCAGCAGCAATTGGCTATTGCCCAAAGCACACCAGAAACAAACCCTAGAAAAATAAATCCAAATCAAAAACACGTACAGCAAAGTATAGACAGCAACCTGTCAAACATTTGTATTAACTGCATAATACAAAAATTGAATAGTTTATTATTTAATTACTTTAACAAGCTGGCTCTGAGAATCTAAACCAAATCTCAAGGGATAAAGTCAGCTACCCCAGCTGAAGCAGGAAATTATAATTAAAGATTGCAATTTTCTGGGCAACATACTCTACTCTCTGACAGAGTAAGTTTTTGAAAATGCATTGTTTGCAATGTCACATTTCAGATTAGAACAAGAATATATCATTGCTTCCTAATCTTAATTAACCTGGTAGGACTGATCTTTCTGAGCAGACAAAAATTAAAATGAAGAGACTTCAGAGGCTAACTACAGTTCCATTATATAGCTTGAACTAATCACTGCAAAAGAATCAGAAGAAGTAACCAAAATGAATTCCTAATTTAATAAACATACCTGGCAGTATGGCTTGGGGATAAACTATAGGCTTATTTTTCTTGATGGCACAGTAGATCAAAAAGTAGATGGTACTTGTAAGAAATATTCCACTGAAGTGTGCAAAAACATAATCCAAATCTGAAGGAGAAATTGCAAAATTGTATTAGCCTAAAACATCAGTTCATAATTTTAGCTAAAATTTATTTCACTGATGACATTCACAAAAACAAAATCAAGAAACAGGTAAGATGCTGCAATTTAAATTCAATTGTGGTTAATTTGATTTTAAAAATTTTGATTTAAAAATTGATTTTGTCAGGTATACTTATCATATTAAACATGAATTAAATGCTACATTGACCCTAGCATTGATCAGAAGCTTTTATGCATTTCTATGAGTTGTTATTTTTGTAACTCTATTAGTCAAGCTACTGAATTCATTTATTAAAAGCATAAGAAAATACTTGGGTGAAGCAACAAAACTGCAGGGAGGGGTTTTACATTATTACATCCTCTCCTATCTACATTTACATTCACTGTAAAGCCCTGCTTCTTTTCTTTATGTTGTACTTTTAAAGGCAAGACAACCGCACATACGAAGCAAGATAAACATAGCACAGTTTTGTCCTTTCCTTATCTTGAAGGATGCATCACAATTTTCACCACTACACTTATTAACAATAACAAATCCCTTATGGATCTGATAAGCTCTAAATAGAGTATTTTCAATGTGATAGAACAGAACCATGTAGCAAGGTGATCTCTATCCCCTTGGACCTGTAATTCCTCATCAAGAAAGACAGATACAGTAAAGATAACAGCTGTTTTGTCTTGCTTGGAAATGTTAAGTTGCTATATTCGAAAGAAATTGTATGCATTACAATAAGCATTTGTTAATGGCAACAGTGTGCTGTCTCAGTGGAACGTTGGCCTTAAGCTGCCATTGGTATTACTTGATAGATTACATCCTAAATCTTAAGGAAAATGTTTCATAAGAAATGTTTTGAAATTAGCTATTACACCTACATTAAAAGGCTACAATTACAAAACTGACATGATTTTAATTACTTAAACTTTTGTATATCTCCTCTGCTCATCAATTACGTTCAACCTTTTCCTTTTCCTTTACTAATTTGGCAACTGATAAGCTTCTGCCCCTCATATTCCTGACATATGAACTTGGTATTCTGAGAGTGTTAGCTACGTTTCAGAAGGTGTTAAGTAAGTAAAATAAATATGATATCTTTTGGGCTGTTTACCACCATTGGTTTAATGATTTAAATCACCTTTTGGAAAAAGGGAGTGCTAGTATTATAATAACAACTCAGTAACATGTAACATAATACAGAACTAGTAAGTTGCCACTGTGTATTTCCAGCATTATGAAGAATTTCACTCCCTGCTTTTATGAAAGCAGAAAACCACAACATAATAACAAAATGAAGTAAAAAAGTGACCTATTAGCCTTTACCAAATTGACTTGCTCCTGCATATATAGTTTCATTTCTTCTTCCATGGTCCTTGATGTAAAGTACTGGTACAAAACTGGAACCATACAGTATTCCAGCCACTACAGCTAGGCTACATCCTCTTTGAAAAGAGAAAAAAAAAAGAGAAAAAAGCCTACTGTTAGTTAGGGAAGTAGACAATACACAAGACATACAGTATTGCAGTTAAAACCTGAAAATCTTACAAAAATTGGTAGCAATGCTATAAAATGAAGTATTTTATCATGTTTTTAGCATAGAAAATTTTCAAAACAGTAATTCAGTTTTCCTGTACTTTGTGTCCAAGTAATATAGACAACTCCTGCCCCAATAGTCTACAATCTACATTCGTGACAAGAGACATCAACTAACCAATACTGCCTAAAAGAGAAGCTGGGAGAAAACTAACAAAAATATAGTTAAAATGCTCCCCCTCTCAACTCCACTGTTTCAGTCCGTACTTTCTTTATAATGATTTCCAGTATCATTGCCTCCTTGCTCCCCCTCTCCACCTCCAGAGGATTGTGTCCTTGGCTGTCTCCAGTCCCCACACTGTCTCCTTGCTAGCTGCTGCTTCCACCCTAGACCACTTATCCTGTCTCCTAACCATGCTGCAATACCTCTTCCAGGTGTACTCACCTGGAAGCCACACCTGGAAGCATGGCCTCTTTCTGTGGTGGGGTGCTAATCAACCAGGTGCTACAAAACAGCTCCATATTTAATTGCTATTGCTCTTTACTTTGCAAATGTTGTTCTTTGGTAAGGTATAGCACACTGAACAGTGAGAAGAAAATTATCCAACTAGTTGAGCAGCTAATCAGATATGCAGACAAACGCATGGTATGCTAGTATTTTAAAAATATTATTTATTAGCATGTCTATGCTAGGAAAACTAAAAGATAAATTCTGTTCTTACTCTGTGTTATATTACTTTCTCTGGCTACTTGACCTGCACCAGTAAAAGAACTGCTAACGACTTACATGAGTCTTTTTTTTGCTGGAGAAAGTCTGCTCACCCATGGCTCATCAGAGATCTCTTCAGAAGCATTAACAGACTGCAGAAAAACAAGAGTTTTCACTCATTTTTTTTTTCTTTTTAAGCAAAAACCAGCATCTCAATAAAGCAGTTTTGCTCTAAGAAAACAATATTGGAAGGAGAAACATGAGGATTTGACAGGAATGCTCTGAATAAAAAGGAAAAATAAGTTTGGAAATAAAACAAGCAGTAATAATTGGATCTACCTACCTCAAAGTTTTTAAGTGTTTGTCTGTGTATTTGGGGTTTACTACATAATGCAGCACTCATTACCATTTAAAAAAAATCTACATGCAGGTCTGCCTTTCAAAACTTGCCCTTCCTTAAATATGATGAGTGATTTATTGTGTAGATTTTATTTATGATACAGTTTTGCCTTTTGTTGATAGCTCTGGTGTTAACTTTCAGAGTTCTAGGACTATTTGCCAACAGAGAAAATAATAACCTTGTCTGCAATGTAAAGAGACGGCAACATTCCTTTCTTCTAGTCTTGCAGATTATCCTCTGAGATGGGCTCTGGTAGACTGGGACCTCTAGGGATCACGCTCACCAAGCACAGCCAGAAAACTCTCAGGAGCTCTATGTTTAGGTAGCAATTGAGTTTTGATGCATCACTGACCTACAAGAGTAAAGGTAGGAACAGGGAATTGCATTGGGAGCCTGCTGTTCTCCAGCTATTGTTGCAGATTTTGGCTGTCACTTCTTTGGGAGCCCAGTCATGCACCTGTTTTTGGCCTCCAACCAGTGCCACAGCCAATGCTGAGAACCAGGGACTCCTGACAGTCTTTTGGCTCTGTAACGAGGCAAAAATCTGGTGGATAAGACTTTTACACTCTGTTGCATTTCCTCTAAGCATTCTCCTACTAATAGCTAAAAACTATTCTTCTAATTCTTCTTCTAAAACTACTACTTCTTTTCAGAACGGAAAAATGCACATTGTCTTTAATATAGCCTCTGCCATAAGGGCTTAGAAGCCATATATAAGGCTGACAATAGAGAAAGAACGCTTGGGAAAGCCTTTTCTGTTGTTCACATTTAACTAAATATACAAGATCCACAAATTAAATACAATCAATGCATATTTATGTAGTTTACCATACATCCTAAGAAAAACAGTTAACATTAAGCAATTTTTGTTTGTTTTAAAATGTATATGTATTTTCACAGCTGCAGAACAACTATAGAGTACTTACCTTCTCTCTCAGTAATGGCGTTCTTTCTAATGAAGCTGAAGAACTCTGGACTTCAGTTTTTATAAAAAGAAATATGACAGCACTCAGAAGAAAAGAATACATCAATGAATACCACTAGTCAGCTCATGACGGCATAACATTTAGTGTCCAGAAATTTACTTCAATATATTTTTACAATGCAGTTGCTTTGAACAGTCTTAACTAAAGACTTCAGCAGAAGTAAACAAACAGATTACTCTTGTTAGCAGTTTATAACTCTCTCTTCTATATAACAGGATTGAAATGCTTCTTTTTTATAGCGTGTAGTTACAGCCATGTGCTAACAACAGTTGTGTTAGTTAACAGTGCCCTTTGTACTGAACCAAATGTAGTTGAACATCTGCATGAAAATTCTATATGGAACAACTTAAACCTGCACAGAATTGCATTTGTGCTCAAGGAAAACTGATAGTCTTGAGTTTTCTGTTGTATCCAAGTGGGAGCACACTACTCCCACAGGGCCTCATGCATATGTAGAAGGAGAAAGGGGTACTGATTACTCCAGTGAACTGAGTTAATAAAATGAAGAAAGCTTTTACGCCCCGCTCCTGGAAATCAGGTGTGTGTGTGTAATCAGAACTGACAGATTCAGTTTTTTATTTTTAAGAAAGATCTTTTAATGATTTCCTAATTCCTTCTATAGCCATAAGCAAAATGCCTCCATCTGAAGAGTGATTCGTCTCCTGCTAAAGGAACAAGGATAGATACAAAAAGGTGCCAGCTTGTTCCAGAGGGACTAGGCAAATATGTACAAGTCCTGCACAGGAGGCTAAAACAAAAAAACACGCTTCTGAGCTCTACAGAGCAACACGTGCAACTTGCCAGGAAAACATGTTTGTTCAGGATCTTTTTCCTTGTTGATCACTTTTTGTGATATCTCAGAAACAGGCAGGAAGCAGCTGGAGAGCTACATAAATTCATCAGGCAGGAATAACAGCACTCCTACTATTTTGTGAGTAACTCTCAAAATCACGCCCTAAATATAATGGTAATGGCTAAAAAGCTACAGGTTCTCAGGGAAGAGTGGAAGTGAAATTAATGAATCTAGGGCAGCAACTCTCTGCTAGCCACTGAGAGTGGTCTTAACGCTTTTCCTGAAAGTGTTTTGTGGATACGCTGCTTAGCATGCTTATGGAAAGCCTACCGCCCGTAGGATCTGGGGCTGCCCTCCTGTTCCTGGAAAGACTTCTCTGGTTACCCAGCTGGAAAGCAAGGACACTGCTATATAACAAAGACCCTTTTTCCTCTTATGTTTGGGTCAAAATTTGCACTAATACAAATAGTAAACAAACAATAAGTAGAAGTCCTTCTGAAAATGACAAAGGAACTATTTGAGAGTTGTTGGTAGTGGTCAGGTAGACAGGGAGTTACTAAGCACAAGAAATAAGGCATAGTCTAGCTTTTTATGGACCCTAAAGGATCTGGGGGATATTCTGCCATTAAAGAGGAAGGATTTGTACTGACAACTGAGTTAAGTCTGAACGGAAATCTCACAGATGTTTTCTCACCAAGTTTTCCCAGTCAGTTTCAGCACCCTCTCAAACTTTGGTTGAAGTGAACCAGTTGAACTATCTGGCTAGGGAGAAGATTAGTGCACCACAGCTTTGCCTTGAACGTGCCTACCAGTATAAAAATAGACTTCTATGTTTATGAATAATCATTTCACCACTGTACTGGAAAACATGCATATTTCCATTCTGAAATGTAACACTGACAACCTAGGTATGGACAACTCATGAATTTTGGGGTAAACCAATTAGCAAAATAAAATTCTTAAATACATTTGCACTTTGGTTAAACTGTTTCACTGATTATAACATATAAATTATATTAGAGAAATTAATTATAAGTTTTTACCTTAATAATGAAAGCCCGGCTCCAATATAATTTAAGACTGGTCTTGATACCTCTTCTGGGTCAATTCCAAACCAACCAAATCTGGAATATTTAACTAGCTACAATTAGCTGCATTGACTGCATACAAAATACTTAAATCATAACACAGTCTTGAAAAACTTTGTTCATAGAAATATTTCTGCTTAAGTTTATATTAGCAATATATTAGTTTATATTATGGACTGGTGCATAAGTTGGCTTGCAAAAAACTACATTTATTATAAAAACAAAAAAGTCTTTAAATTAATTGAGACTGATTTTTTTGAATCTGGGTATTTAAAAATCAAGGTTAATTTAAATTATTCTATCAGCCCACACTGTGGAAGAAAAAATACTAGTACTAGTTTCATGTAAACAAATACATTATTTATTTACTCAAATATGAACATGACTGGGCATTTTTGTTCCTACTGAGGCAGAGGAAACAAAAATATAAAATAATTAACCTGAGTACTTTCCAATGAGAAGGTAAAAATACCTTTTATGTATGATTAATCCTCTTTATTGGCTAACAGTTTTTATTAGCAAAGAAATGGAAACATTACTAATGTATGACTTAAGCATACTCACCTTGAACTCGCCCAGCCTGTCAGCAAATTAAAAGAAGCCCATATCAAAAGACCAAGAGCTAAGCCAATGGTTTTAACAATAGGGACGACTGTGACATTGCCTGAAATAAAATAAAATAAAATAAAATATAAAATAAAATAAAATAAGATAAATCAGTCAAAAATTGACTGTGGTCTTGCCTAATTTAGCTTTAGATTCTGAGACTGTTCAGAATGAAAAACAATTTAGGCAACCACAAATTAATAAGCAATAGAGTTTTTAAAAAATAAATTAAATATGGACTTTTCCTCAACACCATTTAAAAGTTATTTTTGGTGTGAATTTGCTGCTTATAAATAAAAATACATTAAGTAGGGCCATCCAGCACAGAGAACATTATTATTCACAATAATTTGCTGTATGGGTAAAACTTTTTTAATACCAAGACTGGAAAAGCCAAATAACTACCTTATATATGGAAATGTTTTTATTACTGTTTTTGCGATGAGTTCGGATTACTTTGTGTTTCAAAAATTAGAATCCTTACCTGTAGCCCACACGAAACCCCCAACCATAGCCAGAGGCCAAAACCGAGGACAATTCTGGATTAAATTGACCACCAAAGAAACTATCCATATGGAAGCACAAAGAATCCATTGGAAAAACATGCCTATGAAAAACAGAGAATTAGCAGAACATTGCAAGTGTAAGTCTCTTATCTCTTTAATATAGTATCTTTTAGCTTAAATGGTACAGAAAAAATGAAACTTGGCCACCTCCTTTGTGAACTTCTGGGAACCATGTTACAATATATTCAAAGGATGCATTTTAGGGTTGCGTGTTAAAATTTGGTCAACCTATTTCCTGCTATGCACTCTGTGTACAAAAGACACTTTGCTGGGCAAAGTTCACAGGCCCTGATTCTCAAATGCCTGAAAATTCTGACATGTTTCTGATGAAGAGGATATTAAGTCACTGCAAGTTTCTCCCACTACCTCAGTGGCAGCTGGCACAGATGACTGAACAAGACAAAATTCCTTGAAAGCTCTGAGCTCAGGCTTTTCCACCAATCCAAAACATTGAGAATGACAAAGTTCTGACAGATCTCTCCTATCTTCATAGATTCTCTAAGGGTCAACCAAGCAGATCATTTATCTTTATGCCAGCTGACCTAACACTTTCTCTTTAAACTAGCCGTGTCTTGTTAGGACCGAATTTGGCACAAAGAAGAGGGAGAGGCTCTGCAGTCTGTAATGCAGATACTAGTATTACGATAACATAACGATAAATTTATTCCTCTAGGTATCTGGTAATTGACTATGTTTCAAATAGACATGCAAATACAACATGAATCTAGAATGATGAAGTGATAAAATTCTAAGTAGGAAATAGAAGTGATGTTTCCTCTTACTGGGTTAGCTAGATAAAAATACCAAAAATTCCATTTTTGATTGTTTTCATATTATCCAAGGTCCATGTTTGAAGAGCAATACTCCAAAGTCCAACAACTTTTACAGATTCATACACAACAGTGTATGAATCTCTATGATGGTAAAAGAAAGGATATCTTGCTTTCTATTGTGAAATGCTCATGAAATCATAATTACTGTTGAAGTATACAACAAAAGTAGATTTGCCATATCCAGAACCAATTCATTATTTCCTTATACCCTAACAGGAACAGAGAAAATTCAAACATGCTCCATGGATCAAGACTGTGTTGATATTATAAACCTATTTATAGAAACAATTACATGTGCTAGTAAAATATTATTCCAACTAGCAAAACAAAACAAAATAAAAACACCAAGCACCACCAAAATAGAAACACCAACAAAAAACAAATAAGTAAAAATATATACAAGTTTACCATCACCAGTATCATATTTTTTAACAGGTACAAAGTTTGTCCCAAAGAGAAGGACAGCTACTGCAGAAGAAGTAAATCCAATAGCAAGATCTGTTCCATTGCTGATATTAAAGGTATCATAAACTTTTCCAATGATCATTTTTGCTCTGAAGGTGTCTCTTTTTGCAGGGTTGTTTTGCTGCAAGTCTTGACAGATTCTGAAATCAGAGAGCAGAATTAAACATGTAGAGTATTAAGTAATACCAATCTAATTCAGAAACCTGCAACTTAACCCTACTTTCAGTCTCAGAAGCTGGAAAGGCCCTGTTTTGCCTGGGACCCACAGGCACAGTGAAGTGCACATAATCATGTTGTGATTTCTTCAAAGATGAACTTCACAGGCTGAGAAATACCGTGATACCACAACAATGATGAAGATAGATAAAGCCTTACATTAGCTATCTGCATTCCATCAAACTTGATTCACTGGGTTAATACATCAAATTCTTTTTGTGGACAAGTAAAGTACAAGAGGTGGCTTTTGCACAAGAAAAACCCTCACACGCTGTCAAAGACAGTAATAAAACTGATTACACTGCAGCTCTTTGAATACCTGACTTGGTTCTTTAGCTCTTAAGTAAGTTTTTATGCAGGTAAAATATTAATATCCTTTCAAATTTAAAGTGGTTTATCAGCCCATTTTTATTAATGCACAGATATACTTGACTTTAAAAGTATTTCAGTTTATGTCTACTAAGAGAAAATCTGTGTGCTGAAGGGCAAAATAACTTTGTGCTTTTTATCTCTAAAATCTCCACATTGTGCACATTGTGCACAAGCAGAGTTGGAAAACTAGAATTATGACACCAAAAATGGAAAGGAAAAAACTTTCAATTAACTGAGGGAGCGTATGCTTTTTCAGGCTGATGAAAACTCTGCAACTCTCTAAGGTTTTGGGCACTTGGTCTCCAAATGTGGCTAAATACCTGGATCAACTTTCAACTCAAGAGACTTTCAGCTCTTCAAGAGAAAGCTCAGCTGGACAAGGCCTGGAACAACCTAATGCACCTCACTGATAGCACTGCTTTAAGCGGGGAGTTGAACTAGATGACTTCCAGAGGTCCCTTCCCAACTAAAATTATTTTGAGATTATATGATCCAAGGCTGAGAGCAAACATAATTAAATCAATTACACTTTTTAGTATATACTTGGGCACTAACTCTGTCTTGTTCTGGGATTTTCAGAGGGTTCACTAAAAGTTGCCTTTTGTTTTCATTGTAGAATTGCCAGATGAACTAACAGTGTATGTGCCACCAATGGCTTACAGCTAACAAATGCCAAATCAGAGGCACTTAATGAAGTTGCCAGGATGTCAGAAGTATCTGAAACATCAAGCAGAGACAAGTGGAATCTTTGTTACTGATGGGGGTTCTTCAGCAAGTAGCCCTTCCTGGCATTTCAGTGTTTCTGAGCTGCAGAGTAAATAAAATATTGTTGGTATACATTGGTCTTATCCTACTAACTTCAGTGGTTTATCTCACTAGATCTTTGTTCTGCATTTTCACTGTTTCATCATAAAAGCGCCACCACGCTCTGTTACAAAGAGAGGAGACAAATTATGGTGTTCACTTAATACAACAGCAACATGCTGCTACAGTCTTTACAGACAGCTATGAAACCAAGAAACCTGTCCTTGAGAGCTTTCATCTCAAGGCAGATCCACACTGCTGTCAAGATCCGAAATTGCTCATTAAGCTAGTATTTTTTGAGGCTGTATGTCACATTGTCTATTTGCATGCTTCTCCTATATTCTATTTGCCATTAAGGGTGGGTATTTTCATCCTCATTTTAGGTGACTCCTGTCAGTTCCGTGGTGATGCAGTGATGTCCTCTGGTGACACTGAGCCCACCGACTAGCAGCTAGAGAAATATTTATCCTCTTCCTGGAGATGAATGCTTTTGAAAAACGTTCCTCAGTCAGTATTTTCACTAAGCGGTATCAAACAGCATGGAAAGAGGGGCAGCTCAGCCTGCTACCCAGCCAGATTTGGCTTCTCCTATTTACACCAGCATGCCCCAAGAGGCTTGCACCCTGGGGGAGCCACGACCCGCACCCGGGGCAGCCCCCCCCGCCCTCCCTCAGGCCAGGCGCTCGGCAGCTCGGCGGAACCACCTCCGAACCCCTTCCAGCGGGGCGCCTTCCCCCGCCGCCATTCCCCCGGCTCACTTCCGCGGCCTGCCCGGCCTGCCCGCCCTCCCCTTCCCGCTGGGGCCGGGGCAGCCCCGCGGTACGGGGCCGCTGCCAGCAGCAGGGACTCAAGACTCCCCCGAGCTCCTGGTGCCGGCTGTGCCCCCGTGGCCCCCAGCCCCTCCATGATACCTACGGGCCGCTCCCGCCCGGCCCTCCACGGCCGCCGCCCCTCGCCTCGGCCCGCCTCCGCCCGCCCCACGGGGCGCTCCCCCGGCCGGGCGCCAGCAGCTGCCATGGCGCCGTTGGCCTCAGCGCGGCGAGGGGAGATTCCCGGGCCGGCGAGGGGAAAGGAAATCCCTAAAAGCGAGGCCGCTGGCATTTGCTTGGAAAGGATGGGCGGCTGGCTGCCGGCTAATTGTGGGCAGCCAGGTTGGGTAGGCAGCATGCGTTGTTTCTAAGTACAGAAATCACCGCCTTTACCCCCCTGGAAGCCCCCAGGTTGTTGAAAAATCAAGCCCAAGCGATAAATCTTATGCACCAAGGTCAAGAAGAGACTTGTGCCCATTTCCCTGTAAGGATTTGACCCAGACCAATTAAAACGCAGACTATTAGACTATTAGTCAGCATGTTTAGTCATGAAGCAAACATTTCTCTCCGTCCTGCTAGACTAGTTTCCAGATGCCAGCTCAGATCGACCTCCTTAAAAACACAGCATGAGTCTCCTAAAGCAGTGCCCTCTATTTTGAAAATCATATCTGCATTATCCATAATTATCCATAATAGTGATGTACTTTTTTTTTTTTTTTTTTTTTTTTTTTTTTTCCCTGCAGCTTAAATTCTCACTCCTATAGGCTCTGCAAAGCCAGGACTGCTGAATTTTTCAGCCATTTTAACATAAAACGCCTGTCTGTGTGACACTGAGAGATGAACAGCAGAATATCTCTAACGGACACAGTTTAGCTGTGGTGCATTCAAGAGGAACAAGATCACTTACTAAGCCACAAATGTAGCCTGGAAAAAAAAAAAAAAAAAAGTGCTTTTTGTTCTAAAGGCAATGCAAGACTACATGTTATGTCATTTTATTAAGAAAAAAGAAAATGTTAAGAAAAAATGTTAGTCTTTATAACCGTTACTTGCCCGCATGTAAAAAGCAAGTGCACATCCAGTAATGAGCCTAGCCTGGAACTGCATAAGTTTCTTATTTTCTTATAAGAAAATAAGTGCCTTTCAAGTGCCCAAGGAGAAAGAGAGTCGGGTTTTGACCTCAAAATATTTTGGTGTTGAACAAAATATATTTACCAGAAATCCTACTTCTAGTTTCATTTAGAAGAACAGATCTCAAAAGAATAATCAGTAATCAGTTCTGATTACTGTCTTTGACCAGTTTGAACTGATGCCACCTGTGCCTCGCTGTTTCTGTTCCTCACTATTTCTTCAAAGCATTCTGCTTTTGGAATATTTTCTCATCAACATAATAGCTGAAAGAGCATTGATGGTACAAATTAAAATAATACTAACTATGCAGAGATTCCAGTTCATTGATTTGTAGTGGTTGGCTTCATTGAAGTCATAGATTATTGGAGACGAACGCTGTTTGGGGAAGGAAGTCCATGAATGTAAAGTATTTACTGAAGTAAAAAAAGGGCAAATTTCAGAGCCTTCTCTGAATATAGAAAGTGTCTGCTTATAGATTGTCTTTCATTGCAAAATGCTCTACAAAGCAGCATAGGAAATATTTTATTATTTGCCAACTCTTTTGGTATTTATCTATTCCCAGCAACTTTTGCAGTTGTAACTACAGTGGAAGGAACCAAACTGAGACATCTTAGCTAAAAAAAAAAATCATATTTAAAATTCATATCTCTTAAAATTGAAATGACCAAACGGTGCATGAAGGAAGGATAAAATGAAAAAATAAAGATGTAATCTGGCCTTTCGGAGGGAAACACACTAGCTACCTAGAAGCTTTTTGTGTTAATATTAATATTGCATTGCTTTGTTGTTACAAATGTTTTTCTTGGTAGTTTGTACTTATTTTTAGTTTTTCAGGTATGGTATTCACTGCTGTGAAGGGCTGTATTTAGTGTAGATTAAAGAAGTAGGACTACCTAGGAAAGATGTCATATAAAAAGAGTATGAATAATACATCAGATGAGAAGGAAGAGGTTTTACTGCTAGAATTAGGAAGGATGAGAAAGGTGAAAGGCTATAGGATATTGCAAAGGGAGGATCACTTACGTGTAAAACCATGTGGACAGGAGGTTTATAGAACTTCAGAGTGAATTAGTAAATTTTTGTTATCTCCATAAAAAATGGGTTACCCTTTTCTTCTCATTTTGAAAATGGAGCTGAGCATTAAAAAAAAAAAAAAGAAAGAAAAAAAAAAAAGAAAGAAAAAAAAAAAGAAACACCACAAACTGGATGGTGCTGTTTGTAGTTGCCAACAACAGAGTTAGGATGCAGGAGCTTGTGACTTGGGGCCATTGGCTTGGTCCACCCATCCACCCTTTAATGCCCTTCTGCAGCTTTGGGTTAGTAACAAATCAAGAAAAAAGAATACTACCAACCTGAACAGCAAACACTTCCTTGTTGATCCTGAAACACAACAAAAAGTTTGTTTTCCAAACAAGTCCATAGCAATTGCAGTCTTGATTATTTTGTGAAATCTAGTAGGGCAGTGGAACTGTACACGAGAGCTGAAAAAAATAATGTCTTAATATGTTATCTTTTAAAGATCCAGATATGAACTTTAGAGGCAAATATCTGTTAAATTAACAGGATATTAAATCCTATTTAGTTGAATTCCTGCAACAAGACATTCCAAAGAATTTAACAGGATGACATTAGAAAAAGACTTCTCTTTCCTGAACATGAAAAAATAAAGGAAATAATATTGCTATAAACACTTAGAGCCTAAAAAAAAACTTTAGCAGTCAACACTGTACATTGGTGGGTACACTGCATTTCAATTTCTATGGTACAAAGGGAATCAGGAATGAAAAAAAAAAAATACTCCAAATCCTTTTATACTTTCCTCTAGATAACCTTTAAAGAATTGCTCTAGGAAGATTGTATAGGTTACAAGAGTTAAATGCCATACCAAAGGAAAGCTGTTAGTAACTGGAATTGACTGTATCTCTGAACTGCTTGATTGCAATGGACAGGTCATGGTACAGTCTACATGCAAGAACTGGACATTCAAAATTAGCTATTGCAGTGTGTTACATTACCAACTCAAGCACCTCTGTGCCATTAGAAATGCAAGTTAAAAAAAAAAAAAGAAAAAAAAAAAAAGAATGAAATTCTGTGTTAATTGAAAGATGTGCAGCAGTTATAAACTTCATGCTGAATTGTTTGCTTTCAAAACCACAAGTAAGTCGAAACAAAATCCAAAAGGTGTAATTAAATGACCTGTTTATTTTACATTGTTTATGTTTAAAGGAGAAAGCCGCCTATCTTAAGCTATTCAAAAGATTGCTTGTGTATGTGTAAATATGCTCCATGCCCTGATTTTATCTGCATGATTTGCTGATATTTTGCACTGATATTAAATGGAATATAGGAGGCTATTCTCACTGTAAGTGATCTATGGTCACAGTTGGTCAAAGGGGCTGCAAAGCTGTTAACTCTAGCTAAGACCTTCCATCTTTCAGCAGGACACTCAAGCATCTAACGCTGATCTAATAATGTCTGCATTGGGGAACTTCTTTAAAGTGTGAAAGATATTAAACAACAGTAGCCATATCTATACTGAGATTTTTGATACACTTATATGGAGCTTCTAAAATTAATCAATTAATCTCTCTCTCTCTCCAAGAACTCAGACTTTGAAACAGCTCTTTTCCTAGTAATGGCTAGGGATCGTGAAGTCTTAGCTTGGTAGTACATATTTAAACAAAAAGTAAAGAAAAGTGCGGTCAGTGAAAAAAATCCACTCACAAACTTTATAAATTCAAATTAGACCCATCTGAAACAGAAACCACTTCCTTAAACAATCTGTTCCCCTTAGAGTATTAATAATGGAGCAGGGAATGTCTCTTTTAGTTTAAATTACAGTAAACAGAGATTTTATTATTCTGTACTTGGACTAGGCAAGGAGTCAGAAGTCATAGCTGCGCCATTGTCTCACTGCTTAACTTTTCACAAGCTGTTAACATCTTACTGCCTTGACTTTTCCATCTGCCTAGTGACTGCTGTGCCTCATTTTGGAAAGCACAAATAGAAAACATGCTCCTGTTTAATAGCATGTTAAAAGCATTTTAAAACCACTGTCTGTTTTTCATTTCTCCTCACAAGAACATACAAGTCTCAAATGATCTAAAATTCAGAAGGCCCTCTTTTTTGAAAGGGAAAACTGTGGAAAGCAGGAATTTCTTCAGTACATCTGCCTGCAGTGCACTAGAGGGCCCTCAGGAGTTAGAAATGGATGGAATGCACTTTTGGAAGGCACATACTTCACAGGACTTTTCATTACAGAATTTAAAATAGAAGTTCTTTTTTTTTTTTTTTTTTTTTTTTTTTTTTTATAACGTGAGGTTCATGTAAGTTTATAGCAGTTCGCATGCAAACAACCTCTCAGTACAGTTAGGCTCCAAAGAGTATTTAGCTTGTAATGAAATACCTACATGTGGACCATATTTAAAAATGAAATATGTGCTAGCATACTTTGAGAACGTCAGTTTTACTAAGTTATTTTTATTAACCTAAGGAGTTTACCAGAACAAAGGATGAGTCAAGCTGAATAGGTAAGAGATTTTAAAATTTACATTTTATAGCAGTAAGTATACAGTGTGCACTTTATCTTTGTTTCTTTGAAAGGATATATAAGCCACTGTCATTTTATTTGAAAAGCTATATGTAGATCCTATTTTAAGGCTTCATGAGAGTGTAAAGAATTAACCATCTTTCATCTTTAATGTGGGCTTATGAATTATGTGAACTATATTCCTGTTAAACTCTGGACATGTGGCACTGCTACTTTATTTTCGTATTAGAGAATATGTGCATATCTATCTGCTGTAGTTATTGGTGGTTAATACTGTATAATTTACAGCGTTTCCATAACATGAGTTTTAATAAAAACTCTTTTTTCATAAGAAAAAGATAGTAATGATCTGGGTTTGAAAAGCTTTTCTTCTAATGCTGGAATACATCTAGCTGAGATTGCAAAATGAGCCTGTATTTCATGATTTTGGTGTTTTGGTGTTTAATTTGTATTGTAATTAGAAAATGAAAGATGTATTCTGGCATGTTTCTGCATTTATATATACTGTCTCACCTAGAACTTGTCTCTTAAAATATAGAACCACAGATACTGTACATGAGTAATGGAATTAAATGCTACTGTCAGCTCAACTCTTTTCTTTTCGCAGTTTGCAAAGGAGAACTTCAGATATTTTAGGCTACAAGTCAGTAAACTTTGCTTACGTAGCTGGCTCCATTCATTCTCTGAAGCCAATCACTTGTCCTGTGGTGGCTGATAAGAATTTAACGGCTTGTAGAGGTGGAGTGTCTGGATCCTTAGCACTGAACACATTCCCAGGCATATCAGTAGCCTCTGTCCATCATCCATGCTGGAAGCTATTTGGAAAAGGAGAAATAGAAATCGGGGAAGGGAAATCATGCATCATCATTATCCTGGCTGGAATGTACGGAAGACTTTATGCTGTTTTCATCATGCGGATTTGCTAGAGAAATGACCTTCTTTGATCAGACAGGTAAAATCAAAAACTTGTTTATTTGGTGCCTCTGCTCCCCGCGGGTGCTGAGGTTGTGGACTTGCAGGCGACCGAGGACAAGGAGGAATCTGCTGGTGGGCGCTGCTTGTGTGATCTACCTGGGATTCCTTGTCAGTCAAGTGGGTCACGTTTTACCCCAGCACAAAGGAGGACACCAAAAACTCAGTTCTAGAAGTCTCCAAGATGCAGCTCAAACTCCTTTTCTGGGCATCCCACTGGATGGCACCCTGTCACCACCCAGCTTCCAGGAACCCCAGCTTGGTGGCAATTGGACCTCGGTGCCACCCAACGTAGTTTATATCACCCTGCGGTCCAAGCGCAGCAAGCCTGCCAACATCAGAGGCACTGTGAAGCCAAAGCGCAGGAAGAAACATGCAATCCCTTTGTCCTATGGGCAGCACTTTCCAAAAGCTGCTTTCACTGGCCAGGAAGAGACCTTTGTCCAGCAGCCGAGGAGGGCCACGCGTGCTGCGGACGCAAAGGGAGCAGCAATAGCTCCGGAGGCAGGAAAGCACCACCTGGATGAACACAGGCAGAAAGAAATGGCAATCGGGAAGCGAGGTCACCAGAGGCCTGGGGGGATTTCTGGAGGTCTAAAGGCACAACGCCAGGCTGAGGAGAGCAATATCAGGATTTACAGCGAGAGCTCTCCCCCTTGGCTGAGCAAAGAAGATATCCTAAGCATGCGTATACTGGCAGATTCTCCAATAGAGAGCATCCAAGGAGTACCTTCTCAGAAAGCAGTCCTGGTAGTGTTTGAGAGGGGTCCCAGCACCACAGAAACTGCTTGTAATCGAGGGCACTGTGGCATCATCAAAAGACCTCTTGACATGAGCGAAGTGTTTGCCTTTCATTTGGATAGGATTTTGGGGCTAAACAGGAGCTTACCTTCTGTAAGCAGGAAATTGGAGTTCTTCCAAGGTAACACATTCCTATGATTTTCAGCTTCCATATGGGGTGCTGAGGTTTCCTTCCCCTTCCCACATTAACCGCAGGACAGCAGCAGCCTTTAACTCCTGCTAGTCTGAGAACTAATCCAGTCGTTTCAGGGGAGCAAAGCTGATATCTGCCTGCAATTTCTTCCATGTAATTGTCCTGTCTAAAGGATGCTGTACCCTGAAATTTAGACTAAATACAATAGTTGAGTTGCTGTAACAATTCACTGTCCATGAGACTATAGAATGCAAAAAAAGAGAGGGAGTCATTTGTAGATCACATGGCATTGTACAGACTGACTAAAGAGGTGAAAGAAATTCCAGAAGAAATTCCGAATCACCTGGTGATTCGATGAGTTTTTTTTTTTTTTTTTTTTTTTTTTTTGTTTTTGTCTTGTTTTGTTTTGACTTCAATAAGATATTACTGAAAGCGAGAACAAGAATTAATCTCTCAAACAGATGGTACAGGAAAGGTGTTTTGTATTTTGTCAGATAACCTACTTGGAGAGTTAGAGGACTTCCTGAAGAAGCTTCATGCTACTACTAACTCTGGAAACTGTCAAAAAAAAAATCTTCCCTCTCCCCTGATAATTCAGAAAATATTACTACATCTCAATGAATCCAGCTTGATATTTTGAGACTCAGTACACATACCTACATTATATATTATGCAGACTGAGAAATATATACAGGAAATAACGCAATATGCCTCTTACATGATTGGTTTAAACAGTTTTCAGTGCAAATTTTGGCTTTCTATCCTACAGTGAAATTAAAGGTAGATTTCAGATGTAATGTCAGTTAGAAGTTTACTTCTAACATAGCCATCTTGTTAAACGTCTACAGCCTAACTGCTATTTTTGTACAGTTGAAAATCACAACCCTAAAGGACTACGTTGCATTTTAATGAATCACTGCTGAAGTGGCCAGCTATTTGTTTTTGCTGTTCATTTCTTGCTGCTGAAATTAGCTTATAGGAAATATTTTTATATCGATCCATCTATAAAAAAATAAAAAATAAAAGAAAGAATGAACAAGTAATTCAGGAATGACTTTCTACAATTTGACAGCAGGAAGAGGATCTAGTGATCTCTGATTTGTTCCTACTTTGTAAATCTTCCCTTTGGCAGCCTGTGCAACTGTGTGAATGAATCTCTAGGAATAACAGTTTGGTGGCTTCTGAATATTATTCATACTTGCAGAGCATGGAAGATACACTATGCCTAGGTTATTTTTAGGCAGGAGATTTATTGCTCTAGAGCTGTCATGAGGAGTTAAGGTAGTTCGGTTGGAGGAATTGTGCCCAGCGTGGCTGCAGAGCTGACAGACAGCAAGCCCCTGTGAGCGCCCATTAGGCTAATTGTGCATTGTGTCGCCTGGTGTCTGTCCCCTTGCAGCATGTTTTGGACTGTCTGGGACAGAGAGAGTCATTCTGCTCATTTTAATTTTCTTTTCCACATAACTGGCTATGTTCCTATGGCAAGAAGAGTGTTGCTAGGTGATGAGAAGAGAAATAACATTATTTTGATCCCACTTCATTTTTTCCAGCTAAAGGGTGAACAGAGGATTTGGAACAGTTGCTGTACCTTGTCTCTCTCCATTTCTTTAGCCTCAAAATATGCTGGAGCTCAGATGCGTAGTTGCTACTTGCGCCCATTACTATTTGCATGCTTGTATTTAGCATAATCTTGAAAACATCTATGTGTTGAGAAAATGAACAAAAACATATTCCTAAGAGCAATATGAACACTTAGTAAGCTTATTTCTGTAACTTACTTGCATGCATTTATGTTAAGATTAGGTGGGCTCTCCAAAGGTTTTTGCAGGGCAGCTTCTGATAATCATGGCTATTCGTATGGGAAAGAGAGCAGTGCAGGAAGAGAGATTGTGTGTGTCTACAAATGTACACAGCTTCTGGGCTGACATCTCTCTCCCCACGCTTTAGCTTGCATCAGTTGTGATGTGATGTTACAGGACATGTTTGATGTAGCATTAAAATCTTAAAAAATGAGCTTCTCAAAACTGTCATTCATTTGTCAGAGCAGTTTCAAAGAACCACTTAGTAAATCCCTACAGAGGTTTTGTTTCCTTTATTCCCACAATTCCCTCACTGATGTGTTTTCTTTAAAAGCCTAGCGAAATACTGTATGCAATTTCTCTGGCTATTGCCCTTCTCTTTCCTAGTTAATTATAAACCTTCTTTGGTGTTAACTGAATGTTTTAATGGTCTATATTATTTTTCCATCATGGATGGAAAAATCAGGCATGATAACTCTTTCCCTCATATTTTTGCAGTTAATTGATCTAATGTAAATAGCCTGGGGAGTACAGGTGAGCAAAGCCCTTGCAAGTTCAGTCTTACAGGCAGAGAACACAGTTCTGGGTGCACACAAGCAGATATTCATTACTCCTATTGCTAACTACAAGGCATGAACATGCTGTGAGCTCCAAAACACCTATAAACAAAGAAGGATTAGCCCGTAAAGCAATAAAAAATTATCATAAAGCTCCATCTGTTGTGGAGAAAGCAGAGGATGGCTCTTGTGTGTATGGTAAATTGGGCAAAGTATGTTTGATCCTGTGCCGAGAGGAGCAAGGACAGGCGTACTCAGTCCAGTGGGGTTTATTAGGTGAGGATTTAGCTGACTATTTGCCCAGAGTTTTTGTTCCTGAAATGTGCAAGAAGCTCTTCCTTTGAGTAACAACCCTTCACGGTTAGTTTAGTGCAAATAGACGAATGACGTGTGATAGACAGCTCCACTGGGTACATTTGTTGTTTTGGTTATTGGCTTCCATGTGATAAATGGAGCCATAGATTTTCCTGTTATACCCTGTACTACCAGCCTGCCTTGGCCTACCCACCACGAGTTGTGCAAAAGCAGGTAAGGGTAATATGAATCATTAATGTTAGGGCAAAATAGGTAATAATAATAAAACTGGTATCGCCTTATGCATTCAGAATACTCTAAAGTGCTTCAGTTTGTCCATCCCAGTGTTCTACCAACCCAAACAACTTACACCATAATGTTGTACCTCTCAGAGAAGTACCAGAGGGTACATTTCCAGTATTTTGTTGGGTAGAGAGGGCTGTATGTAAGCAATAGTGCAGTCCATAGGCTAGAGATAACTGATTTCATGCACTCCTTATTTTGGACATCCATATGCACACAGGACAGAACCATTGCAAATAAGGTGCAGTGGGAGGAAAAAATAAATGGCCTAACTTATCCAAGCTTCCTGCTTCTGTCCCTTTCATTTGCTCTCAGAACTTAATCTAAAACAAACTTTCAAGTTCAAATAATGCTCTGTGTCAGTCCCCCTCAGCTTTCTACACTGTATCATCCCTTCCTGATACTAGGTGGGCAACTAAACTCTTCCCTTTCAACTGTGGTGGTAGTAAACTGTGCTGCATTGCTGCAAATAACGATGACCTGTAAGCACCTCGTGAAAGATCTACTTTCTTTATTGAAGCTCTCCTGGGAATGTCTGAAAGTATTTCTTTCAAAGTCGGAAAAAATGCTGTAGAAATAAGTTAGCACACAAGACATTATGATAACATTTGCAAGAGTATCTATGCAAATATGTTTAAAAAGCATCTACACCACTTTTAAAGTGATGTGGTGTCTGGATATCTAAGATGATGGTGATACAGAAGAAGCCAAGCTGGGGTACATTACCTAACTATGAATGGAAGCAGTTTGAGCACCTTGGAGCAGTCTAGCCTCAGCAACCTGAGGTTTCCCTTGTGTTAGCTCACTCAGCTCAGGATTCCCTGACACAGTGGATCCTAAGGGATCCTAATATTTTGATGCTGAAAAATCCATATGAATTACTAGGAAGCTAGTTCCAATACAAGTTTTGAAAGACTTTTCCATGCAATTTTGCAGATCTACTCATCTAACTACTCATCTTTAGGTAGCTGAGTAGTTAAATGGGCCTAAAACGGCAGATGAAAAGAAAAAAAAGTCAATCCACTTTGGCCAAGCTTCAGTGGCTCCCTCACAGTGTTTCCTTCTCTCATGGTGGGTTTATCAGAAGTTATTTCAGACCCTAGGTCCTTCAGTAACAGGCAGCAGTGGCATCCTTGGGTGTCAGAGCTGCAGCAGCAGAATACCAGTAACCTTCTGTGTTACCAAATAAAACTGCTGAGGAAAGAGGCCCTCTCAGAACATTTGGATGTCTTCTGATGTGTGCTGGACCCCTTCAGTTCTGTCTGTGTCAGACTGGAAGCTCCTGGTCAGGCCTTACCTTCCATTGCTCTGTTAACTTCTGCCCCACGCTTGGGAGGTCTGAAGCAGAACAACTCTCCCTACCTCACTGGGGTCATGCCAATTCATACAGCTATTAGTCAACCCCCTTATCTCCTTTAATTCAGCATTTTCATGTTTTTCCTGCCAGTGTCAAAAAATTGAGTCACCGCTCTTTACTGAAGCTGCTGTTTCATATTCCTGTAATTCAATTTATATTACAGAGTTGAAAGATTTTATTTTGGCTCATCTTTTCTACTCCCATTTCCTCTGAAATGCAAACATTTCCTGCATTTAGCCTTGGTCTTTCAAAATTGTTTTTATATCTTAATGGAAACTGGCAAGATATTATTCATATTTTTCAAGTATTTATATTACTATTGTTTATCATGTCCCTTTTGGATAGACAGGAGATGTTTGTTTTGTTAGAAGACAGTTCATGTGTTTGGTTTGTGGAAAAATTTTGTGAGTAGTTACATAAGCTGCTGTCAGAGATACAGAAATAAAAGATCAGATTAGGTCCTGATAGAATCCTTTGCTTTTTGGTAGCAGTTCCTATTGTTTGTATATGCTTTCTCCAACTGGTTCAGAAGAGTAGCTTAGCTAATAGTTGACCTGACTTGGCTAAAGTCCTCTACAACGTCAGTGATAGAGCTAGAGTGAGCGAGGGTTTCTGAATTTAAATTCCTAAATGCTTATTCAGGCACCTCAGTAGACAAGCCTGATTTTTCAGTAGTGCTCAACACTCTTTTTCCCCCCTTAGAGAACAGAGGCTGATGCACAATGCTGATAAAGGAAGTCCTGATCATAGTGAAAGAGAGATTGATGTACATAACAAAAGGACATCTTCTGTGTTCCTAAGGAAATATCAGGCAATGGGGAGGGGAGTTAAAGAGAGCTACATCTTGGTTTGGTTTGAGGACTACCTTGTATGCACATGTTGTGTCAGAGAGAAGATCATCAGGTACATTCTGGTGTTTGAGAAGATTTTGCTTTTCACTGCTTTTCCTAATGAAACTGAACACATTTGAGCATGAATGCATGCAGGGTCTTAATCATGCCTATTTTTTTATTTTTATTTTTTTTGACAACAAAAAGGTAGATCTTTACATACAATTTAGTGCTAATTCTGGGCAAAGAATTTCCTACCTGTTTCATATCTGTCAGCATCCTTTGAAGAAAGTGTTTTTTGATTCAGCTCAGTGAAGATCCATCGGCAATTTGTGCTGCTTACAGATGGAACATTTGCATTGGCTTTTTTTTTTTTTTTTTTTTTAAAATCCTTCCTGTTTGTCATAGATGCCAGTTTTCTCTGTACAGACATATGTCCAAGTTGCCTCTGGAGAAGTTGACATGAAGCTCATTGCTTTCATGCAAGATTGAGAGCTTCTTTTCAGATGCATCTTTGGGTCCAAGTGCATACAGAAGACACAGTTTGCCTCTCTACAGGCTGCATATAACTATCCCATGTATTATACAACTGTGGTGTTTAGGTTTATTGACATTCAAGACAAATATAAATAAATTCTGAAGCTTTGCACATGTTCCAACACCTGTTATTTATTAGCTAACAGCTTTGCAATTAAATGGTTCCTCCTTTCCATACCAAGCCATTGTATGCTGGCCTTCTGTCTACACCCAAAAATATAAATATTTTCTTTAAGTGTGTACAAACCGCAGTCAGTCCTGGATCCTTGACTGGTTAAGGCAGCAACAGAAGCATTGAATCAGCAATGAAATAGATAGTTCCACTTTCCTAAAGAGGATATACATGGCTGTTATTTGACATTGAGTGAAATATATTTTCGCTTATTTTAAATTCTTTGCAGAGGCTACTTCCCACTAAATACTACAAACACTTTAATTCACCAAAGCTAAGACACTTGACTTACCAGTTTCAGGGAAAAGTGGCATATTCTTTACACAGAAAAAGAATTAAAGAATGTGGCCATAATCATTGTTGTACAAAAAAAGCTATCTCATGTTATAGTTGCGTAATAAAAAAATACTTGTCAAGGTGCTTATTCATGCTAAGTTCATATTCTACACTATTCTCATACATCATCTCAGGGCTGTGAAATCATACATTATAGGCATACAATACCAAAAGAAAACAGTATAAATCCACTTTGAGTATAGGATTTGTAATCTTTTTATGCCCATTACACAGGAAAATACCCTTTGAAAGAAGTTTTCAACTCTTGTGAATCATCATTAATTCACTGCAGTGAGGAAACCTGCAGCATTGCTTTGCAACAGCATTGTAGGCTCTAAATCTACCTACAAACTTCATAATAATTTGGTTTAATATATGACTTTTTATGTTAATCTGCTTCAGAGAAAAAGCCTTCTGTACACTGAAGGCACTTACGTCTTTTCTTTATCCATTCCTGTGGTGGCTGGTTTTAGATGTGGAATAAGACCACATTAACCAGAGGATGTCAAGTTATTTGTCTGTGGCAATTTTTTTTCCTGCCACATCTGTAAAATGTTATAATTGATGCTTAGGCAATGTCTAAAGAAAGATCAAGGAAGTCTGACAGTATTCCAGTATAGCAATTATTTGTTTTTCCTTTTTCAGCTGGTCAAGCCTGTCCTGTTATTCTCTGGGATTCCTCACTGAGTCCAACAGATAACAATACCCACTCTTCAGTGAGATTAACCTGGGGGAGATATCAGCAACTATTGAAGCAGAAATGCTGGCAGAATGGTAAAGTTCCCAAAGTTGAGTGGGGCTGTACTGAAATCCACCATCATGAATGGTCCAAGATGGCACTCTTTGATTTTCTTCTGCAGGTAAAATATTTATAGAGCACAAATATCTGCCTCAAGAGTCACATGAGCACATGGGACTCTTAGAAAAGTAATTTTAGTTTGTTTTAATATTGGGAAGATATGAATTTGCACAATTTGAAGTTTTTTCTGTTAATGATTAAAATGTTCAAAACTCAACTTGTAATCACAGAAAAATATCAGGAATTTGACTGACTTATTTTCCAAAAGAGGAAGCAAAAGCTTTTGTCTTGAAACATCTTTTTATTTTACCTTTGAGGCAGGCATACTGTTTCTCCTTGACTCCTTTCTCTGAACACGGTCCTTGACTATTCACAACTGCAAAGCTCTGTTCTCATGATGAGAGAGTTCAGCTGCTTGGTTTTAGTCAACTGAAATATGGATCAAGACAATAGTTGTAGTGGTAAATTTTCTGCCTTTTAAAAAATTTACCAGTGACTTAGTGTTTAGACTTAATGAGGAAGGAGTAAAGCAGTAACTGATGAACAACAAAGCTGCTGTTCTTCGATTAGGTTTTGCACATGAGTATTAGCTGTCTAAATAATACCATGCTACGGCTTTGCCTTGTGGTATTATGACAGCACATGACCATAATTACAATAATTATACAGTAGAATATTAATACTGGACTACCTGCATATGGATGGCAGCTAATTTTATACGTTCCTGAGATATAGCACTGTTTCCAATCACCCCTGCCTGCCAGACAGGTCAGAGTGGCTAAGCCTCCTGCAGCACTTCCTGGTTTATGTAACGCTAAATGTATTTAAAACTACAGCAAATACTAGTTTTGTGCACTGCATTCAAGTTGCATATAATTCAGCTTTTTAGAGTTGCATTTTTTGAAATCTAGAAATCACATCTTGCTTTATGGATAGTCTATCCCTGCCTTTCTCAGTTCTGTTATGGAATGAATGGATACTTTTTTTTTTTTCCTGAAAACTGCATTTCTGCAGACTTGTTAAACATAGAGCATGAAATTCTCTAAAAATATGTCACTTGTCTAATGGTTCCATCTTTAATTCCGCTATGAGTGACTAACCCTTTGAAACTAGTATAAGGTCATATGTGGATGATTCTGGTACTAAACGTAGTAATACCCATATAGAAACAGTACAGAATACATCTGTTTTAATGTTTTCATGCCATTGTTTTGTTTCTGAACAGTTTGAGAATTCACATGATTTTTTATTTTTTTAAAGTTCTCTAAGACAAATTTTCATAATAATATTCTTATTACCCAGGGAAGTCAGTTAAAATAAGATACAATAGGACAGAACCGTACATAAAATAAACAAATTGCCCTCATTTGTATCTGGTATCAGTTTATACTTCCAGTTGCCTACCAAAGAAGATGGTACATACCAGAAAGTGAGTGAAAGCAGGTCTTACAGTTCTAAGGTTAAAATTTTACTTGTGTTCTCTCAGACTTCAGTCTACCAGCACCAGAACATGAGGATTCTAACATGAAAAATGCTAAGGGTTTCCGAGTTTAAAATGCCAATATATGGTGTGTAGCCCTAACAGAAGTCAGGATTCTACTAGTTTTATATATCAAATAAGCAGCTTTGTTTAATAGACTAATTATCTTGCAAATTCAGTCTTCAGTTATGGTAAAGGACATGTGGCTTTATGCACCAAGAGGTTTTCCTGTCCCTAGTTATTTCTATATTGATCTGCATAACACTAGACTGGAAAAGGTCAAAGCCTTCTTACACCATATGTACAGTTTTGTGCAGATGTATGTACAAAAAAATTAAAAAAAAAAATCAAAATTCTTAGTTAGGAGTTTGCTCTAGGAGGTCTCAGTTGCAATATCCTGTTAAAAAGCTGCCTGCATCAGCAAGGTAATGAGAATCGCCATGGAACCTACCTGGATCTGCAGTTCCTCCAGAAAAGCCACATGAATACACTACTGCAGGTGAATTTTCTCCTCTTGTGCATTTAAGATTGAATAAGAATCAATGATGCAGAAAAAGCTAATGAGTTTAAAGAATCATTAAAATACACATGTAATGTGCTTACAGTGATTGTGGTGCAGAGATAACCTAACAGCTTAGATTTTGAGGATCATAAACATTAAGATAACAGGAAAGCATTCATGATATTCAAGAGGACATCAGTTATAGTTGTCTGAAATTAATCAGATCAGAAACAGCTTAACATTAATAAAAAATATTTTAACAGTGCAAAGTCTAGTCTGGTAAACTACAGAACATTATAAAAAATGTTCCATGAATTTTTCAGAAAGAATACTGATGAAAAGTATTCCCTGTTAAACATGCTTCCATCAGAATGGCTTCAGTGCCCTTAGAGAGATTCCTAACTTCTGAATTCAAATAATATAAAACATAGGAGCAAACTGAAAAATGCTTGTATTTGACCCTTAACTTGCCTTCTCCAAGAACTCAGGTAAAGTAAGGACATTTAATTTTTTTTTTTTTTTTTTTTAATTATGGAGTTTTGGGGCACTCATGTACATACATAAATATATGACAGAAATCAGTGTTAAACTGTTAAGGTTGCAACATCAGCTCCAGAGTATCCCAGTGTTCTGCCTTAACACTAAGAGAAGGCATTATGAAGAGGCTGTCTGCAAGAACATGATCTCCTCGTCTATTTAATGCATGTAATGAGGTGTGGTGAAGATGAATTAGGGCTATGCATCAAAGGAGTCTGTAAATCTCTACTTCACTTTTTGGCAAAATTTAGAATAACTTGAATGAGAAATGAGCTACAACACTGCAAACAACAGGGGCTCTTGTGCTTGAAGATGCTGAATGCTGCTCAGCAAGGAAGAGAGAGAAATCCATTCCTTTCCTCAGGATTTTCTCAGCTGAAAATAAACACTGCCAGCAAGACCAGTGGCAACAGTGCTACATAAAAGAACACAAACAACTCTCAGACTTTCATCTGATGAAAAAAATAGGCCTTTTTAACTTTAAGCATAGCTCTAAATCATGAGAAGTCACAACACTTCATTTCACTAGAGTGTCAAAAAAGACTAGCTTTAGAAGGTTTCATGTTTACGTGAACATTATTATTTCTATGCTTAGCGCAGTTTTAAGAGTTAGCAATACACAGTGAACAAGGAGAGGAAAAAAAAAAAAAAGATATTGATTAGCTCCTCATTAAGCCTCAGAGACGTATTACCTATCTTCTGCTCTGTAAACACCTGTGAGCAAGAGCAGGGCTGCTCCCCAGGGGAAGCCAGGGCAGGACATCCACACAGCATGGCTGGTCCCATGGCACAAGGGGCAGCCCAGCGGGAATGAGAGTGGGTCCCTCTGGTAGCTCAATGAGCATCAGGCGGAGACAAGTTGGCAATCCAACTCCAAGGCCACCAAGCCAGGAGCACCAGGTAACAGGATGATAAGCAGGTGCTCCTATAGCAAGGCCCATAGGAGAACTGAAGGCCTGAGCCTGAACTTATATAGGGCTCCTGGGCCAAGGGCAGAGAGAAGGTGAGTGTGGAGGTCCCAAGTCAGGCTGATTAGGCCAATTAAGGCCTAATGCACTCAGGGCCCTGGTAATGCTGGACATTTATTCTCATCTACACACCAGAGGGTAGAAGTACCTGTAAAGAGTGATTTATCCTTCCTGTGCAAGACAGTTATCCTAAAATGGCATCCTTTGCACTGGGGGTACGTAGTACTTGTCATTGTTTACATAAGAAACAGAAATGACTAGGTCAGGAGAGATGCTTAGCATTTACACGGCTAAAGTTAGACCAGATGTATTCCTCCCAGCTAAGTGCTGTGTGATGAATAAGCAAGCATTCGTGTGTGAAACAATAGCCTGGGCCATGATGTCATTGAAGTATGCACCACAGGGCAGCTCACGGAAGCTTCTCTGTGCTTAGAAATACACTCTTCCCTGCATTTGGTATCTTCTGGTGACTGACTTAATGTGCCTCTTGCTCATCTTTTCAATAATTTTTTTTTTTTTGCATGTATAAGTCTGATAAAGTTTACAAAATAGAGGCCCTTTGTCTATGTCAGGCTATGCTATTTCTATTGTGCTCACAGAGAAAATTAAAAAAAAAAAAAAGAAAAGAAAAAAGAAAAAAGAAAGCTACAGCATTTTGGTAAAAACTTGAATTGTATTCCCCATCTTGTTACAAAATCCTATTGTTCCATTATTTTCAAGGAATGTCTACTGACATAACAAATCATGGCCATCAAATGGATACAATATGTAGCCTGGCAAATTGCTTCTAACAGTATATGAAATCTGCGGATAAGGTCTTTAATGACATTTCACTGCTCCCTTTAATTATGCTTGTTCTGAGCTTGCTTTCCTGCCAGCTGGGTTAGTGAAGTCTGACAGTGGGACTGTGCCCTAAATCCTTTGAAGTTGTTTTCAGTCGGCACTCTGCTGTGCTTGGTTTTAGATCTATAACCGGCTAGACAGAAACTGCTGTGGATTCAGACCTCTGAAGGAAGATTCCTGTGTGCAGCAAGGGCTGACGCTGAAATGCAGCGATCAGGATGCTGTTGACCTGACACACATAGTGCAGAGAAGGCATGACCGAAGGCATTTGGCCTTTATAGACAATAATGGTTTCTTTGACAGAAGCGAGGACAATCTTGACTTCAAAATACTGCAAGGAATCAATGAGTAAGTTTTAAGTTATTAATTTTGTAAAAGATGGATAATTTCTTCCTGGGTTTGCAGTTGGAAGGAAAATCTCTCCTTAGCATTTAATAGGAATAAAGCACTGCTCACAGAGGGTGTCTGGGTACTTGGAGCAGAAGAGATTTGTCCTGCTCCCTAAGCTGCATGACAGATACTGTTACTGTGTCAGTGTTACATTAACTCCAGGTTTCTTCTGCCGGTCAGTGGGGAGATGTAATTTGTCAGTGAAGCTTAGTTATGTTTACCCTAAACACACTTTCAGTTTATTACCTGTAGCATCTGCAAGTTGCCAGGGCCTTATAGAACAGATTCATGCCTTACCTATAAAGGCATGACTGATATAACACAGGAAAGTCTGAACTCTGCTAATGTAAACTTGTTTCTGTGGAAACCTCTTCTGTAAGCAATTTGCACTGCTCTGAGTTACTGTACTATAATCAAAAAGCAAGGGACACTAAGTTACTGTAATAAATATCATCAGCCCATGAAGCATTTTGTGAATTACAGGATGTCTAAAAATGTATGAGTAATTCTACTTGTGTAAAAGATACAATTAACATGCATATGATTAGTCATGCATGGACTAGTCGCAGTCTATATTCATAAGATCAATTGCTAAACCACAACATGATTATTGCAATTCAGAGTGATGGCAAAACTGATGATTTTCTTTGTGCTTTTCCAGATTCCCTGAATCTGCAGTTTCAGTGCTGAGGAGCCAGCGTTTACGGGAGAAGTTGCTTCAGTCTTTGTTCCTTGACAAAGTATACTGGGAGAGCCAAGGAGGCAGGAAAGGAATTGAAAAGCTTATTGATGTAATAGAAAGGAGGTCTAAAATTCTTCTTACTTATATAAATGCACATGGAGCCAAAGTACTGCCCATGAATGAATGAGCTTCTGAGGGACAGTCTTTAAAAAATTTTGTGTGAGGCAAGAACTGACAGTAAAATTGATTTACTTCATGGGCTTATTTAATTTTTATTTTTCCAAACTTTCAAGTTTATTTTTAAATAAGAAGTCTTACATGGTTTAAAAGCATCTTTTAAATGTCAGCTGCAGCTCAACACAGTGCAGTTCTATGTCACCAGTGAAATGAAATGAAAAAAGCCAAATAGTACAATAAATGATGTAGTAATGTGCACGCACTATGAACACTCCTGTTAATATGTTTGAGAATTAGCAATAGTATTTTCAGTACATTAGTCTGGATTACTCTTACTCTCATCAGTCAGTGAAAGTTTTATTGGAAATTTAAGTAGGAGCAGAGATTTTAGGCACTTCACACATCGATGAAAACTGCCATCACATCTACATACTGAAACATACCTAGTACAGGAATTTATCTTTTTGATTAAGAACAATAAAATTCCAACATTTCCAAATGTATTTTATTTTGATCTTTTGAAATCTAAGGACTAGATTAAACTCTTTCAAATGCAGGTATATTTCTATTGGACATGAAGAAAATTTAGATTCAGAGTGAGGAAAGCATGGCTTTAACAATAATAATTAATTTGACAAATGCAGTTTTTCCCTGTACAGTATGGAGTACACTTTGTCATGAGTTATTTGTTACAACATACTATTCTCAGTATGGATTGGTTTGATGTGTGGATGGATTGTCTGATATTACTTTCAATAGATTAACTGGGTGTTACTCACAGAATCATCCTTTAGTACTACCATTTCTTTTTTAGCTATTTAGCTTTAGCTTTGTGCAAATACGTTGCTAAAGTAAGTATACACATTTTGTTTTTGCAATGTTCTTGAGATGATTTTTTAGAATACCAATGAAAGACAGATGCAATAATGATGTGAGCATTGTTAAAATCAGAACAGAAGATGTTGTTTGTGCTGCTTGCTCAGCTCTTGCCAGCAATTCAGGCTCAGGTTTTCTATTAAGATTGACCATTGTGGGGTGATGATTCCAGCTGATGACTTCCGCCAAGTTTTCATACAGGTAAGGTTGTTAGAGAAGCTTGGACAAGCACTTTAGATTCTTAGCCTCAGTCTGTTCCAGCAAATACTCTGTTCCAAAAGTAAAATATCAACTGATGCAGTCTGTCCTCACATATACTTTCTACCTGTTTGTTTAAAAAGGTTCTTACTGTCTTTCTAAAGGAATATCTATTATCTTTTTGCCATGAGATGGTGGCGGAAGTTGAATGGTTTCATAGCTACTCTTGTCTTTGTGTATAGTAAAAAAAAATGTAGGGTGTGTAACATTTAAAAAAATATTATTGAAAGTGCTTGTGTAATATTATTGTTTGCCATTATGAGAAACTAAAAATCTAATATTCTTGTTAATGTGGGTGGGTGAATTTAATGTCTTAACTACAATTCCACTGCAGCTAAAACAGATTTTCATTCTTAGTATCAAAAGAGCTATTAACAATTGCATTACTAGAAGAAATAGATCTCATTAAGAGCTTGGCCATCTAAATAATCTTTTATTTGATTCTGTCAGTAAAGGGCAGATCCGTTTATAAAAACTTCCTGAAACTTACCAATTACCTTGAGAGGCCATCTTTTAGAGTGCTTCGGACTTTTGATTACACCAAAGTAGAATTGTATAGGGTTTTCATATTATCCCTTACTTAAAATGTTGTAACAATTTAGCCAGGTAATTTCTGTCACAGAAATAAAGATGTTACTGTAGCTCGCATTTTGACCTGAGCCTAGAGAAAGAAATAATTCTCTCAATCCATTTCACATGGAAGTCCTGTTGCATTTATCATGAATTTCAGTCTTTGGTGACCGTTACAATCAACTTGTCCCATTTTCTAGTCTATCTCACAGTTTTCTTCCTGCTATATACATGTTCAATTGGATTATCACACACACTGCTGGGAGTGAAAATCATGACTTTCACCTGCACTGAACTTAGAAGAGGAACAAGGGAAGATATAGCGGTGTACCTGATCATGAAAAAATGTCCCATGAGTACTTTGTCTTCTAGGTTCTCTTCTTCTGCCTCTAAGATTACACATTCAGAGGGCTGGAGCACCATGAAGACAGGCAGAGAGAACTGGGGTTGTTCAGCCTGGTGTAGAGAAGGCTTCAGGGAGACCTTAGAGTGGCCTTCCAGTACCTAAAGGGAGCCTACAGGAAAGGTTAGGAGGTAGTCTTGGTCAGGGACTGTAGTGATAGGGCAAGGGGTTTTAACAAGTAGTTTTGACAGGGAGTGTAGTGATAGGACATGGGCTTTAAACTAAATGAGGGTAGACTTACATTAAATATTAAGAAGAAATTATTTACTGTGAGAGTGGTGAGGCACCAGAACAGGTTGCCCAGAGAAGCTGTGGATGCCCCATCCCTGGAGGTGCTCAAGGCCAGGTTGGATGGGGATTTGAGTGGCCTGGTCTGGTGGGAGGTGTCTCTGCCCATGGCAGGGGGGTTGGAATTAGATAATCCTTAAGATCCCTTCCAACCCAAATCATTCTATGATTCTGTGATCCTGATGTGAAGTCATTGACTCATAAGAACCACTTTTTTTTTTTTTTTTTTTTTTTTTTTCCCCGAGTTGACACATTACCCAAGAATAGAAAGAAGTCAAGTGGTTTTTATATTTTCAGGTTATATATTCTTCTCTATTTCTTCTATACATGGACTAGTGTTCATTGAGTATGATATGAACTTTTTTTATTTGACTGGCAGTAAATGCCAGTTCTTAAAGAAAGAGTGTAATTGCAACAGAGTGAGTAATTGCCCTGAAGCTATGCTTAGAGTAAAGTTTTTTGGTAGTCTTGAGCTTAAGAGGCCCAAGTAACTATGGTGCTGTCCTTAAGAGTATGATCAATTTATGAAAAAACATAGTTGTAAAGACAAGATCTTGTGGAGGTGAATGCAGCAGATGAATTGCCTTTGGAAATGAATGGTGTTTTTTACTAGATTTTTAAAAAATTTAATTTATTTTTGTGTGCGTGTGGAAGAGGCATAGAGATCAAGTTGTAATTAGAGCTAATCTGCAGGGCAGAATGATGTCTAGATTGTGGAATGTACAAGGGGATGGACAGGTGTCTCACCCTCTATCCTGTATAGACCAGAGAGGCATATAATGTCTTCTCAGAACTTCTGTAGGAACCCAAGAGCCCAGGGTGAATGGCCAGGGCAAGCTGAGCTGTGTCAATGCTGCACACATTGCCCTTTCCAAGGGCCAAGGAGTACTTCTTTCTCTGAAACTCTGGCTTTGGGCCTAGGACACGGCATTCTGTGCATGCTGCATCTTGCTCTCACCTTATGATTATGCCTTAGCATTATGGTATGCATAACTGGAAGCCTTGCTGTCTCTGCTGTATAAAAGTGTTGTATTTCCTATTCCTACAAACACTCTCGTTGTCTTCAGGAAGCTGGGAGAGGCTTGCTGAGACTGGCATTGGGACTGGACTGTAAAATGTTTTGAATTCAATAATGTTGATAACAAACTTCAGAAAGTGTCTTTCTTTATGATGTTTATCCTGTTGCTACATAGCTTGGTACTTGAACCCAGTACTGCTAATAATACAAAGTATGATTGCTATAGTGCTTATGAGTACATACTAGCCAAGTTCTTTTTTTCTTTTCTTTTCTTTTTTTTTTTTTTTTACTCAAGTGGAGAATTCTCTACTTTTCGAGTGCATTTACATTAATGCTCCGGTAAGAAGTACAGTAGAAGAAGTTTGTATAGCTTATTTATTCACTGTTACTATATTCAAGATACCTGCTTACTCCTTGGTAACAGGAGTAAAGTGTATTGAAAAATTAGTTTATTTCCTTCTAAAACACCATGATGTTGGACTGACATTCCCGCACAGAAACCTAAATAATATTAACAGACAGGAAAAAAAAAAAGAAGAGGCCTTGCTCTACCTATGGTGGTGTTCAATAGAAAGCCAAGAAACTGGGTTTTAGTCATCTTTGCTGGGCTGCCTTCCATATATGGGCATATCGGATCAGACAGATTCATGTTGCACATTACTCGGAAGGGTGTAACCAACAGCAACAGTCCAAAATCTGTGGGTGGGAAAAGAAGATTATGTCATTCTTGAATCTGCCTGAAAGCCAGAACCACATAAAATGGAATTACTAAGAAAGTCAAGAGGGTTTGCTGATTTCATAACATTGGAAGACAGAGCTTAAAATAAGTAGCACAGGCACAGATGCCTTGAAATTCCTCAGGACCTTGCCAGCAAGTTAATAATCCTAAACGTTTCAGAAGCTGAGGACATGAAAACTGTGTGGAGCACTGTGAGAGCAACTTTGCTCTTCTATATATATATATATCTATTCTATATTCTATAATGCACTGTATTAAAGAAAAGTAAATTCCGTGGTTTTAAAAATGGAAATACATATTTAGGGTACATTAAAGGACAAGCTTCCAGTAGCAATTCTGGGAACGCTTTCCTGCATGTGTTTGTATGCAAATATGAGCATACATATATGTATATATAATATACTTTAGCTTTTTTTTTTTTTTTTTTTTTTTTTTTCATACAAAGTGCTCAGTTTGGGTCATACAGAGTGAATTGTTTATGCAATTTGCTGTTTACATGTAGAGTTTTATTGTTTGTGAACACAAATTCAATTTTGGGTATACGCAAGTTGAAGTTTAAACAAAACTTTACTATGGTTGCAACATTTGTTCTCAAAGCATTTACTCTTCCCTTGCTAATGCATCTATGTAATATAAAAAGTTTTCTACTTACAATTGTACTGAAAAAGAGCAATGTTTGTATCTGTATTAAACTGCCAGATAACAGAGTGATAGCAAATCTGAGGGGTTTTAATGGCTTTTACATTACATGCTGAGTTTCTGTTTGAAACTTTTGCATTTTAAAAATCAACTTGTTTGTCCTTTTATAGTAAGAGTAAAGGCATTATCACAAGATTGTTTGACTCTGCTGCTTTTGTCATACGATGGCCAGGAATATATAACATAAAATAGTGTCTTCATCAGGTTTCAGATCAGTTCTCTAAGCTGAAGTAACAAAACTGTAATACATATTAAAGTACTATGTGGATTATTAGATACTTTTAAAAAAGAACTATGGCCTTGAAATTGTGTCTTCAGAGAAACTATCCAAGTAATATTATGAAGCTCTTCCTGTGGAAATATTTTCTGTTTACTCACGAGACTTGTAACTCTAACTAAGCTGTTTCTCTGTGGCTATGGAGCTTCTGATCTCTGCATCAGCAGTATTACTGTATTCTTTAGCCATGGTGACAATGTCAACTTACACAGACATTGAGCAGAAAAGGCCATGACCATTTATGATGCCAGAAGTATTCATCAATGACTAGTAAACTTTATAACAGACATTGAACAAGGACAGGAGTAGCAGAAGGACACTGAAATCTATGTGGCATGGAGACTCATACAGAATTAAAGTAGCCTCAGAACTTCTAGTCTCTGAAGTTTACATTTTTTTCATGATCCAAGAGAGACTAATGAGAAACACAAAGATGTTGAAACATTTTTAAACATTCTTTCCTGTACAAAGTAATTTCATTTGTTTTATGAAAACAGTATTTATTTGTGCACATTACTGCCTACTTCAGGCTAAATAATCTCAGATACATTTGTGTCAATTCATTACAATTTTGCTGAGTTGTCCCATTTCCAGATAAATCAGTTTAGGTCAGTTAGGTCAATCCATATTCTCAGAGGCAGGAACACTGAAACCTAAGGTCAAAAGGAGACCTAAGGAGAGTGACAAAAAAATAAGATGAAGAGTTGCCTGAGATATAGCACAGGTATAGAACCTGGCATGGAAATTGTCTAAACAAACATCTGTGAACTCCAAGCAGGATCAACAAGATTTTCCTGAAGACTATCAGTCTATTGCACCTGTATCTCTGTGGGAAGCCCTACCCTAGCCAAATACAAACATTTGAGGTCAATAATTAAAATAAAATAAGCAGTGCAGCAGTGTCTTCTTTTGGTCTGTCATGAAATACATGAACTATATTTTAAAATGACACTGTTAAAGATATTAATTTTCCGTGGTATATGAAGAATGAGAAATTGTGAAGAACTCTGCAAGAACCTCATGAAACTGAGTGGGTCAAACCTGGGAGATGAGCTTCAGTATAGATTAATATAAAGACTTCACTTAGCTGCTATTTAAAACCTTGGAGAGACCACCTCTTGGGTTGTGTGTGCAGCCTGGTCTTGACATCTCCAGAAGCTGAAGTCTGTTGAGGGAAGAGCAAGTGAAATGATCAGAGGGCTGAAATGGCCATCTTGTAAGGAGAGGGATGAATTTCTTCAGTTTGGGAAAAACAAGGCTGGAGATGCTGGTAATTCAGGTTTACAAAATCATGAAAATGATCAATGGGGTGAGTGCAGAAAGTGTCATTCAGCAAATCCTGCAATACCAAAGGTGTGGAGCACCCAGTGAAACCAGTATCCCTTTTAAACAGATAAAAGAAAGTTCTTTACACAGCAGGTCCTCAGATTCTGGAGCTTGCAGCCATGAGAGACCGTGGAAACAGTATCAGGAAAGTCAAAGGGGATTAGACAAATTCAAGGACAGCAAGTCTATACATGGACTTTTTAAGGAGCAGGCAAGCCTGCATCCTCCAACATTCCTAATTCAACAATTATGGATACTGGGAAAGGGACCACAGATATTGCCCCAGGCTCATGTGCTCATCTCAGTTTTCCCCAGTCTAAGGTGTACTACTGGGCTAAGTGGCCCACTGGTGTGACCCAAAAGGGAATCCCATGTATTCTTACATTTGAAGGTGATTCAAACAGAGAGGAACCTGCAATCTTGTAGGCTACTCAGGCCTTTTCCTTATGTATAACAATATACAAAATTATCTTTATTTGCAAGGATTTAAATGCTTGGGTGTGGTGAGTCTGTTTCGTCTTCCTTGGAAGAAAAGAAAGAAAACAAATGTCAATCTTCTAGTGCTTAATGATGGTTTTCCAAAAGCAGTTCCATGGATTTTGTTCACCTGGAAGCAATGAAATGCGCAAAAAATGAAGAAACTTTTTTTTTTTTTTTTTTTTTTTTTTTTCCACTGTGATGTACCATCACATATTAACATGTTAACACTACATATACTAATCCAATTATTTAACTGAAATACAACTTGAAATAGGTGGCTGACATTCTCTAAAAATTAGTTCAGTCCCAGTACTTATTTCCTTTTTAGCCTTCTGCAGTACATTCACTTATTTAATCACATGGTCTCAGCATTCACCGTTCAGGAGCATTATCTGTATTTCCTTCAATGGAAAAGCTGGCATGGCATTCATTCCTCGGAGGTCTGTTAAGCTACACAAGCATGCCTTATCAGAGGTATTCTTCAGCTAATTATGTGAAAGACTTTGAGATTCGGATGGAATTTATTAACTGTTAAGGAAAATAGCACCAGTGTGAAAGTCAGCCTTACGAAGTCTGAGAACTATGCCTGACAGATGGCAAAAGCTGGCAGTCTGGTGAGCTGCTCTGCCGTGGGAATTCTGAAACAACAGCAGGTCATATGTCTTAATTTTCAGATAGATGTGTATATATCACATACCTAAGATAGGCTCTTTTCTGGTCACCTAATTTTTTCCTGCCTCAGAACTTCTGAAAATATAAAATATAAAATAAAAATAAATAGGTAGTCAAAAAATTAAAATGAGAACTGACCAAAGCATGCTCTGAAGGCAGCTGTGGCATAGATGCAGTAAACATGGGGAGGTGGTGATACGCAAACAGAAGCTGGAACTGCCTAAGAGAAGCATCATGCTGAAGGAGAATAAAAGGACTTGTCCTGCTAAATATAAGATGTAGCCTTAAGAATTTCACCATGTGAGGAAAGCATCTAAGGCATTTTATCATATGTAGGATACTCTGTCCCACATGGCAGTAACAGCGCTCCCCCCAACTCCACGCACACATTCTGTTATCTCTTTTCCTCATCACATGGACAGTTCTACCCCCACAGCTCTCACTGGCCTCTGACATGAATGCTATTGAACTCAGACAGCTCTCTAAGTTTCCATACCCAGGATATTCCTAAATCATGCTGATTCTTTCCGTGTAATAGGTTTAACCTCTCCTCCCTCTGGAACTGAGCCACTTAAATGAAAAACTCTCAAGACTACACCTGCAGTTTTTGTTTTGCACCTGAACCTTACAAGATGTAAGTATTTTTTAAAGCTGGTAAACACGCATCTGTTTTTTTCTTTTGGTGATCTCCAGTGATGTGAAACATTTGTACCAATCACCTTTTAGCTTTCAGATACAAAATACCTATTTTCAAATACCTATTTTTATCTTACTAGACCTTCTTCTTCCATATAATATTCTTGTTATAGCACATATCCCTGCTACTATTCAGATCTGCAATTGCAGCTTGGATACACAAATGCTTAGAGAGAATCTCCTAATTTATTTTAGTGTACCATTAAGGCATAGTTGAATTTTTGAGAGGAGAGCACGGGAGGGAGATGGACTGTGATGAGAAATCCCAGAAACCTGTTTGTTTGAAGAGTCTGGTGTGAGAGAATGTGAGACCTGTCATCACACAGCTAATCCACAAGTTGCTGCTGGCTCCACCTTGCCCGATCACCATCGTGGAGGGCCTCAGCCAGCTCCTGCCTTCTGTGGAGGGTTCCTTTTGCAGTGACTCAGTTTCTGTTGCACTTTTAACTAGGAGACTGCCGCTGGAGGGCTGTTGGTTGAGCAGACTTCGTGGCATAAAAGGGAAGAAGAAGTAAAGCATGCCTGTTAAAGAGTGAAAAATGCCTATGCGAGATAAACTGCAGTATGTTATTTTCTTATCAATCAGATTTGGGAAGGTTTTAGGGATGTTATAGCTCTGCTCAAGTGCCTTTTTTTGGCCTTCTGAAGAGAAGTTGCTCCTCAGGCTTGGTGGCTCCCCCAGGCTCAGTGCACTGCCAGCAATTTGAGTGGATGCTTTCTCAAGCTGCTTTCTAACTGAGGTATGAGGCTCTTTCCATCCAGCTGCTGGGATCACTGTGCTCGGGATCTCAGCTGGGGCCTGGGCTGATTCACAGGATTTATACCCCATCAGGCAGTGCTTATAGTACTTGCTGCTAGGAAGAGTGAAAAATGCCACTGAAATGTACACTTCTAGACGCACTTGAATGCCTGCTTGGCTGAATCAGCACGAACTAAGCCAACAAGGCAATTCATGCGACAGAAGTGTTGATGTGTTCTGAGAGCCACAAAAGGTCAAAGAACAAAAGAGATTAAATCCCCATTAAAATCATAGCTTTCCACTTCATTTTGCTTTGTGTGCTCCTATGTCTAAACTTGAACTTAAAATGCTAGTTTGCAAGTGGCCATCATATGCAAACACAGCTTTTGTCAACTTGTTAGTGTCTGTGTTCTGCAGCAAGAGATCCAAAAGGCAAAGAACAACAGATTAAAGCTTTTGCAATATCAACACCATGCTGGGAAAGAATTCTTAACCTCTATCACAGTCTTATCTCAGCAATAATCTGCATGGCCATGGAGAGCTGATACATATTTTTTGTTACACTGTTGCCTTAGTGCTAAGATTTCTTTGATTTTCTGCTGTCAGCTTTACCACCCAGTGGAGATATCCTCGAGCGTTCACAATTGCTGCCTTTCCTGCTAAGAAAACACAACTCACATGTGTTTCAATACTTCTTGGCACCCTGCCTCCCACATATAGTTTAGGGTCAACTTTTCAGCCCCTTCACTTTCCCTGATTTTAAGTATAGTTACAAGTGTAATTAGCAAGGAAAAATAAATCACGTTTCCCCTTTGGTGGGGAAAGTCCTGCCCAAGTCTATGTAAATGTGCCTTGTTAGAAGGCACTGTACATCATCAGAGAAAAGTGTGCTCCATAAAGTGTAAATCTGAAAATGTGATCTGACATTCATTCAGTTTTGCAAAAACAACTTGTGGAGCTTGGTATCGAGGCTATTGTACTGTTAAAAGACTGGATGAGTGTTTAAGAAAATCAAGAGAATTTCCTCAAACAAAAGTTCTCATGAGCTGTCATCCTTCCTGTCACTACATGATGACAAAAGCCTGGAAAAGTCCTGCACTTTGGATGACTTTCACCGCTGGATCCAGTGAGGCCATCGTTTCTCACATGGCCAATTCCTCTCCCTGGCACTCCATCCCTGGGAACCACTCTAGCAGCCTCAAGTCTTGGACCCACAGTATGATTATGTTACAGCACAGTTTATTGGTTAATTTTTCTAGATTTTGCTCCATTCTTGAGTATGTTTCAGTCCATAACAAAATCCCTATTGGCATTAATGGGAACAAAGGTTGAGTCCTGTAAAGCTCAAACCTGACCTCCAGTTCCAGGGAATCTTCTGTAGTTATTCATTGTATTCCCAAGCTTTGCTTCTGATTTCTTGCTTGGTGCAGAGCTACCACCAAGATCTGTTCAAGCCTTCTGGACTGAAATGAAGCATCTATTATGCAATTTTGATAATTTTCAGTGGAGAAAAAGCTTCTGTTTACAGAGCTTTCTGTAAACCTAAGCCTTTAGTCTGCTATTGAGTTGTGTTTAAAGCCTAGTGGAACCAAGTATTTATACGGATGATGAACATAATAGAGACCAGAACTTGATTTTTCTGCATTTCAGAGATGTGCTCTGACCTACAAAGTTTTCTAGTGAATGGTAGTTTAATGAATGCCAGTTGGAACAGGTTCAGAAAAAGAAATTCAGCAATATTTATTTCAGAAAACTAGGAATCCACGGTTGTAGTGGTTCCTATTTGAGTCAAGGATAGCTATATGTAGGACACCTAGTGCTAAATACTATTTAACAGAGGAGGACTTCAATCCAGGTGCTTTTTCAACCCACAGCTGTGCTGTAATTAGGATTCTCTGGAAATGGACCACTTTGGTGACGCTTGCAGCTGTTAAATCCCAATAGAAATAGGTGATTTCCTCCAGTCCACATGAAGATGTCCAGCTTTCAACATTTCTTTCTGGCTAAGTTAGGAGATTGCCCAGTCAGCGTGCTGTGTTTTGTGGCACATCTCTCACACCATGAATCATGGGGAAAGAAGGGGCTAATTTGGAAAGAAGATAGCTAATGGAAGATTAGGTAATGTGAGGTTGTATCTAGGTTCTCTCAGTTTACCCAGCTCCTCCCTAAATACTAACAATGCTTAAATACACCCCTGGGGATGACTTCACAAAAGATGGAAACTCTGAATTATCTACATTAGCTTTTTATGTATTCCTAATGGGTTTGTGATTTTTATTTATACTGGTGTTTTTTTTTAAAAAGCAAATTCTTCACAGTAATTTTAGCTCTTCAGCATGTTTAATGATCCATAAATATATCCTATACTTGCTAAAATAAGTAATAACTTTCCAGAAGCACAGTAGATAATGATGAACTTCCAGACTGGACATGGTGTGACACATCTTTCCATTAAAGCCAGATACAAAACCTACCCATCAGAGACATTTTCTGAATGCTCTCCAAGGGTCTTGCAAAAGCACAAATGAACAAATCATAACTTTATCCACACATGAAGTTTCCACTTGTGGTTCATGCTATATTAACAATACTTCGCATTTAAAAAGCAATCGAAGTATTATTCCACACAATTTAATACTTGTTTTTACATTAAAACCAATTTAACAGCCTCCTGTGTGGAAGAATATGGTAGATTTGAAATTGCTAATATGGTTTGTGAGGAAGTACATTAGTGCTTTCTGACAAATCATTCACCTCTGAATTCACACAAATACGTACTATCATGATTTTTTTTTTTTTTTTTTTTTTTTTTTTTTTTTTTTTTTTTTTTTTTCCTGAGGAAAGTTCTCTATGATTCAGGTTTCACAATCAGTTCCAAATCTAATAAACTGGACATGCTAGCTGTTACATAAAGCTGCAGTTTTGAGATGCCAAGTAATAAGGAACAAATATAGCAGAATATTTGTCAGAAAAAAAAACCAAAGATCCCCAAATTATTTTGGCCTAGAATACATTTCCAGCAGGATATCTAATCTGCTTGGACAGTTCTGTTTTAACTAAAGGTTATTCCTCATTTAAAATCTGGAAGAATACTCCCTGAAGACCTTGTGGCAGCAATCCTTGGGAATATGGTAACTGTTGGCTCAGGCATGCAAGAGTCAGGACAATCTGTGCTTCCCAGCATGGTGTGTTAGACCTCTGATTTCCAATGTAGAATAATATTGTTAAGAAGTTCACTGGATAGACAATCAAAGCAAAAAATAAAATGAAACAAACAAAAAAAGATGTTTAAAATAATGCAGCAAACTGAGTTTAAATGTAATTATGACAAAGATGAATGAATGAAACAGATTTGGAAATTAGTTTTCTTGGAGAAAGCTCAGTTTTCTGTGGATCAGTTTTCTTACAACACACAGATGTTGGGAAACTGAACAATTAATATTTTTCAGAGTGATCAAACTGGATCTGGAAAGTGAAAGCTTCCTTCCTGCTTCTTATGAAATCTACACAGACAACGTGTATGTGACCATCGTGATGAGTCCAGAGAGCAAAACTTCTTTCAATTCTAAAATGCGTATTATTTCTGTCTGGTGCAACCCAGTAAAAAAGAAACAAAGGGCAGAAGTGAGCATCAAATCTGAAGCTGCCTCCTCATAAAACTTCTTTCTGGGTTCATTTCACATAGTACGCTTGATTTCTGTTTTTATGAAGAGATAGTCTTAGCTATCTTATCAAATAAAGTAAGTTAGAAAATGATGCAAAAAGCAAGTTCTTAAAATGTGCATTACTTACCTTGTCATTTTAGATTCATTTTTGTAGAAGTATGACACACCGAAACTGTTGGATTCTCTTTAACTTCTCACTTTGTGAGGGTGATAGTTTTTTTAAAAAAACTAATCAGATAATATTTCATAGATCTAATGTTACTACTGCAAAATATTTCCTATATTTCAGTGATTTACACCTGACTGACAGGATCTGATAACAGCTTTGAAAGAGAATCAATGGGATGATGACAATATGCCCACATATGACAACATGGCTTCAAATCAGCTTTAAAATCATCATTACAGGATGTGCAGGTGGATACCTGCAATTCCTGAAGCTGAAATCCAATTAGACAACTTTAATTTACTTGTAACGTATGAAAGGATTTCAATCCATTCTCTGAGAGATGCAAAGCAGTTATTATTTCCAGCAAAGAACATTAATCAGTAATTACGCCACTCTAATTTGGAGCCAAATTCTGGAACCGGTGATGCTTGCCAGCTCATTGTCTTGGGAGGGTGTCAGATTGTGAAACAAAGCCCCCAGAAGACCAGAAGGCTGTTAACGAAGTCCCCTGTGCTTCCACTGGCTCCTGTCAACACCAATTTCCCTTTCATCTACTTTTTTTGTGGGTTTCTTCTCCTGTATCTCTAAGGACAGAAACTTTCTTATAGCAAATATATTTTATTGTAGCTCTGAAAGCAAAAAAAAATGTGTTTCAAAAATCAGGAACATCAGTGCTTAGGCCCAACACCAGATTTGCCAATATTTTGTCTGTCAGATAGTTTATCTACGCCTACACAGAAGTATCTCCTCTTAAATGGGCCTGTTGCCTGAGGTTTTGATACAGCTTCAGACTTCAAATGTACAAAAATTCTCACACACCCAAAACATTTCACATACATAAAAGAGCATTTTCAAAATGTGATGGACTGAAAAACCAGAGCACTCTAAAAATTACTTTTTTTTTTTTTTTTTTTTTTTTTTTTTTTTTTTTATGAGAGCTTTGGAAACAATCCTTAGCTCAGATTAGGATTCAGTTTGCACGTAGAGTTTGTCTGAGGTCTGGCTTTGTTTTTTAGACAATTGTTCCACAGCATTTTCCTACTGCCCAAAAGCAGGGTGCAAGATAATTGCATGTTTATACAAAATCTTGTCAGAAAGACCTCACTATGTTATGGGTTTGTGGCAATGGTTGTCCATCCCAAGTACAAGTATTTGGGTCTCTCTTCTGCTTCAGGTGCCCTGAATATCTCTATGCAACAGACCTCTAAAGCACAGATATGTATCAGTTAAGTGTCTAATTCTTATGAATACCATTTGGATAGCCATGCCTTTACTTATTTTCTTATGTACTTTGATTCACAGCTGGTAAAATAGTGAATTTTGCCTGCTTACTCATTGCCTTGCTGTGACAAGAATAATCACACTAGTTATGATTCGAGTTCTTGCCCATTTTTTCAATTTGTCTAAATGTTGTCAAACATTTTCTTAAAAGCTATTGCCTATTTCTGTAAACTGATTTGCTCAAAAATCAAGATGATTACTATGATAGTGGGAACCATATGTCAGATATTTATACATCTTTCTACATTGTGATTGAATGTTTCCTTAACCTCTTCTTCTACAGTCCTTAAACTCAACTGTTCATATTTTTATCAAATAAAGATAGAGCTGGTGGGGGATTGAAATATATACAATTTTGAGATTAAAATTAGTGATCTTATATAACAAATGTTTGATAGATATTAAAAATCCATCACTCAAAAGAGAGGTACACTTCAAAATACAGCAATAATTTGAAGATAGGCTCTTTGAACAAAGAGCAAACAAGAGGACAGATAGATAACTGTGGTAGATTCTGTTAGTTTCGTTTGTTTTTCTGTAATTCAGCCATGCAGAAATCACTGTTTGAGATTTCCAAGCTAAGTTTATAAACATTTTCAAGTTGACCTCAGTGAAAACAAAACAAAAAAGAGGACGAAAGCTTTAACTGAAAAGTAAATAAACTCTTAACCCTTAGTCTCTTCATTACTCAACAAAGGGAGATTGTTTTTAAAGATAAGCCTTGGTGCAGAATAACTTTCTAATGCAGGATGAGTGTCTCTGTTTAGGACACAGGGCAGCCTGGCTTCTGTTCCAGCATTTCCAAAGGCAATGTGATGATGCTACAAACCTAACTTTGTATCCTGGAAAACCACAGTAACAGTGTTTTCAGTAGTTCTTCAGAATGAAGCTGGAGAATATTAGGAAATCCTGTATCTGAGTACTCTTGTGCAACTGTTGCACATAGCAGATTTGCACAGTATTCCTAAAGAATCATAATAGGCAATAGCCATGCAGTGGATGGTGAGTAACAGCACTTTTGAGGCCTCCTTTGCTTTTTCAAATGCTTTTCAACAAAGTTTTTGTGATGACCTTTGAGTCAAATCAATTAGGTTTCTTAACAAAATTAACTTTTTAATGTTTCCTCCAGATCAGGTCAGGGAAGGCTCAGTTCCAGAGCTTTTATTTTCAGGATAATACAGGCAACTTTTATGCACAGGGACAAAACTTGGCTAGAATCTATCAAAGAAAAAAAGGCTGCTTTGTGCAAGCCCAGCTGCTTGGAACTGTGCCAGCACATATCCTATAGGTATTAATCTTCTCTTTTGGGGGGAGTTTAAATTACTGTAAGACACAATTTTCCATTTCTGAGGCTCACTTAGGACACAACACTGTCTTAATGGAGCACGGTGAGTCAAGTCAGCAACTGGAAAATGAACACCATAAAGCAACTCCTTGAAAACTCCCTCACTTAAGGAGAAGTGATCGGTAATGCTTCTTGAGTCTCTTGCTCTTCTGGAAAAGGAAGGAGACACTGAATGTGTGACCTTGTAATTCCAGTGAACAATTTCATGTAAATGAAGGAGACATAGTGGGTCAGGAGTGTTCAGTTGTGACAAACAGTACCAGAGCCAAAATCTACATACAGAAGGACATTCACACCATCTGTGTAATCATCCAGCCACACAGGAACTGGGAAACAATTATCTTTTTTAGGATAAGGATTATGTATGGGGTTGTTTATTTAGGCTGGGCAACTTACATAGAGTTAACATAAAAATAGAACCAAGTAGAAAACATTAAGAGCAAGATTACGAGTATTGACACAACTCAGTTGAATACACTGTGCTGAAGGGCAGGTCCCCAATACCAGCTATAGAAGAAGAATTGATTTGCTAAGAACAAGGAAAGCGATGAGGAGGAACACTGGAAGATTAGACCATCCTAACCATTTGTCAGGGAGCTGTGGAAGTGGAGGCAAGCCATGAGCTGAGGGTGGCCACTGGGAGCAGAGTGCTGTCCCCCATCCATAGCGAGAAGGGATAGAGAAGTGAAACGAGGTTCAGCCAGAAGCATTGTGACCACCAGTCAAGTCCACATGGTCAGCAGGCAAGTGCAAGGCCAAGCACATCATGTACACAATATAGCATACCTACAGTGTAGCTCAGGCAAGGTCAATTCTTCTCCAGTGGAAGCTTGTTTAGGTAGTGAGAACATGGAAGTCTGTAAGTTTCTGCTGGGAGAAGGCAGTGAAATGGGAGGACACTGGTGTTCATTGTGGAGGAGTTGAGGGGAGGCTCAAGGGTGTGTGCATTGGGGCAAGAGGGGGTACAGCAGCTTGTGTTTGGCAGGCATGCTCACCAGTGGAATCAGAGATGCAGTTCCCTTAAGGCAAATTTGAGGTGCATTTTTTTTAAGGCAAAAGAATGTAGGAGATAAAGCTTTATTTTCCCTCCCAGCCTTTCAGTTGAGCTTTATTGTCTCTATCTCCTCTTCCGCTCCAGCTGCCCTATACAAAATGTTTTTCCTCACATATCCTGGCACTGCAAAATAAGGATATGGGACTGAAGTCAAACCTAAGATGGGGAAAGGCAGGGAAAACAAGAAAAATATAAAAACAGCTGTAATCAAAAGGCTTCTAAGGTGAAGTCATGTTCTTGCTATAGAAGGATCTTCAGTTATGATAGTGAGTAAATGATAAAAAGCATAATGATTTAGATACACTACGTGTCTGAAGGAATCCAACAGGAAGCTAAATGAAATCATAATGTGTTTAATATAACTCCTTCTAGAGATGGGTCATCCTTGCTTAGAAGTTAGCACCAAATACATATGAATTCATTTCCCTTTTGTGTTCTTTGAACATGCATAAATGTAGGAATTTTTCACTTCTCTGTGCCACTTTTCACACCAAGATCTCATGCTGTTCTTCTGAGAAAAAATCAAGACAAACTATAAAAAGAATCTGAAAGTTCACCATTGTTTCAAACAGTTCCTTGTTGTCTGCATTTTCTAAACTGGCTTGAAACACCAAGGCTCTAGTTTGTTTTGACTGGCCTCTCTCTGATACCATCTCATGGATTTCTTGCCAGCAGTTAAAGTTCAATGAAGACCTTTATCTTTTTTTTTTGAATCCTCACAGAAAACTTGTCTGTCACTGTGGACAACATCAATAGGCAGCTTGTCACTCAAGCTTTCCACTCCACTGTCAATTTTACCTTTGAAATTCTTCCGTTCAGCATCTTTAGGGTACAGCCTTCTCTCCTCCACCAACAGCTAAGTGTTCTCTACAAGTCTCATATCAGGTCCTGAGTCCTGAAACACCCTTTTCTCTGGGGTACGCCAGCTAACTGCAATGTTGCAGCCACTCATAACACTGCTAACACAGATTATGGCCATAGCAGCTTTTCTTTCAATCTCACTAGTAACCTTCAATTCCCTAACACACCAAATGCAAACACTGTTTCCCCTATTAGGACCTTTTATGGCATATTCCTGTGACAAATTCTATCATGCGTTACTGCCAAAATCAACAGGCTCTGACTGGAAACACTGCCAGACTAGAAACAGTGACAGCATTTGTGTCACTACCATTTTGATATTGTCTTCACTAAGGGTTGCCTCTAATGCAGGTCAATAGATAGCCCTAATGTTGTTCTGTACAAAGAGGCAAGATCTATTTGACGCTTGGCAGGAAGTACATGAGGCCAGAAGCAGAATGAACAAGGCTCATTATTGTAAAAATAGGTTTGGTCAGTGGATTCAATATTCTGCTGGTCTGAAAGGGTTGCACATCCAGCGGGAAATCTTCACAGTGTAAAATAGAATGGCAGTGACTTTTGCTGTAAGATTAATTTAGAAATACTTTTCCAGAGCCAGTGGAAAGTCAACCTTTTGGGTAATATATAATTTCTTTAGTACTTCTACAGAGTTATGAAGGAGTGTACAATTGCCTACTTGTATATATATATATATAAATATTTAAAAAACTCTAATTGTACAAATGGAATGAGTTAAAGCAGAAAAGACCCACAAAGTACATGGAATCCAGTCTATAATATGAATTAAAACCTGGATGGAATGTGAAAAGAGAAATTAAGCCATTTCCATGATTAATGAATGCTAATTATAGCTTGCAAGACTATTCCCACAGTTCATGATAAATATATAGCTAAATCTCTAAGATAAGGTTTTCAGTCTTTGCTCTACAGTGAGACAACTACTGACAGAACTTGCTCCTTGCATTGTGTAAATTAGCCCCCAGACACCAGATTTCTGAGACAAAAAATATTTTGAGAAGTAACTCGTAAGCTTAATTGCTATATATATGTTGATTTTGCAAACAAATTGAAAAAGTTAAGATCTCTGTGGTACAACAGTGATATGCTGGGACTAAATATCACTTTATGCCAAGAGGAATTTTGCAAATAAGACAATAGCAGCAGTGTTTCAAGGAAAGGGAAAAAGTGGTAAGATTTATAAAGTTAACTTGTTCTTGTGATGCCTTGGTATTTTGCTGCATGTGTAGGAGGATTTGCAAATTCAGTGGACAACAGCCCATATGGCAGAGCCTTGACCAGAGCTGAATGAACCATTGAGAACATTCCTTTGAATAATGGCTTTCTAATACATCATGAAATTCAGTAAACATATTATTTGCTGAACTCATTTGACAGACTGTCTGGTTCTAAAGGGAGTAAAATCTGAAACACAGCTACAATGCAACCAGTAATTTTAAAGAAATGTGCCAGAAAGGTTATTCTACACATATTAATCAACGAGCTCTCAGCCAGATGTCAGATGGTGGCTGAGTGCCTTTGGCAAGCACCAATGAAGCATTATTTTCTGCGTGAAAAACTATAACTTGTATACTGCAGGTACTGCTTCGTCCCCTCTTACTCACCAGGTCAAATTCTACCCACCTTCTTTGCATCCTCGCCCATGCCAGTGTTTCAATTCACCCATATGCATCTAATCCTTTTCTTGATGTGTTATAAGCTCTGTAGCATGTAATGGCAATGAGTTTCATGGGTTACCAGTTCACAGCAATTTTTAAGCGTGTAGCCTTTTAAAGAACACTGTTTTCTCAGTCTTTTTGAGTTCTGAGCAGGAATTTGTACCTGACAGGCACTACTCATTGCATATGCCTTTGCCATGTGCATTTCTCCCCTTAGAATGAACACTTCTCATCTTTCATCATTCCTGCTGTTCTTTCTTGGTGTCTTGGTTTTGGGCATGGCAAGGTCAGAACAGCTACGTTGCTCCTGTCAAGCAAGCCTGGAGTCTGGGAGACTGACATTGGAAATGTGTCAGCTTTAAGAGTTCAGAGAGATTGCAAGGAGCACTTGCCATTTTCTAAAAATCATGGCTTTGTCCATGGAAATCATGAGTTCAGACGAAAAATGGTGAATTCAAAAACATGACAGATAAACATTTGCTTCTTTCCCATGGCCCCTTGTTTCTGTGCTCCAATAAATGTGGTTACTTCCTTTTTTTTGAAACTCCTTTTTTCCTAGCCAAAAGACCTAGGAATATGCTTAAAAAACAGAAAACAGAAGGGAATGATCCCTTCCTTGAGTTACTATTCTTGTTCAGTGACTTGGGAAATAAACAAAAATTGGCAAAACTGATACTAAAACTATTAGCTCTGGCAAAATCATTGCTGCATATACTGGTAAACTTGTATTTTCTTTTGAAATGTGTTATGAGACTACGGTGTCCTCAAGGCACTTGTTCTGGGGCCAGAGAGGGTGAGCTGAGCTGACCCACAGCTTTTAATGGCAGTATTGAGCGGGTCAGCGCAGCTGTTGTACAGCACAGAGCAGAGAAAAATTTCCATCAAATTTCTGGTGTGTGGGGTGCGAGTGGGAACATTCAAACCTTGTGCTTAGCTCCCAGATGCACAAACCACATGTCTGAGCTGACACACAGGGAAGTATTGTTCATCAGTTAAAAATTGGCATCTATTACTTCCTCCCTTTGGGCCAAAATGGGAACAATATTCTGTCTTCCGAGCTGCTGGGGCAACAAAATTGCATAGTGCCCCACACTGAAGAATTAGTTATGTGTCTAAATGGAAGAACTATGTGATACAACAAAAATCAGGAGTATGACATGCTACAGGATGCATGAGGCATACATACGTGTGTGACCACTAACTGTATCAGATTAAGAAAATCAGTGAATAGGCCAGAGCATGTGCCAGTGCCACGCGCACATTTCCTCTCTTCCCTGCCTCCACCTCCCCCTTATTCCTCTGATTTTTAATAAACAAAAAAATACAGAAGAAAATGAAAAACTCTAACCAGAGAAGATAATTGTTGATGTTTACAAGATCGCAGCTGGGCTGCGGTCAAAGCAGTCGCTTTGCTTTTGCTGATGTTATTTCCCAGGCTAACTCCCCCATGCAAGCTACAGCTGTGAGCAGGTGGCAGTGCATGCTCCATGTGCTCTGTGAAGGGGAACGGCCTCTCTTAGCATCTTGTGCATTTTTTCGTGTTCAGCTGAAAACTTAATTTACAATGGCAGACAGATATAAACAAGGATTTCACAAGATGAAAGCAAGATACTTAGTCTAAAACACCTAGTGTTTTGGTTTCCTTTCATTGATATACTTGGTATTTAAATATACTTTATAATTAAATACATCTTCAGAAAAGAGGTCAGACTGGGTTAATATATAAGCTGATTTCCTCTTCTTCAGATGATTTTTTTTTTTTTTTTAAATTGGAAAAAGGTCAAGCCTCTCCCCTGTAGCTACATTTTTTTTTCCATGGAGAATTGACTTGATTGTTCTCCAAACATTGTTTCCTGTTCTTCACAGACGGGAAATGTTTGTTCCTTGTTCCTAATAATCAGACATACTGTAATGACTTGCTCACAGAGAAGAAAAAAATACAGGAAGGCTAAGGCTGGCAACTGACGTTTTCTTTATGCTGAAATGTTGAAAGCAAGAGAGCAGAGGCTGATCTAGTGAAGCCTGTATAACACATTGGAAAGCCTGGAAAAGTTGAAGGATGGATACTGAATGTATAAGAAAAATATGAAGTGGCATTTAATTGCCAGAGAAATTGAGAGAGGTTTTTTTTTCCTCTTTGTGAGGAAATGGGGACTTGTTAATACCAAGGTATCACACCCTCATGGTGAATCTCACTGCTCATCCAAGCAGGCACAAATCTGCTGGTGCCCACGGAAGAATAGGACTGCAGTACTGGAAGGGCATCACACCTATAGGGCATCACAGCTATTCACCGAATTACTTTGTTGTGATTTGATTGGAATGGTCACAATGGTACATTCAAGTGGTATGTTAACGTGTCCCGGCAGATGGTTTAAAATGCTGGTTAGGCAAGATCTATTGGGATGACTGTTTCAGCATGAAATCATAGCTATTCCCAGTGAATTAGATCTAGGAAAACCAAGGTTTTGCCTGCAAGGAAAAGTTTGTCAGTTATACTAGCCTAATTACCACTGGAGTCAAGGTGCACAGCTGTGCATACTAAAACTCCTCTTGAAATGACACAGGGTAAGCCAAAACAAAATACGTCAGTTCGTGCCACAAGTCACATGGTTTTCCTTCCTTAATTATCGACATAAAGTCATACCATAATATATACTGAGCAAGCTTTCACACACAGGCAAGGCCAAATGCTGGGTTTTAACTTTTTTTCTTTTCCACCTCTATGCATACATTTAAGGCATATTCTGCTGGGGTAACCAGGTTATGCGTTTTCTAATGAACAGAAGTGTATGAACACTTATAAATGCTTTCAGCGACTTATAGTTGTTCACAACATGCTCATTTCAGCAGAGATTAATTTTCATATTGCAAATGGTTGGATGCTGAGTTGGTAACAAATTTGAGCTTTGTAGTGTTGACTCCATCTATTTGCCTCCATCTCAGCATCAGTTCCCAATCTCTGAGTGTCCTTTTCAGCCATGGGAAACAATGAAAAAGTATGAATCTCTACCATTCTTCTATTCTACTCCATATTTCCTCCAAATACTTTTTTTTTTTTTTTTTTCCTGAATCTAATTCTCCTTTTAACTGCTCACCAGGAACATTCACTCCCACTTTATGCTGTGGGTTTAGAATAAGAGTTGCTATTATCCCAGAAAACTGCTCATTAGTTGCTATTAGGGCAGAGGAAAAGACTGATAATTGTATTATTTAATCTTTTGGGACTTTTTGCTCCAATCCTAATTATCTCAAGAACAAATCCAGAGCTAATACTTTGAAAGCAGTGTAATCCTGTTCTTAAAAGTCCTTATTTTGAGAATCCTTTCTGCAGTTTTACCCTTTTGAAAACAGAAAGACAAATAAGGGGATAATTTATATGTGCTTTATATTTTTCCCAGATGTTCCTATTCAGTAACTTAATGTTATTTCTCAAATGTAATGAATTTTGTAATGGTTGATCTAAATTAAAATATAAAAAAACCCCTAATTAATTAAAATGTAAGTGATGATTGGAAGCAATGAAAACAACAATGAAGACAAGGAAAACGCACAAAAATCTAAGACTAACAAGCACCAACAGAAAATATTGTTACCAAGTAGAAAAGAAGCAGGCCCCAATATATTTATAACAAATTATGAACTTTTAACATCAATTATTTGGAGAATAATTATTTGGAGTTTTGTAAGGAATTATATACATATATAGTAAGATAAAAATTATGTTAATAAGACATGAAGAAAAATCCTAAATCAGAGAGAACAGCAAGGCTGAACTGCACTTGAAGAACAGTGTGGCTGTTACAAAAGGTAGTTGCAAATCTTTTCTGAGGTGTTTTTATCTGAATTCCAGCTGACAGACACACCGACCATTTAGTTGAGTGTGTTTTGAGTCTTGGGGCAAACAGCAACATGAGTTATAAAAGCAGTGATTAGGATGAGGAGGACAGGGACACAGAAAGGCAAGGTGAATTGCAAATATGTGACCAGTCTTAAAACAGCATCATACCAGCCTGAGCTGAAATTGGAATTTTAGAACTATGTTTTCTTGTACTAAAATGGCAATGTCTTGTGTAAGCAGCTGTGAATGTCTGAAATCCCTGCTAAGCCATAAGAAATAATTAGACCTGTTGACTCAGATACAGCACTGCTACTGTCTACTGACTGGGCTTGCTTGAGACAGCCTAAAGCTCTAAATTTTTATACTTTTAGGGGGATGAAAGTGAGACTGTCTCACAAGATGCTACACTCGTAAAAGTGGTAAGTAATAGGTCAGAATATGATGATAAAATACAATGTGAGGAGTTGGTGACTAACTAGCACCAGCATCCTCTTTCTTCAGGATATTATTTCTCATGTTTTTCCATCTGTCTCGTGCACCTCAGCAGAGAGCCCTAAGTCCTGCTGGTTTTGTATTTGTATCAGCACAATCCTTGATTCAGTGGACTTTGGTACCTCCTCTCTGGCTGCCATCCACCCTGCATGTGCAGGAGATAAAACAGTTCTGAAGTCAAGCTGGCAGAGAGCAGAGATGAAAGGCTAAGAAGACCTTGCGTAGCTCCCAGTTTTCACATCAGTGTAGTGCTCCCATGTCTCTCCCAGGCTCCTGACAGCTTTAGTTGTCTCTATGGGAAGCAGTTCTGTACTGCGTTCATCTTCCCTTTTGCCATCCTCTGTCTTCTCTTCTGTGCCCAGCTTGTAGATCAAGTAGCTGAAGGGTAAGATGCACTCATGTAGGGTGGACTCACTGGTGCCTCGTCAACACCATAGTCAGGATGCTGCCTCTTGCTCAAAAAGTCTGTAAATTGCTGGCAGTTGGAAAATGGGAGGCTATACCAAGATTATTTTAGGTATAACTAGTTCCTATACCTTCTCCCTGAGAATCTGGTACAGGCAAGAGAAATTGCTGGATTACATTAGAGGGATATGTTTGCATGTGTGGTCTGTGGCTGGTGGATATTTTTTCACTCTTTCTGTTGTGAATTCCGTATCTTATATTGAATGAGTAAGCTTGAAAGAAACAGGAAATTTTCACTTTTTTTTTTCTTTTTTTTTTTTTTTTTTTTTTTTTTTCTGAATGCTCATTCATTTATTTGTTGCACAAAACTTTTGAACTGAAAAAAAAAAAATACTGTAGAAACTTCAAGTTTATCTAATGGAAGAACTTTTCTGTAATTAATTGAAAAATTCTCTGAGATGTTAGAATACAAACTTATCCCTGGCAGTAGCAACGACCAAAGGAATACCCTTTTGACTTTAAACCATTGCACAATTCAGACAGAAGTGTAAATTTCAATCTATAGATGCAAGTGGTTGCTGATGATAACTGCCTGTCTGCTGGTGGTTTGTTTTATACCACCGCAATGTAAATGAGAGCTTTTCCCAAAGTCTATAGGGGAATGAAGAACAGGAAATAATGAAGTATCTGTGGCATGTGCCAAAGAAAACCATGGGAATATTAGTGGCTGGGGGAAGAGGTGAAAGGGGCAGAAAGGACACACAAGAGCTAAGTAGTATCATTGTTGTAATTTGCTTCTGATTAAAGGGCTTCTTGTCATGACTGATCATTTAGTAGAAGTTCAAAATTGTGGCCATCAGAGAATGCTTTACTAGAACTGCAGTAATGAGATTTTGGAAACAAATGTGCATTCTACCTGTCCTACCACAGATGCTGGAAAAGTAATATCAGTGCTAATGATGAAAACCTCTCTTGGGATATTAGGAAGCTGCAGAGTTAGAAATGTGTTTTGTGTTTACTCTTTATAGAGGAAAGATATTTCAGTGCCTTTTCTATCATTACAGTGTTAAGATATTTGGATTTATAAGTCCCTAGGTTCAGAATAACACATACCTAAAATAACTCCTACCCATTAAGAGAAAATTTATTATGTAAAACAGAGCTGGAATCTATTTGCTTGAGGTTTATTATACTACATGCACAAGTGCCTTGGTCTAGTTCAGTCTTCTAGGTAGGTAAGTCTTCACAATACCCTGAGATGGTTCTTTAAGAAGGTTAAAGATCTTCCTAAGGCCTTAGAAGTGCAGTGGCTGGTGGAAATGTATGAAAGAAGTCACACAAATCAACAACAACAAGCTTAAAAAAGCAATAAATATTACTTGACAACACTGAATGCAGGTTAGGAAGAAAAGACATTTCTGAAATAGAATTTTTTAAAATGCATTCTTCGTGTAAGCCTGAATGTTCAGGTAACACATGACTGGATTTTGTTATGGTTGTGGATGCAAACTTTCTTTAAAAAAGAGGGGTCTAAAATACAAACGTAGGAGTGTTCTAAATTAGTCTCCTAAATTCTTTTCAGACATCTAGCTACATGCCTTCTCTCTCTGTTTCTCTAAGCGCTCTATAGATCCCACCGGTCTTTCATTCATCACTTCCAATTTAAAAGTTTATATGCTTTTCAATATTTCAAATATATGGATTCTTAAATTAGAACACTTAATATAAATTATGATATCAGTCAACTGGCCATTACAAACTAACAAAAGAGGAAAACTGACACAAGTTCATACCCACCCAGAAGAAAACATTATGTACTAATTATTAAAAAGAAGCTTTTGAGATTGTCTTAAGAGATATTTATAATTTTGAGAGCAAATGTTCAAATACTGTTGGCTTTAACAACTATAAAGCCACAGAATATCTTAATAAATTTTGTAATTGCACAGAAATCACTGGGAATCTTCATAACTTCAGAACATTTTTAAAAATCCTGACATCAAGCTATCTTTTCCAGAACTAAAATGTCTTCTGCTCAAAATATGAACTGGGTAGTTGCACAGAAGACACAAAGCTTTGTTAGTTGCTATAATTAAAATAGCTGTAGTATTACAATAGAAGCATTTGTGTTTAGCAGTGGTTTAGCAAAGATTAGCTAAGAGATTCCTGCAGTGTTCTGTGATACACAGAAATTAAACCCTGTTAGGCCAGTATGCCTGTTTCCCTTCTAATTCAGGATTCTTTCATGGAAAATACTGGTGTTTCCTGAAGTTATCAACTGACTGCAAACAATAATTCTATTTTCTAACCATTTTTTAAAAAATGTACTTCTATAAAGACTGGATAAAAGAAAGTTTTTAACTGAAGCAATTAGTGTACATATTATAAAAGGCATTTGGAAATTCAGCTTCATTAAATTATGAAGTCTCAGATTTAACAGAGACTGTTATAAAGCCTTTCCCTTGTGGATTAGTACTCACCCCTTACTGTACTGTAATGGTTCTTAATACGTAGAACAGTCTTTAGAGACATACTGCAAACTGTCTTGCTTACAGATTGCTGGAACAGACTAACTAGTCTGAATTAGTAGGAAACAGTCAACATTTTGAAATCTTTTTGTTTGTTTGTAGTGAGTAGGGAATTGGGAATTTTATCCAAATGTAGGGCAAGCTTTAGGGTAACAAGCTTTTCTTAAGCAAAATGCTTATTACCATATGAAAGACTGGAGGAATAAGGGGAAATGGAGCTAACTGGGTTACCCAGCATATTAGGGGATTTAGTACCCCTTCGCCTGTTCTGTAAGAAGAATTTTCTCCCCCATCTAGCATGTAACTCTAAACAAAGTAACTGCTTCCCTGGCTAGGGTCCTATGAATAGCAAGTTATTTTTGTTATGCTGAGCTGTTCCTTTATAAAAGTGGAAATATATTTTAATGTTAGTAAATATTTTTGGAGCAGGTCAAGTGAGGAGCCAGTGACTTTACAGACACTTACTAGTGGCCTCATATCTACATCCACTCTTGCTATACGCTTCCTCCTCTTATTTACCATATAAAAACTGCTTAGCCATTTCTATTACCATTCTGAGGTAACCTTCAGTTAATCTGCAGGAAGAAAAGCAAAATGATGGCATTTTTCAGGAATGACTAGGGAGTGCCAATTTCAAGTTTAGAAAAACTTTGCGTCTTCTAGGTTTTGATCTGAAGATACAAAATTGAGTGTATGGGATAAAAAATAACGATGCTTTCAGAGGGAAGTTGGGTGTCACTCTTTATTGCCCTTTACTGAGCTAAAATCACAATAATATTATTTATATAAACACTGTATTATTTGCTGTATGTGAAAGGAACAATCTGTGCATAAAACACACTTCAGAGTATCACTTCTAACTCCCAGAAAATGAAGACCAGGGAGGGGTATGGGTTTACCTAATATCTGTTAAATCCATTCTGAATTTAGTAAGGCATTTTTAGAGTTCAAATGAGCTTGGAAGTTATCATGAAGTCACACTTTCTCTTTTTTCTTTCTCTCCATCTTAAAAAATACAGTACCCAGCTACAGATAATTCCCTAAATCAAACTTTTCCTTTTTTTTCTTTTTCCTATTTCCTTGCTTGGGCAACTCACTTGCTACATGTGCTTTTTTTTAGTATACCATAACAATTTGTAAAAACACTTCCACCTAGACAAAGAGGATCTAGACTTCTGTGACATCTAGGACACATACCAAGGTAGGATTACTTTAATTTTGCTTGGGTTTCTGTAATTAAATGGGTCAATTCAGCAAAGAGATGGTGAAATCAAGACACTGAACTCTTGCCTCTGGCATATATAAATCAGAAATTACTTTGTTGAATTAGTTGTACGTATGTCACTTATCATCACAGGTTCTGTATTTAGGTGATGGAAAAAATGGCACAGGATTTGTCAGCAGATACATGTTTGCTTATCAAAGTTAAAAACATCTGTTTTTGAAAAGGTAAAGATAAGCAATGGGCCATTCTCCCTGGTATTTGCAAAAGGAACTACCACAAAAAACAACAACAACAAAAAACTAGAACAGACAATTCCAACATAGATAAATAACACCTTAAATATGTTGGGCACTTTAATATTAATGCCTTTTTTTCAGACTTGTGTTGAGTGAAAATGAAAGTTTTTGAAGTTCTATCAAAGGTTCACCTTAAAAATACAGATCTAAGACAAACATCATTAGTCCACTCTGATCTCATTTCAGAGTTCTTTTTTCCTGTGAATTTGCCCATCAGATTGTCTCATTGTTTTTGATTTTTAAGTCAGGTTTAATGTTTATCTGAATAGGTGCTAAATTCTTTGATCTATTTTTATCAGACTTTCAATAAACTTCAAACTTGTGTCAAGGAGAGACGGAGAGAAGCAACGTGTTTCTTCCCTACTTTTTGTTGCCTCCATATGGGTATCAGGAGCCCTGTTTCTAAATGGTATAAGGTATAGGGCAGTACAATGCCATTTAAAATAAACATAGTGGCCAATATTCAGTTCACTTTCAATGTTCGAATTAGCATGGAATTCTTCAATTATGCATTAGCCCCAACCCCACTACCTTTCTCTTAAAAACTGTTTGGTTCAGTCACTGCCATGAAAGTTTTTGAGTAGAATCTCTTTTGTACTTTTGCCTTCCTTTCTTTGAGCATATCCATTTCTGAAACTATTATCTGGACAGAATTCTAACTAATTTTTTTTACTCAAATTCTTACTCAGTTGAGAATACTCAGCTACACTAGTGACTTGCTCATGCTCCATGGTGCCATTCCTCCAGTACTAATTTCTTTATGATAGGTAACTGATGTTTAAATGAATGTCTGATGTAGCCATGATATGCATTCTATTCCCTTCTTGTGTCATGGGGCAGTAAATGCAGTAAACTAATATGTGTGAACTTCTGTAAAGTTTATGCTTCACGTCAGACACAGCAGTCTATTCATGTTCATGACACACTTGCTCAGTTTCAGTTAATTCCTTATGACTTACATGCACAGTCTAAAATAGCCCCCTAGGCTGTATAATATTTATACGCACAGTATGCAAGTCTGCCTGTAACACTTCAGGGTCTTCAGTAGGACCATGCAGTTGGGCCCCTGGGCTTGAGTTAGCTGTCCCAAAGCAATGGATATAACTGTGAATGGGACTTGCATGGCAATAAAATGGTGCTGCACGTCTGCCTTCTTACCTCATTAGCAGACTTTTCAGTTAGTATTTGATTGACAAAGCCACTGCTACTCTGTGGCTTGAAAGAGAACTTTTGGCACGTTAGGAAATACAATCCTAAAAGAAAATGATTAAAAATACTTTTCTGTGGAGGTTGGAGGAACAAACCTCTGAAAAAATCCCTTAAGGACTTGGAAACATTCTCAGGACAAAAGCAGTAGAGCACAGTGACATTCATGTAAAATTTCTAACACGGATAGTTATTGCAAATGTTATTGAAGATCTCCTTTTGACTCGGAAATTCATGTGATTACCCTGCACAGAAACAGTGCCTCAGTAGCAAACAGCCAAAGGCTTGGCAAGATAGCTTGTTTAAAATAGAAAACTAGAGCTATTCTTAAATTTGAAAAATTACATACACAGGGACCATTGCCTTTAACTCTAAGTTGATCCTACTGGAAAAGCCTCGAGGTCTCATACATATTTTTGCCTTCCCAACTGTTGTACAAGTAAGTCTCACACAAACTGTGTTTCCTAGAGTTCATTTTGCTCCATTTCAAGGAGCCTATGATAGCTGAAAGGACTTCTGACTGTGTAAAACGCCCTGGAGTTCAGGTCTCATGCAGAGCTGGACTATGGTCTAATCCATACTCTATGCTGCCAATAGTCCTCACCATGAGATTAAGGCTTTTGTGACTTCAAGATTTGCTTCTGCTTCAATATTTATTAGAATCCAGCATTTGTTTTTGGCTCTTTGTATGTCTACTTTCAAACAACCAATTCCAAGAAAAACAGTAAAGAAATTTACAGCATTTAACAATAACTGTTAGTTATATGGTGCTAATTATGCTAGCTGAGGACAGATATGGGGTAAGTACTCACTAGAAAGAGACAAATCAGCTATGCCAGTACATTAAATAATTCTGAAATGATGGCTTCATATTAAATGTATACACTTCTCTGATCCTGCAGCCCTAACTGCAGCTAAGCTTTTGGGACTGAAGAGTCATTACAGTCCTGCTGAATAAATACACTAGAGGTCTGCCTTAGGCCATTTCCATCTCAGTCCTTTCTGATGTGTAAACGTATTGTATTTCTTACCTTATCACAAATTATTTGTCAGATTTGTGCATGCACAAACCTACAGGTAACATAACAAATTTGATTCAAAGGTCAAATTAAGTATACGAAATACAAGTCTCTTCATACGAGCAAACAGAACACAGAACCCTTTTATTAGTTCCCTGCTCTGAGACTTTTAAAGTTCTAACTAGTGACTAAGTTCAACTTTGAATTATGTTCCCCAAATGTATCTTTATCATTTATATCAGTGATGATCTTCTGAAGATGTCTTGGAAGTCTTCTAGGTATTTGGCTAGCTTAGCAACCATTTGGTAAATGTCAAAGAGTGAACGCTGCAACTGGGTCAGCAGGGCAGATGGCTAACATGACAGAGCAGAAAACTATGTAATACTTGTAGCTTCACCCAAGTGCCCTCTACATATAGAGTTTTTTGTTTTGTTTTGTTTCAAATTTTTTCATCAAATCCTGTAATTCCTTTGCTGTTCTTGTACTCTACCAAAGTGCATAACAGTTAGTGATAGGGACAACTCCATTCAAAAAATGCATTTAAAAGAAAAATATTAGCAACTTTTCATACAGAGGTCACACTCTGTATGCAAAAATATGGAGCATTAAAAAAAAATCAAAATAGAAATGCTTTTCACAAGTCAAACTTTTCCTGTGTGTGGCTGGACACATCTGTTACAAATAAGAAGGTTCATAAATCATTGCAGGCAAAAAAACCAACATTCTCAGATCTCTCATAAAAGTCATATAATCTCTTTTCATTTAGTGAAAGATGTAAATTTTCAAAATTCAGGGTCACTACCTCTGCATCGATCCATGCTGTTATGGGGACAAAAACCCATACTGGTGCCTTATGCATGTCGCTTTCAAACCTCTGTTTAGCTAATTGCACTTTTAAGGAACTAGAGAACTTGGTAGAAAAATTTTAAACAAGGGAGGGATAATGGGATAATACTTCAGAATTGACACAGAGTCTTTCTGACATAGGTAATGTGCTGTGATCATGCTTCTACCTTTCACTTTTACAAAGCAGAAAATAATTTTATTAGCATAAGATACATACTTGAGTTTATAAAAATTACATGGATTGAAAACTTGCTTATTACAATGCTTAGCTAGTTTTCATCTTAAAGAACAGTTTTGGGAGCATCTTGACCCTATATACTTAAGGGTAGTGATGCAAAAACTCTGTAATTATTTCAGTTCTTGGTTCAGCTTAGTTCAGCTCTTTTCATCTTAGCAGAACTTTCTGTTGCTGTCCTTCCCAGGAGCTAGCTGTGCATAGTGAAGTGAATCAGACAGTATTAATCCAGGATGATTTTTTTTAAGGGTAAACACTAGTTGTTCCTGAAATCCCATTCTGTCTTACTACAGTGTATTAACAGCATTGCAAATGATGTGAGGACACAGGAAATTCTGCTGTACCAGAACCGACATATTGAGTAGCTGCAATTTCTAAGGCACTAATACCAGTGCGATCAGGTAGAAAGAAATTAAATTGATTCTCTGAAACTAATCCTAAGTGCTATTGCACATTGGTCCATGAAGACCTGCTTGAAAGCCTGTCAAGGCAGACAGAAAGAGATGGGCATTCAGCAAACTTGGTTGAGGGCCACTGCGGAAAACAGAAAATAATCACTTGATTTTCCTTTGAGCCAATCTGGGGGATGTATTCTGGCCTGTGAAAAAATTGTCTTTTCTGCAGGATATCAGGTGGTATAGGATGTCAAGCACTATAGGGGCTCCACATGTAGTGTCCATAGGCTGCATTGCTAACGTTCTCAAACCACTTTGAAAAAGCAAACTTGTCTAAAACATTGACCTCTGTTCTAAAGGAGATGATGTACAAAGAGGGAAACTTTTGGAAAAGTTCATTACAAATTGGTTATCAGATAATTCTGGCCTGGTAGGTATACTGGTATGTTTCAAGATATGGGAATAATTCCAGGTTTGTGGGGTATGGAAAATTCCAGGCAGAGGTATTACCTGGACACATTTATCTAGGCTCAGTTGATTATATACTGTGCAGACCTCTAGTCCCACAGAATCTTAATGTAACATATACTTCATGCAACCAAAATTGTGCAAGAGATTTGTAGATGGAAAGCCTTAGAGCCTGTTGACAAAAACAGGTGCTTAGAGTAAGGCTGTGGTAAGAATGTTCAAGAGAAATCAGGAGGAACTTAATATATTTAAGTCTTCCCTTTCTCCATCCTTCCACCTAAAGAAACCAAACCAGTTAACTGATGGCAGAGATTGCCCCCATGTGCAACACTGGCACTGTATGCAAAGGCTGAAAAATGTAGTCACAGCACAGATAAGGAAAGAGCATAGTACTGGCTCTGAGGCACACATCTGAGCAAGTGAATCTGTGTTTAATGCATGCTGTTTCATTTCCCTAAACTATCCTGTTGCAATACAAGTCCTACATACTTGACTCTGTAGCTTGCTCAAATTCTGGAACTTTAAAAAACAAATTATACCATGCTTCTTATATACCATAATTATACCATAAAACAAATTACAGTATACCAAAAAACAAATTACAGCATGCACCTTCAAACATGATTCAAAAATGTCAGCAATCAGCACTGAAACATATTTATTGAATATCTTCAGTCTACCTATAAGGTATGCAGTGAATTTACTCTCAATATTTCATATTTGGTAATATCTAAAAAAAATCATTTACTCAGCATGAACTAAATATTTTCAGAAGACAGTGCCTCAGAATAAGCTCTACCTGCACTGAATACGCCATCCACCAGTCCAAGGGCAACCTCTGACAGAAAGGTAGGTGTGTTCCATAAGAGTGAACTTATTTTTTGCTGATGAATGAATAATAGTTGCTGCTGCTATTTCTGTGATTTATGTGGAAGTCCTTTAGCTGCTGACTGTAAATTGTCAACACAAAACACCATTCAAGAGAGAAATAGACTGCAAATTATTTTAGAACTGCTTTAAAAATAAAACTTTAAGGTGCTCTTTTTAGAGAAATGTGACTAGTACAGAAAAGGACAAGGTTGCCTCTGAAGTAATCAAAGCATACCAGTGCTATCTACAGGTAATTTGTCTTGCTATGACGATGAAGAATGTGTTTTTGTTCCCCAAGATTCTATAACTATCCTTGATACATCTTGGTTGAGACTGAGATTTATGTAACTCCAATAATATATTAGCTTATCTCTCAGATGAAGAAAGAAAAATTGGCAGATAAAGATGTTTTCCTTTGTGGCCAGTGGTGGCCAAATGGTGAATCAAAGATTCACCAAAATGTTTGTCAGTTTCCTAACTGTATAACTGAGGGAATAATCTATTACTCTGAAGACTTTTGTAAAGCAATAGCAATAGACAAAAATGTAGGATATAGGAAGACTAACATTATGTTGTTTGAATTCTCAAATGTTAGCTCTTGGACACCCATTTGTTTACAAATTAACGGAAAATGAAAATGGCTACCTGTCCATACTGATAATGAATTTTTGAATTGCCCATATGAATGATAAAGCAAAAAGATTTCAGAGTAGTTATGACAGGCTATGAAATAAGATTGCTCAACTTTTTTTTCCAAGAGTTTCAGAATGCAAGGACTGCTTGATCATATTGACAATTAGTAAAGATACTGAATATATTTGTATACTTCATTATGGCTTTATACAATAGGAATCATTCCACTGAAAACAGTTAATGCTTTGAGAGGTCCAACTTGTTTTTAACATTTTGATGATAGATACAACAGTTTCTGGAACTTGAACATAAGAATACACAGATTACTACAAACTTTAATTAAAAAAGTCATGTGGTTTACATTATTAGAGTAAAAGAACCATTAATCTTACAATTATATTCTGAAATGTTTTCAAAGTAGATAGGAAGGAAACTTTATCATATCTTCAGAGGAAGCTGATGAGGTCAGATTCTTTAAGAGTATGTTAGGGAAGCTGGCAGAAATTAGGCAAGTGGCCAATGTCAGGTTTGTGTTTGATCAAAGTGATGTTACTGCAGAAGAGTATTATATTGGCCAAACAACAGTTTTAGGCCAGGTTGCTTGGAAAATTATTGGGAAAATAATGTTATGAAACCTGTAACTAAATACATCTTGCACAATTTTTTTTTTTTTTTTTTTTTTTTTTTTGAGACAATCGGCCAGTAAATGAATCAAGACTGCTTACTGTACACAAACTACTGTCCTAAATCTGGACACCACTGCAGTGTTTCCTACTCTGGTGTGGCTGGAAAGACTCAGAGGACGCAGGAGGTGTGCTCAGATACAAAAATAATGTCCAAGCATATACACATGATAGAAGCCCTGGCTTTTCTATTTTATGATCACTGTTCATTTAATCAGACACTGGGAAAATACTTTGAAAGCAGTTCAGACTCTAGAAATGGACACCTGTTAAAGAAAATATAGAAATGTAATTTGAAATTGCACTCAGTTTATCCACTCCTTTGTCCCGTTCACTTTCAGCCCCCAAACAATCTTTTGTTTAGAAGTCTCAATGTTATTTTAAGATGCTTATGACAAGACTTTAAAATATGCTTTTTTCCCTCTTCAGCTAGCACATAAGAGCTCCAAGAAATTTTAATGTACTATTGTCAGGCCCAGCAGGAGGCTGAATTGCTAAGCAATCATCTTCCCTATCAGAAGTAATACATCTTTTAACTACTAGAAAGAACTACTGATGGATTGACCAGAGAAGAAAAAGCAAAAGAGCATGAACTATTAAATACTGAATTAGGAGCCTATAAGTATGAACTAATTTTGACAAATAAGCATGAAAATTCATAAGAAAAATAACCCTTCCTCATGAATTGTATCTTAAGAGCTCACCTGCCTATGAAGATGATACGTTTTTCATCATGCTTATGAAATTTTCATAATATTACTTTGCCAGGTCAGAACACTGCCTGAGAAACTGCGTGTAGGGCTTTAAATTCACCTAAATTGCATGCAAGCCATTAGTGGAGGCAGGAAATGTATCTGCAGATACATTACAATTATATTGCAGATACATTTGGAGGCAGCCTAAGAACCTGCTAAGGCACCTGCGTGCCTTAGGAGAGGAATGGGGAACCTGTGATGCTGACTGAGAACTGATGCAGAGCTCCCTGTGGCACTTACAGGGACAAAATACGCACCCACTTCAGGCAATAAGTTGGTGTTAGCCCTCTGACTGCTCTGCTTTCCTGAAACCGTGGAAAATTATGAAGGCAGAAAGCCCTGGATTTGTGAGTGCTTGCATTTTGATGAATAAGGTTCTTGTCCATGGAAACCATAAAAGCAATTATTTCGGAGGAAAAAAAAAAAAAGAAAAGCTGTCAGGATAGAGTCCTGCCATAGGAAAAACTATACCAAGATTGTAGGAAGGAAAATAAATAGAAAGGATATGAAGAATGAAAACATTTTATTTGAATGTGAGAGCTGGTACCATCTTCTCCTCACCTCAAACATCACCTAAAAGTAGCCTTTCCTGATTCTTCAGTAGTGGTTTCACCCTTACTGTCCATGACCATGTAGCCAATCAGTATTGCTACTGACTTAAATGCTAAAAATGAAAGAATTAAGAAAGTAGCTTTTGTATTGAGTGTATTAGGCTTGTGAAGCAGAGTCTATGACCCTGCCTCCTGGGCTCACATTTAAAAGGCTGCCAACAACTTGCTATTTTTCTGTCAGCCAGTTCCCAGGGTGTGGCCCACCCTTAATATAGGGCCCAGCTTTCGGATCTAAGCTCTAGGGACTGATGTAGCTCTTTTAGGAACGCATAAGGAAGAGAAAACTTAGTTTTGCAAAATCCCAAGACTATGTTTAGATACTGAATGACAGATGTCGTCTGACAACAAATTCATTGGCTGTGACTGATGATTGAGAAGACAGATCTAGAAATACTCATTTACTCACAGAAACACAGAGTGTCCTTCTAAAAAAGGTATTGTGCTGTGGTGGCAACATTTTAAGCTTTCGTTGTACTGAGAGGTGGCCACAACGACAAGTGTTACAAACCCTAACAACACTAAAAGCAATTTACAAACTTAATGTAGTGATTCACAATCAATATAGCATGTATCAATGCTTCTGTTCTTTATTCTTCATAACTGTGTGTGCAGTAAAGAAGTGGTTAAATAGTCACCAAACATCCCTCAGAAGAGATGCTCTGGATCTGTAATAGGGTTGTTACATTCAGAATAATTTCATCTGTATATCCTACGGTAATTCAACAACTTACATTAGTTTCCTTTCGTATGAGAGCAAGGAAGTTTTCAATCAAACATCTTTTCAGGCATCTTCAAACCCTATTTATTGCTTGCCAACACAGATAAGAATTTCAGTTGACTTTTTTTAAAAAAATATAAACTTCAGACAAGCCATTGCAGATTAAAAATAACATGCTGAAAGTTGTAGTTGATAATGTGCACAAATTACCAGAATAAATTACTATTATTTCTTATTAAAAAAGCTTAGTAAGAAGGACTGTTCCATAAGTTCTCTTACTTAAGCTCTTTTACTAATAAGAGAAAGTGGAGACTCGTAAATCAAAATATTTCTCTGCAAAATTGATTAACATTTTTGATCATTTTGATATCTATTATCAGCTGAATTTGGGTATCAGAAGCCAGGCTGCAGAGCCAGCATGAATTCTGCTAAAAAGGATGAGAAATTTCTCATGAGCATCACAACATTTTTGTAATTGTCTCTTCAGTAACATGTGCAAAGTCATCATAGCTGCTTTACGTAATATCACAGAGGACCTAGTCTGAAAACTATATACAATTAGAGCAGCATGAATTGAATTGCATTCTTTATTTGCCAAGCTACTAAGGTGGAATGAGAATCACCTTGTCATAAAAAAGAAACTGGGGGTAAAAACACTTATCTAACAAATTATTAAAAAAGTGAAGTATTGGCTTCTGCGGTGACACTTTCAGAGCTATTTATACATGGAATTGAAACTTGTGGGCTGAACTGAGGAAAACTTCTGAATGTCTGATAGTTAAAAATACTGGTCTTAACATATAGAAAAATGCCACGATGTTGAAGAGATTATTAAGCTTAAGGAAAAGGAAACATTCATGCACATCCCTCCTAAGGAAGCTGTGCTATAATTGCAAGTCATTACAAGAGCTGAGCCCAAAATAGAACTGACAATTGAAGTGTCCACCAGCATCACTTCTTTCCTTGAGCACGCAAAGGCTCTGAATGCCACATAAAGCAGGGCACTGAAAATGTAAACTTTAACCATGGGATTTTGTGAGCTTTCATCTATTCTTGTTTTGTTCTTGGCAAAACTTTAAAAGAATTGGCAAGCTCATATCCACATTTAAATGTGGATTAATAGGAAAAATGTGCAGGGACTTTGATAGCATAATTAAAAAATAAATTAACGTGCAACTTATCAGTGAAAGACTGTTTGTGCACATTTTGTAGCAGAGAAGGTACAGTGATTTCCTGCTGGTGCTTTAACTTTTTCCAATAGCCAGTATGAAGTCCTGTTTGAGAAGGGTCAAATACTTGCTAAAGCTTTGTACTTGTGTATGCACTTTTGGATCACCATGCATTGGACTGTTGATTTACCATATAGAATGCATAGATAAGTTCAGTTTTAATGCAATATGTGATGTGATTATAGGAATGTAATATTTGCACAGATCATCCTTTCTTGAAGCAATAAAAAAATATGCCTCTGAGGGTTTTCAAACATTGCTCAAAGCTTGTTTGATGCATTCTTACAGTTGCCTTGGAAACAAACTGTATGTCATAAAGTACACTTCAGAACAGAATTTCTTCCTGATGTGGGCTTTCATGCCTTGGAAAACATGGATGCTTCCACTGAAAGTGGCACAGGAGTGTTATGGGAGTTATCTGTGAGCCAGTACTCTCGACCTTATCTCCAATGTATCTGTAAGCAAGACAGAGAGAACACTGACATTAGGAATACCCTGTTTATGTGCAAATTTGTTTCCCAAGTGGAAAAGCAAAGAGGAGCACTCTTGAAAAGGCAGGAAACAGTTCATTGCTGAGAAGTAATCAGAAAAAAGAATTTAAGATCTAAACTTGAAATAATGTTCTCTGTTGCTTGCTAAAAATTAGAGAATTACAAAGGATTTCGTATCTCATTAAAAGAACTATCTTGCCCAACAAAAACTATGAATTACCAAAATGCTCACGTGGACTCAAAAACATGTTTCTACTGGGTAGTATCACAGAATAAAAAGGTCCCTGAGCAGAAATCATACACTTATAAGAGTATTTTTCTATGAAAGACTCATTTAAGAGCAGTAGTAACAGTAAGACCCTTTTAATTACAGATATACCTCACTAATAAGACAGTTGCCTTAAAAGTCAGAAACAATGAGCAGCTGCTATTAGATTCTCAAGTGTATTTTAAAAGCAGGGAGTGTTAAAAGAGAAGTCTCTTTAAAATTCTATCTAAAAATATTTTCATTATATATTGTAGCAAAAAAGATTTAGTTTTTAATTTGGAAGGATTTTCCTGTTCATACTAAAAAGTTCAACTCTGACCATGGAAGCCACCTATAGAAGTAACTGCTTAAAAATCCTGTCAATGTTAAAATATTTCGGAGAGAGCAAATTTTGCATTTATTAGCTGTTTCAGAAAGTTATAAGATGGCTTTTCATATCAAGTCAATTAAACAGAAAAACAAGAAATTCACAAACCTCAGCTTTCCTCCTGTTCTGTTGTTGATTAAGATTAGACAGTAGCTTCTAAGGAGTAGAAAATACATAACTCGGCAATGCATTTCTTAGCTGTTTCAGGCCTTCTTGCACATTTCCATGACACAATGTCTGTAAGTACAATGGCATAATGCCCACTGGGGAAAAGACTGGAATGCTATTTGTTCCCAAAACCGCATTTCCTTGTAAGGGAACAAGCTTAACTTGGCAAACAGTTTCCAACCTTTCACTACATTCAGATAAAATCAAGGTTGTCTTTTTTATTATTGCTACTTTTTTTCTTCTTAACCAGAGGAGAAAAACATCTTTGGTTGGTAATGCTGAACATGAGATGGATTCTTCCTTTCACAGACCCTATAAAGTTCATTCATAATAGTTAACAAACCATGTAAGGAGTTAGTAATTTATTACTTCAGTGCATCATAAACTATTTCTGTAAACTGCATTGGTACAGTGGAGGAACTGCAGCTATAAGAAAGCACACAGTCTACTAACAGGTGTTACTCTAAATACATATTTACAGGATAATAGAAATGATACTTAATTCCATAGTCTGACAAGATATTTTTGATTTGCTGCAGCTGACTAGTATTTCTTCCAGAACAGCAATTTCAGAAAAAACGGACTAGCAGAAAAGGGCTGAAAAGTTGTATACTGCATTGATTGATATTGCCTCTGAATTTAGACCCAAAGTAACTGTTCAAACATTTAACAAATGTTTGACATTATGCTCCTTGAGTGCTATTCCCAAGGCCTAGATTAAGTCATAACATAACATGAAACATTGTCTTGTTTCTTTGGAGGTTAGGAGCTTTGGTAATTTCAACAAAATAATTTAGCTAGACTTTTTTAAACACCACCCCTTAGTCTCTTTTCATGAAGTGCTCCTCTTTTCATGAGAAAGGGAATATTTCAGGATAAGATTCCAGTGAGGAGGAAAGAAAAACAATGCAAAATGCTTTGTATTGTTAGAGAAGCAGTAGGTCAAATAACTGGAACAAGGCAAAGATTAACCCAAAAGGGAGCAGTGTTAAGGAGCAGAATAAAGACCCATGAAAAAAATATAAGATTGGAAAGCTAAAGAATAAGTTTGGGAAATAAAACTGAAGGGGAGAAAAGGCTCCCAACAGAACTGGGCTGAGCAATGAAAAGCTGAAGTCTCAGCTGCCAGAATGGATGATGCTCCTGTGGAGCAGGAAAACAAGCCATTTGGCTCATACCTACTCTCCTGGCTCAGATCTTACTCCTGCTGTACACCCTTTCTGCCCATTTCATTTTCTTTAGACTACATAAGCTAAAGACTCTCAATTTTTACCTATTGAGAAGGCAATTAACGTAAAACTCATGAAATAAAAACCACCCAGACACAAGATTTCATGTTCCATGGATTCACCTGTCTTCAATGGTGAAAGCTGAGCCTGAACACTTCTCTGCATACACTCGAGCAGTATAGTAGTGCAGTAGGCTGCAGTAATCTGTGTTCCAAGTCTGAAGTGAGTACATACAGATTTAAAAGCTTTTTGTGGAACTGAGTTTGGATTATCTTTGTGTTGTTTCAGTATCTGCCTGTACGCTAATGCACAAATTCCATCACCATGAAGCAAGCAAAGTCTTCAAACATTTCAAGGTCTGCAAACAGTCATTCCTGTACCTTGCATGTCCTTAGTTTACAGCTGCACATACATAAAAATAGCCTCTGAGAAGTTTGCCTAATGAATCAGTTCAGTGAAAGAATACTTTACAAAGGCCCATATAAAACCTATATTATCCATTTTTTTTTTTTTTTTTTTTTTTTTCCCGAATAAAGAAAAAACAAATCTTTAGGAAACATCTGGCTTCCCAGAATCTGTAGGAAGTCTATGGTTAACTCCCTCTTCAGTAGCTTAAGTAGTATTTGTTACCTTGAAATAGGAGCATTTTGATAAATTACTAGAAATCATCTTGACCAAACTGCAGTGACAGATAAACATTTCTGGAAAATTGCCTGTGTTTACTCAGTGTGCCTAAAGCTACTGAAGTGGGGAAAATAGGGTGCTATGCAAGTGTGATGATACTGAACAGTGTGAGCTGATACTGAACACGAAACAGACATCAACTGGGCAAGTAGCACAAGTCACCACATCTGTTTACAGCTTAGCCTGTCAAAAGATAACATTTGAACTCAGTCCTAATCAGTTATATATAATTTACGCAAAATCAAGTATAGGGTATATGATAGGGTGGAAATAGGGTGGGGATGGAAGAGAATTTCTTATTTTCATCCAGAAAGCAGTAGCAGCAAATAACCCACTTTAAATTTGTATTTCATGACCTTGAGAAAACATGGGCTTTTTTGGTTGGGCTGCTGAACCATGGAAGAAGTCCCCAGAGCCACTTACCACATGGACGCCTACCTACATCTGTCCAATGTGGGACAGGCTACAGCAGACAGAACTGAGTTTTAAGATGTTTACTGCCACCTAGTGTCCTTATTTTTGCTTCCGACCTGTAAAAATGACCATTTTAGCTGACGAATTGCTTTAGGAGATAAACTAAGGACATATATACATTATTCTGCAGCAGACTCTAGAGGAAGATAAACTAAATGGTGCTTTATATAAATTCAGGGGCTTGCTTGTTGCCAAAGTAGGTCCTCTGAAAGTGGTAACTGCAGGACCCTAATGTAGAGTTTTGGTTTATTTCATATTTCAGCATGCTAAGAAATACAATTTACTGTGGACTAGAAAGGGATGTTAGAATGTATAGTTTTTTTTTTTTTTTTTTGAACAGAGCTATTGGGAAAAAAAAAAAAAAAACAACAAAAACAAAACAACAACAACAACAAAAAAAAAAAACAAACAAAAACAAAACAAAAAATAACCTGTCATTTGGGAGCATCCCAAGAATTGGGGACATGCAAATAGCAAACACCAAAAATATCTCCTACTAGTTAAACTGAACTGAGGCTGTCTTGTCAAAAGACATTTTTAAATTTTAAGTTCACCTACTGTGATTAGTCTTGTTCATAAAACTGGAGGTACATCCCTTACATTCTGCTCTGCAGTGTACTGTCTCTGCCTGTGGACTGACCACACCTGGACAAACCACCCAGTCACACCAAAACTTTTGGAGATGGAAAATGCCTTACACCTTTCCCACTATAAAACCAGTTCAGCATTTGGCAGCTATCAAGACCTTTTTGAACATGTATCAACATCTATTTTTGGAAAGTAAGAATGGACCACTATATGGAAGAGAACCCCTTTTACATCTAGAATAATTTTTGACTCAGGTCCCTAGCTAAAAAGATACAGTGGAGATGCTTAGCGAAACATTAAATAAAATATTTTTGTTAGGTAAAATAGCTAGCCTAATTTTTAGAAGCATTTGTCTATCTTTGCACAAGAGTCCAGTGAATATATTTTTTTTCAGTTACTGTGATAGTATCAGCTTTCCTGCTACAGTAGAAGACCAGACTACATCTATAAGTTTTAATACCCATTATAAAAACTGGTATAATAAATCTTAAACCCTTCCAGACTCAAGTTCTGTATAAAACATTCTTGCTATTGGCAACTAATCTGAAGACTATAAATGTAACAGTACACTTCCTCTCAACAGTGCAAAACTAAAATATTTGGACTAAGAATTTTTCTGCAAAGTATTTTTGGTACCCAATAAAATGATTGATAATTTGGTATTACTATGTCAGGAAGGTATTCTGAAGAGTCACTAAAATAACCTTAGTTTAAATTCAGTGATTATGAAGTAACGATTATGAAGCACAACGATCTGTCAGTACGATGGTTCCCAGGTATGTGATTACCATAACCATAACAATTCAGAACTGATCCTTCGGCATGCATCCTGAGGCAAAGTACTTGACAAGGATGTTTGCAGCAGAAAAACAAGAGTGCCCATGGAATACAATATGCTACTGACAGAATAAGCATACCCTTTATTTATATTGCTATTCATACTCAATCAAAAAATTGAAAAAAATCTGCATTTGGGGAGCAGTCTTTCCTACTGAAACCTTTTCAACTTTTATTTGTGCCTCACCAGCCATGTTGAGCCAGGGGTTGGTCTGCAACATAACTGAAGCTGTCCTTGAAAGTTTGGATCGGAGCAGACTTTATTTTATAAAGCTGACCAGGAACCTTACTGCTTCATAGATTTGGTGCAGACAAAGCCACACGAATGGTACTTTACAACTAGCCAGAGATCATTCTCCTGTAAACACCCATCAACTCTGTCAAAATCACACATCTCCATATAAAGAATCTTAACAACTCAGCCCTGATGCAATCTCCCAGCACCCAGATGAGGCCACTTAACAGGTTAAGATATTTTGGAGTCTGGGGGATAACCCAGCTGTTAACCCAAATTAGAGGTCAGACTATGCATTTTTTTTTTTTTTTTTTTCTTCTTGATTTATAAGTTTTGGACCTGCCTAGCATAATTACTTGCTAAATATAGTCCATTACAAATTTCAAGCATCTGCTCCTAATCAGCTGTGAACACCAACATGCCCCTTTATGTTAGGCTCTCTTTAGGGTATTTAAGTCTGCTGAAAAAACGTGCCTTGAAAGCATAGCTACTTCTTAGGATAAGAATCACTCACATGCTAGGGAAAACAATCTCAGTCCCCAAACCTGTAGGTACTGATCTGATGACCAATGGTGATACTCATCTTTACATTTTTGCTTTCAATCTCTGGTACAATTGCAGAGAGGAAAGTAATTTTTAAGTCTTTCCCTGCAAGACTTGACCCCTATTATTTGGTCATAATATTACATAATACTATTGCAAATACAAAATGCAGAGGAAGATTGAAGATTGTAGTTTCAAAACGCAAAGCATTTTAAAATAGCCTCCCTTATCCTTTATCACTCCCGTGAGTATACGTACTCATTTTCATCTCTGACCTCCTTTCTTCTAGTTATGTCCTTGTGCATACTTCTTTCTCTGCCACCCCCTCTTTTCCTGTTTCTTATTTGACTCACCTCACACAGCAGAAAGCTGCACATTTGATCTGCACGTGGCTGTATTGACCTGAAGTTCATGGGTTTTGTGCTGGTCAGACACTTTGCATCTGGAAAAGAATGAAAAAAAGTGGGAGGGACATTGTTATATCATTATACATAAGCATTTAGCCCACCTGGCAATTTCTCAGATGTTTTCTTGATCAAAAAATATACAGAATGCCTAGTTGATTCACCCTGTTAAACTTAATTTATTGGAATATGCTTTTTTTTTTTTTTTGTTTGAGTTTTTTTTTTTTTTAATCAGCTCTTACTTAACCTATCCAGGTACCTGTTTTGAGCTGCTCTGGAAGTACAGATTCTCTCACTTGTTTTTAGGTAAGCACTTGTGCTGAAATTTATTAAATCTCCGCACTAGAAATATATAAGCATATAACTACCAGGATACAAGCTTACGCTCTGCCTTGCTAACTCAAACAGGATTTTTCATTAAAATAACTTGCAACCTCATGTTTAGGAAAAAACTGCTACTCTGAACATCATCCTTGAACTCCAGTGTGTATACCACTGCTAGTACTTTCGGTAGAAGAGCATTTGGAATGCATCACTTGCATGACAATAAATCACCTCAGCTTTCTTTATTGCAGAAAGTATTTCAAGTATTAAAAGCAATGCTCTGGAAAAGCAAATCCATTGCAAACTGGTGGGTGGTAGTGCTGGTCGTGTCCCTGCAGGAAAGGCATATGCTCCAGGTCATTGAGACAAACCACATCCACTAGCCACAGAATGGCAGCCCTATTTTGTGGCTGCAGCACAGGTGGATTCAGGCCTGGTGTCCCATAGCTTCTAGAGCAGGTTTCTAATGAGGAGGCAGTTGTCATAGAATCAGCTAGGTTGGAAAAGACCACCCTCTCTGTGAAGAAATTCTTACTAATACCCAATCTAAACCTTACTTCGTGCAACTTGAGACCATTTCCTCCTTTCCTATCAGCTGCCACCTCAGAGAAAAGACTGACACCCTCCTCAGTAAGTTGGTGTGGCCTCCCATCAGCCCTCCTCTCCACAAGAAGTCACCTCAGTTCCCTCAGTCTTGTCTCACATCATGTTCTCTAGTCCCTTCACCAGCTTTGTTGCTCTTCTCTGCGCACATTGGAGCAACTCGATATCCTCCTGGAAGTGAGGGGCACAAAACCAAATGCAGTGTTTCTGAGGGTAGTTACTGTGGCTGGATCAGTGACCACAACACCAAGCAGAAGTAGATAGAGCTGCTGCATTTTCTTTATGCTTTGGAAACCAATGTCGAGTTTGATCTGAAGTATCATGAAGAATTCAGTCTTGTTACAAGATATGAAATGGTGTCCTATCTTCTGGATTTCTGATAATGGCAGCCACAGCATGTTCTCTGAGCACTGGAGGGCGCTGCAGCACTGAGAAAGAAACGTGCTTCCGAAGGACTTTCCAGAAAATAATGAATGTGTGCAGATACAAGGAGGGGCTAGGGAGTCAGAAAGCAGCAGAGTACTTGATCATTCATTACTGTGCTGTTCAGTCCCCCTTCAGCTGGAAGGGTTACAGCTTTATACAGACCTGTGAAGGTCTCAACAAACCTCTATGTAGGCAGGCTGTGTAGCTGCAGATCTGTGCTCAGTGTCTCCCTATCAAGTACACACACTTTCTTTGAATAAGCAAATAGAAATGTATTACAGCATGTTTGAGATTTTAGTGAACAATAGGCAGCTAATTATGCCCACCTGAAATATTGCATCCAGGTGGGCTGGGGAAGTGGCCTCAGTTTTCTACAATTATTCAGTCTGCCCACAATAAAAACCTCGATTAGGTCATTCTTTATTTAGCTCAGTAATATTTTCCTGAAAGAATCTGGTAACACACTACTTCCCCCCCCCCCCCCCTCCCCCCTCCTCCAGCCAAGTCTTTTAGTTCTTTATGAGCAGCTATACCTCTCCACAGGGAAGGGAAGGAGATAATCTCATTAGGGGTGATAGCTCTTCCCTGTTTAAGAAACCAGCATAGAAACAGAAACCAAGAAAAGCTTATCTGTAGTGAAAACGGAGTGTTTTTAAGGGGATATTTAAGATGATTAAGAGAAATCTTCACTGTGAATCTCAGAAGCGAATCAGAGATGGTGTGGTAGGTGTGATGGCATTCTACCTTTGCAGTCAGAACATATATCAAAAATATAGCTTTCTCATGTTTTTCCTCCCACTCGCATCATTTACACTTCTTTGCAACTCCAGTCTTGAATTATCTTCCACTCAGATGTTAATATATTGCTATTCTGTGACTTTCCATGTTATTGCTCTAAGTCTTGTTACATCTTATTCCCCTTTCATTACAGTTCCGTCCTTCATCCTCCATTTTGCTGGATTCCACCCTCCCTTACCCCTCAAATCCTTTTGCTTGCTAGAGTCTCAACATCACCTACCATTTCTAATCCTCCAGCTACATCAAGTCATTACTTTTGATCTCATCCTTGTGCCATCCCCCCGCCGGCCCCCCCCCCCCGCCCCCCCTTTTTTTTTAATCCCCCCAAGGTCAGAGGCATCTTCCTTTGTTTAACAGTTGCCTGTCTGCAGCCCTCCCCTAATAACTCTGCTTAGGTCTCTCACCAATTATTAGGTAAGGGGTGGTTGACAGCAACAGAAGTAAACATTCAGAGGTGTTTGGAACTGTGGTGCAAAACAGGTTGCAGTGCTAATGGGAGGAACAGGCAGATAGACCTCCTAGGGTTTCTGTGGAATTGCTTCCAAATAACCATTTCATCCAAGGTAACAGGATCACATTTTAGCTTCCAGGTTGCAACAACCTCAGACCATGCACATCCCTGATTCTTAGGTCTGTCTTTGGGTGGCAAGCAGTGATTTTACTGAGCAGAAAAAGCTTTGCCACCTTGTGAGAAAAAGGGATGGCAAGTACAATTACTTACAGCAGACAGTGTTAGCTCTTGGAGCGAGGTATCAGGAAATAAATGCAGTTGTCTTACAAACCTATGATCTTCAGTTTCATTCACGCTGGGCTGCGTACCAAGTTAAGAAAGCAGTTACATGTGCTTTAAACTTGTGGCAAAGACCAAACTAAACTCTTACTGTGGCTGTAAACCTCATTCTGTGCAATGTTTCAGCAATACATGCTACTTAGAACTGAATACGAAGAAAAGTTATTTTAATTCAGCAATATTTATATCACTATAACATAAAATTTCATATTCAAAGCTGCATGAAATTATTTATCATGATAACTATTTCAAAATACCAGAATGAATTCACTATTTGAACCTTATCTGAAAGGGATTTAGTTTCTCTGGTTCATCCACTTGCTTACTTTTATTTCAGAGTTAGGTATCTTTCCTGCCAATGAAAAAAATGTACTCAAGCTTATAAAATCTAAATAAAAACAGATTTCTTACTGTCTATCTACTAATGTCCGAGCTAATCAGTGATAGAAGGGGAGAACAGGAAAAAAGCCAGAGCTATTTTGTGCTTGGAATCACAAACTCTGTCTTGTGATAACATTGTGCTGGAACCATTTATTCATTGCCCAGTCAGACTTGTTTAGACTAAAAAGGTCAACTAAAGATGCAGAATAAAGATTTCCTTGTACTGAAGTGAAGAGATGTAACAGCTGGAAAACGTAAAGTTCTGCTCAAATAAAATAGTCTTCCAGAAGATGGCAAGACTGTATAGATCACTAGAAACTGAATAATTTGTTCTGACTTCATTTTGGTATAAAAATAAGCTTTTCATGCTCTAACTTTGATTATGCAGGTACCAAAGACCACCTATGACATCCTTCTTCACAACAGTGTGAATAACACTTCAGGGCATGGAAAGAGCAAGAGACAATATCCTTCAGAGTCAGTAGTGCTCCTCGCATGTAAGGATGACAGTAGGGAGAAGTTGTGCATTGCTTCCACCCATGAAATATGTTGCATTAAATGCAATTTGACAGTATGAGTTTTCCCTTCAGAGCAAGGCAATTGTATGGAGTAGAGACCATGCTATGGACTGTTTTTGGAGGTGCTTACTCAATTTTTTATGACATGGACTTGTTTCCTGCCGAGGAGAATGTCATTTCTAGGTGCTATAATGCAGTTCTCTGTATGCCAGATATCTACGGTAGCATCAAATTATCTTCTTGTCTGTGCTGGTTAGTACAAGCATTCAAAGATGGTCTCCCATCTCCTTGAGGGGCCAGGTTATTCAATCAATTCAATTTGACTATTTTATCTGGTTCTGGAACTGTCTTAATTGCTACTAAACAGAGCATTTTTAGTTCCCTTTATGGGTCTTTGATGTATTGGAAACAATTTTCCAGTTCAAAACAATGTCCATGGACGTAAAATATTTGTAATTGCTTTCAACTTACAGTGTTAATGCTGCAGATAGCATAACAAGATGATCTGATTATGCGCAGCATTATTCAGCAAGGGAAATGCATTCACTCAATGTTGCTAGGCTACCAGCCTTATTTACAGATAGTCAGAAGCTTTCAGGGCAGAGAGCTCTGAAAAACTTCAAGAGCAGATGTAGGAAGGGGAAACCATAAGTGCCACTGATGATGCACCAGAATTAATTTTGTTATACTTCGGAATCCAAGTGAGAGAGTGGTTAAGCAGCAGACACCTCAGCACTTAACTAACCTATCATATCACAATTCAGAGTTTAAGGAGAGAGCAAGGTGGATAGGAATCACTGGAATTGTGCAGGAGTTAAGCCTGTCAACAAATTTATTTTATTTTTAATTTGTAAGTCAGTATTAGAAAGATAGGTCACAAAGAATGTATATAAAAACAGGAAAGGGCATCTGTGGAAGATTCTGTTAAGATGAAAAAAATCTACTTTTAATACATATTTAGTTGGGCTAGCTTAATGAAATTGAGCATTTTACTTGAATTTTGCTGTCATCATTTCATCTGAACACAGACCTTGAGCACTCTGGCATACCACTTATTTAGATATATGGCTACTCGGAAAAAACAAGTCACACCTTCACGGCGAACTCATTTTGGAGGGTGGACAAGCACAAGGCAGTGTTACAATTACAAAGCAACCCTACCTGCAGCCCTTCACAGCCTATCCCCAAGGGTCCTTTGCCAGCTTTGTCCTTTCCAGGGTGCAGAAAGGGCCAGCTGCTTCTTAAGACACCAGGAAGCTGAAAACGTTAACCCATGGCACAGTCCCATAGATTTGCAGGTGGCAGGCAGCACCAGTGGTCATAACAGCACCCATCAGCCTCCTCAGACAAGCAGAGGGGTTGGACTACGCCCAGGGGTCAGCCAGGAACAACAGATGGAGAAGAGGCAGAGCTCAGGGACAATGCCACTACCACCACCACCATAGCTTAGGGTGGGGGGGGGGGCTGAGGGCCCAGGCCTGAGCTTAAATGGTGCCAAGGCCTACGGCAGAGGGTTGCGTGGGTAGGGGCCACAGGTGTGGCTGTTCAGGGCAATCAGGGCCTCTTGCAGAGCTCAGGGCTTCAACATATTTTATCCATTAAACAACCACATATGGGGAGAACAAGCAGACTCAAGCCTGGGCAACAGTATGTTGGGGATGTCATTGAAGTGCACAGCTGGAATCCAAAACCGCAAAGTTTCCCCATGCTCCTGGCTTAAGCATACCTAATGCGGTTTTTTAGTGACAAAGCAATTTGTGTAAACAGAAGTCAGTCAGATCTCTGGAATACAACCCCATCAAATACAGGGCAGAAAACAGATCTTTGCCAGGACAACTCTGATGGCTCAGGTCCTGCCCTGTGAGGAAGCAGATACCTGAATCTCCAAAACAAATCACTTCAACAAACGTGGAAGATTCCGTTTTCAGATCTGTTTTGGAAACACATTTCTCTTGCTGTTATTACTGAAAGATAAGTAAACTTACAAGTGTTCGCACATGAGCAGGCTTAATGAAAAATCATGCAGATACACAATAGAGGCTTGTTCCAGCTGAAGGAATAGCTAAAGAAATTTGCAACGGGTGAAATGCTGCAGTCTGGGTGCTCACCGTAGCTCCACCATAACCTTGATGACTAAAACTTGCTGACCACTGTGAGTCATATTAGGCTGTACCTCTGTACCCTGCCTGGCTGGGCCTGTTCATGTCAGCGTGATACAATGCTGGGAAGGCAAGAGGATCTCAGCTGAGAAAAACACATTAAAAAAAAAAAGAAAAAAGAAGAAGAGAGAGAGAAACAAGTAGAATGTGTTTACAGCTTGCTATGTTGGTTTGCAACTGGCATGCACTAACATCCATCACTTAAATGTTTAAGGCTCTATTACTTAAGCAGATGAGTAGCAGTAGCTGCAGGCACAGAAGCAAATTTTACTCTATTAGCCCTCAAATACCACCTGGAGTAACTTCTCATAATCTCTGGAGTTCCTTTGTTTTAGCATAGTATACCAAGGACAGAGTTTGACTCTAATTCAGACACACTGGATGAGAGAAAAAGAGGCAAAATGTGTGAGTGGTGTCAAATGTGAGGAGACTATTAGTAACCATCCTTCTCACAGCAAGTGGGCTGCCTCTCACAGCCCATGGAGCCCAGATAACTGCTGGTACCCAGCCTCTCTGCCAGGGGAGCAGTGTTGGTTGGAGTGGGCCAGCAGTTTTTCTGCAATAAACTGATGCCATTTTGCAATGGTGCCCTCAGCAGCAGCAGGCACAGTGGTTGTCCCAGGTCACCCTCTGCAAGGAGCCCCAGGGCAATGACACCTGAGCGAGCTGGGAGCTGAAGTGAAGGTCCTCACCCTCACATGGAAGGCAAGTCTAGTTTTCCAATGCTTTGAAAAGACCAGTTGTTTCACAGCCTGTTTCAGAACCAATGATTAAGTCCTTGGGAAAAGTGGGACTTAAACCACGTCTCCTATCAGCAGTCTGTGTGGCTTAGCTGGCTCTTGTGGCAGTTGGTTTGCTTTATACAAGCAATGATTATGGGTCTTCATCCTGGGACGTCATCCTTTCTATGCATAGGTAAAGCAGGTATCTACTCATGGTTGTAGATAGTGTGAGGTTCTGCAAAAGTGCACTGAGGAGCACTGAAAATTACAGTCCTTTCAGACCCCCACCGTTTAAGGATTTTTTGGGGGGGTTAAATAAACAACAACAAAAACAAACAACAACAACAACAACAAAAACACACACAAAAACCACAACCACAAAGCACCTCAGGCCCCTCTAACATCTGATCTGTGATCTGAAGAGTTTGGATGAGTGACTTTTGGAAATGATTTACAGTTCAGTTTATCCGTGTTAATACAGACCTTAATTTCTCTCTCTTTTTTTTTTTTTTTTTTTTTTTGTTTTTTTACTGTGGTGACTAATAGCACCCCCCGGCAGTGAGCATGGATGCTTCATTTAGATGTGCATTCTCCTTATGCAAGTCTAATGATTGATAGCAGGCGCCTGAGGGAAAAAATGGTCTTTCCTGGTTACCTATATGGAATTTTTGCTGTATCATATTCATTATGGCATTAAAATTGAGTCTGTGATGAAAAATATGGGAAGGAAATAAATGTATCAAACGTTGTTTTCTACATGTATGGTTTAAATGTCCCCAAAGAAATTAAATTTATATGAGACTGAGAGATTTTTTCCTCTGTTTTGCTCTCTGAAAAACATTTCTGCATAAGGAAGACATTTTTCCTTACCTGACTATGATAGAAATGTTTAGCAGAAGGTCTGGATTTCTAAACTTATTTAGAGGAAATAAAGAATTGTAAATTAATTTACTCAGTTCAGCCAAATATGTTTGATTAGAAAGTTATTACTTCCTAGGCTGTTTATTACAGGAAGTATTGAAAAATTTTAAATATTTGATTTAAATATAATTTCCTAATTTTTTAAGAAACTGCTTTCTTTAAGCTAAATCTCATTTTTAATTGACAAAGTAGGAAAAAACGTAAAAAATAAAAAAATGTTAGTGAACATTTAAAATGTTTATTGTCTGAACTTTAAGGGGGTTTGGTTTACTGATTCAAAAGTGTCAATTAATCAACTTTATCAACTTATGTTTTAGTCAAAACATGAACAATTCATAATCTTAATAGTCATGTATGAAAACATCTGGCTTGGCTGTGATCCATTACTTGAATAAAGAAGGCAAATGCCTTTAATTTTCAGTGGATGTTATCTGTGAACTACCTGAAGCATGGAAAGAATTAGATGAATGTACTCGTACCAAACTATTCGCCCTAGAGCACCTGGCCCCTTGTTCTATACAATCCACACTGGTGGTTGCATCCACCAGCTGTCTTAAACCGATTCCTGCACGTCACACTGTCTTGGGACTGACAAATGAACAGATCACTGTGAAAATACACTTACCTAGAGTAGAGAAAAAAAAATTGAAACATTCAGAATAAATCATTTTCGCTTTCTGATAATGCTTTCATAAGTTATCTTACTGTTAGCAGGGTAATGAGACTTTACAGCACTACACAAAATATATGTTTATTTGATAGGTGTTCTTTCAGGAATTAGGACTCAGTGTTTTGAAGAAAATTTGGCTGTTTCTATGGCCTTCTTGAAGAAAAACTAGCATGAGGGGATAAATCATATCTATAGTAGTTGTTCAGTGCAGTTTGATATAATTTTAGACTGTCAGCTTTCATGGACTTCCCATGTGTAGTTATCATTTCTGAAGTTTCTGTATCTATCAACATTTTATCTGGAATTTCATGTATTTATTTCCCTAGACCTGGTGCAGATAAAACTGTTGTAGTGAGAAAAGAAATTCTAGAATCCAGGTAAGCTTCCTTAGGTATTTTAGGCTCTAGTTCTTTTGTGCCTTTTTTTTTTTTTTTTTTTAATTTTTAATTTTCCTACCTGCATTTGGACTAATTTTCCATGGAAATGGAAAGAGATTCTGTTTTCCATTTCCTGTTTCATCCTTTCCTTTCCTTTCCTTTCCTTTCCTTTCCTTTCCTTTCCTTTCCTTTCCTTTCCTTTCCTTTCCTTTCCTTTCCTTTCCTTTCCTTTCCTTTCCTTTCCTTTCCTTTCCTTTCCTTTCCTATTTTTACTTCGTGTTATTTTGGAAAAGTAATAACATGCAAGTAGGCTACCCTTATCCGAAGTGGTTTTATAAGTAGGACAAGGTCTGAATTTCTTAGCACGAACTCATGCAAAATTACCTGTATTTATTTATTTTTTTTTCCAAATTTTTACTGGTATTGGTATTATATAACATATAATACAGAGCTAAATTTAAATAACTTCAAAAAAGAAAGGTAGCATTTATTCTTTTATTCTTTACCTGATTTTAAAATAATCAATTATCATGCTTGATTCTTTTTATTTATTTTTCCTGATGTTTGTTATGAGCCCCATGGCTTTGTAATACACTTGGAAATATCATTGGAACAGACTCTCTTGTTATGACAACAGAAGTGTTTTATTAAAAGCAAACTGTCTTATGGTTTCATTTCTCCTTTCCTTCTGTTCAGAAACAGCAGATGTGCAGCTGTAGAGGTACACAAGTGTAGGGCGAGTAAGAAGTAAACTGAAATTTTAACCCCAGAGGAAATTTAGGCTGTATGTTCTGGATGTGGCTAATCTCATCAAGTTAGGTGCCTTCCCCATTTTCCTTAGACAGTTTTTCTCATTCAGTCTGATGTCTCACTGATGATATCATCCCCTTCTGTAAGAGAGAGGCTCTCTTATTTTCCTCACAATTTTGTTGTACCTCTAGGCTACAAAAGAGTAGAGCTCTGGGCTCTAATTTGTCCCATTTTTCCCACAACCTTGTGTTAGCATTTCACAGTATCTTGACTGTCAAAAAAACACAGTTTAGTGGGAAAGCATGTGACGCAACCGGGTCAAAAAGAGGAGAGGTGATTTAAACAGAGCACTATAACAGACCTCCATCTGTGCAGTTCAGCTGTCACATGCGGCCTCCCTGGATGGGAACTAAAAGTGTGCTAATAGGCTGTGACTTTCCAAAGGTGTGTAAATAGCAAATGCTTCTTTTGATATATGACTTGGAAAATATTGTAACAGCCTTATAGATGTCACAACATGGCAAAGAAAGAGAAGTTCAATGTAAATTGGGGGGGTGGGGGGTGGCGGGGAGGGAGGGAATAGAGAAGTGAAGAGAGCTTTAAAGGGAAAAAAGAAGTTTCAGATTTGTCAGCCATCGAAGCTGCAGATGGATGACTAGGAAACACAGAAAATCAAATCAAATTGTTACATCTTCTAAAGTATAATCTAGAATTTCATTTGATTATCATATTTTACTGTTTTGTAACTATGTCATCAGGAAACCCTTCCTTTGCTAGAGAGAGGCACAGTTAAGCCTGTCAGCTTTCAGAACAAGCCAAATGAAAATGGATCCACTAGGGGTACTGTACTACCTCAGGGGTTCAAAGACAAGTAAAAGTTTTGTGTTTGGATAACTCTGGGTGCTGAGACATATTTAGAGGACTCTGGAACTGCCGTCCATGCTGCTGAGCCCAAAGGGCTAGGAGTGACAGTTTTACTTGGGTGGGCAGACGAGCTCCACCACAACCGCTCTCTCACTCCCCCTCCTCAAAGAGGAACGGGGAGAAACTATGATGAAAAGGGCTCAAGGGTTGAGATAAGGATGAGAACATCACCCAGTAATTATCGTGACAGGCAAAATAGACTCAGCATAAAGAGATAGTAAGATTTATTGCTTATTACTAACAAGCTAGAGAAGTGAGAAACAAAGGAAAGAACTCCAAAGCACCTTCCCCCCCCATCCACCCTCTTCCACCTCCTCCCCCCGAGCGGCGCAGGGGAACAGGGGAATGAGGGCTATGGTCAGTCTATAGCACTTCTTCGCTGCTGCTCCTTCTTGGTCACTCTCGTCCCCTGTGCTGTGGGGTCCCACCCATGGGATGCAGTCCTTGCTGAACTGATCCAGTGTGGGCTGCCCACACGCAGCAGCTCTTCAAGAACTGCTCCATATATGGGTCCGTACCACGGAGTCCATCCCTTTGGAGCAAACTGCTCCAACCTGGGTCCCCCATGGGCAGCAGCTTCTGCCAGGTCACCTGCTCCTGTGTGGTCTCCTCTCCATGGCCTACAGGTCTGGCCCGGAATCTGCTCCGGCAGGGGTCTTCCACAGGCTGCAGTCTCCATCGGTACAGGTCCATCTACTCCACCATGGTCTCCTCCACGGGCTGCAGCATGGAACCCTGCTCCACCGTGGTACTCCATGGGCTGCAGGGGGATGTCCTGCTTCACCATGGTCCTCATCACAGGCCAAAGGGGACTTCTGCTCCAGCACCTGGAGAACCTCTCCCCCTCCTTCTTCACTAACCTTGGCGCCTGCAAGGCTGTTCCTCACTCCTCTCACTCTCCCAGCTGCTGTGTGGTGCAGCATTTTTTTCCCCAACTTAAATATGCGCTCACAGAGGCGAAAACAACATCACTTATTGGCTCAGCTCTGGTCAGCAGTGGGGCCCTTACCAAACATGGGGCAGCTTCTAGATCCTTCTCACAGAAGCCACCCCTATGGCCCCCTGCTACCAAAACCTTGCCACGTAAACCCACTACACTAGGAAAAGTTTTGTTCTCATGGACGTCCTTGTAAAATTTCCCGCATGGGCATGAAACAGAACTTTTTCCACATGAGTGCAGTGGGTGAAAATTGCCCTATCAGAAGTGTTTTTAAAAGCAAGTGAGGTAAACATTTCTCCAGCTAACCAAAAGCAGCTTTTGTATGGTATATAGTTTAGGCAGAGAGAGCTTGTCAACAGAGTACTGTTAATGTAATGAATGAACTCTCTTACAGCTTCTGCCAGGCATCAAGACCCAGTTGCAAAACTGATGCTCTAATCTGTGAATGGAGCTGAACTGTCATATGTGGCCATGGGTCCTACGTGAGGTATTCATGAGGAATGCCAAAGAACGTGGGGATCAGTGGAATTTGATAGACACCCTCTTGGTTTGGAGGTACAATGCTTAATTGAAGTATTTATGAAGTATTTACTCATGAGATAAAAGTTCTCTTTCTTATTTCAGACAATACCTAAACATGGTTTTATTTGTTTAACTCTCAAGAGACAGATTATATTGTTTGATATTTGCTCAACCAAATGAACACTGTTAAGAACTATTTGAGAAATAGAATAGGCAGCTCATTCTTAGAAGAAAGGAACTGTGGTTGATATGGCAAGATCAGTGTCTGAATCTGAGATGTAAAGTTGTTCCTAATGAGGCACACAATCTATCTTGTGCATGCATCACCAACAGTACAGCTCCAGGCAAAACAGGATACAAAAGGCAATAGAAAATGGCTCATGTTTTTGTTTGACAGCTATTAAGGCCGCTAAACTGCATTTTTAGAAAAGATTACATTTTATTTAGATTTTATTTAGCTATTTTCTTATGCAAGCACTATATTGCCAGAGTTGCTTAAACATTCATCTGATGATAAAATGACTTATGAAAATCTATGAGCCTGGCAAGATTTTGCAAAGACTTGCAACATTTCCCAGCACGTATATGTTTCATGCTGATTAACAAGGAAAGGCCAATACATTTTTCAGCACTGTTGAAACTTGAACAAAAATTTGTTTTATACCCCTTATTGAAATGCCCTGTAATGGCAACATTAAAATCATTGCAATGGTAAGGCCCATGTTTTAAGCTAACTGTGGACAAAGAAATTACTTATCTGAGGCAAAATGTTTTAAAAAGCAAGCACCCTCTTCCAGGAAAAAAATAAAAAATAAACAAATAATAAATAAAAAAAAAAAGGAAATAATCCGTAAACCTAGGAACTCACTCTGACAGAGGAAGTTAAATTTGGCAGTAATATTTCTAAGTAAACAAGTAAATTTTCATTCTCTAAAAGCTCTGAACATGGGTATAGGGAATGATAGCAAATTATCCTAATGAGAAGTTGGATATACTGCAGATTGTATAGTATAACACAAAATGCAGATCCAGAATTTTGGTCAGCCTGGCAACACTTCTTTGCACTCCATATGTTTTGTAAATTATTGAATCAAACAGCAGTGGCTTATTGTATTGAATTTTGTATGCGTGGTTGAAATGTCTTCCCTCTATAACCCGAGAGAATGAACAGACGTTTTAATAATTGCATGAGCTTTAAAACAGACTAGTCATTTAAAAACAATTAGTGTTAATGGGGTGCTCTTCCATGAATATTGGTGCATTTTTAAAAAGAAAACTGCATTATAAGGAATTGAAAGTTGTAAATAGCTATAAATTCTTTCTGACAGAAAGGAGAGCTGAAAGTGCTGCTGTATTTTCAACTATATGTATATAGATGCAATACAGAGACACTCAGAGAAAAATACAGACAAGTACTTTGGGAGTGGAGCAAAACTGGAAAAAAAGTGTGCAATACAAGCAGAGCAATGACACCAAGGCCTGTGATTTTTTTTTTTTTTTTTTTTTTTTTTTTTTTTTTCCCTTCCCTTCAGTGTACAGTGACAGCTATGAAGAACCTTCCTTGCTGGTCCCGATTTTTGCCTCTCTTTCTTCTTCAAGGAGCTTTAAACTCTGGGAACCAGGAATCTTCTCCCACATTGGCCGTGGCATAATGGTAACCCTCAAACTTCTCCAGCTTGCAGCAAGAAGGAAATTGTAACTAGCTGCCAGGAAAACACCAGTTTTTGTTTCTCTGCAGTATGACCTGGTTATAAGTGTGAAATTGGATTGATAATGAGAAAAATACCACAAATGTATGTTCTACATGGAAATATGGAGTATATTTCTTCTTGTCTTCTTCAGTTGAGCAAAGAGTGCAAAATATACTTGGCAGTAAGGTATCAAGGACACATCAAACTCATTGTCAGCCAGCACTGTCCACATCCCAGAAAGCCAACCATATCCCAAGCTTTATCTAAAGAAGCATGACCAGCAGTTCAAGGGAGGTGATACTCCCCTTCTCATCTATGCTTGTGAGACCCCGCTTAGAACATTGTGTTCAGCTCTGGGGCACCCGACATAAGAAGGATGCAGAACTGTTGCAATGAGTCCAGGGGAGGATCATGAGGATGATCAGAAGGCTGGAGCACCTCTCCTATGAAGGCAGGCTGAGAGAATTGGGATTGTTGAGCCTGGAGAAGAGGAGGCTCCACGGAGACCCTAAAGGCCTTCCAGTACCTAAAGGGGGACTACAGGAAAGCTGGGGAGGGACTCTTTGTAAGGGAGTGTAGGATAGGATAAGGAGTAATGACTTAAAACTAAAAGAGGGTAGATTTAAATTAGATATTAGGAATAAATTCTTTACTGTGAGGGTGGTGAGGCACTGGCACAGGTTGCCAAGAGAAGCTGTGGGTGCCCCATCCCTGGAGGTGTTCAAGGCCAGGCTGGATGGGGCTTTGGGCAACCTAGTCTGGTGGGAGGTGTCCCTGCCCATAGCAGGGGTTTGGAATTTCACCTGATCTTTAAGGTTCCTTCCAACCCAAACCATTCTATGGTTCGATGATTCTTTGTAGTATTCATTCATTTTGTATCTTATGCCATATTTTTGATTGGCAATTTTTGATTGGCAATTTTCATTGCCACTAGGAACTCTCCCCCCCTCGTGTTTTTTTTTTTTTTTTTTTTTTTTTTTTTTTTTCTTTCTTTCTTTCTTTCTTTATCTGTAATTATACCACTGAAGCTTTAGAAGCTTCTACAAAAGATGCTTCTACAAATTGCTGGTGCCTGTGTTGCTGTGGAAGTCTTGTGCTGCAGAAGGTTACTGGCCTGGATCACACAGGATGACGTGCAATTGCCCAAAAGTTTTTCACATTTCTCTCAAGGTCTAGGGCTTTATCAAAAGTAAAAATGGGTTGTCAGTGGTGAGTAAGCCGTTCCCTGAGCTGGCGTGATGTACTTCTGAGTCAGGCTATGCTTATGAAGCACTGTGTTCTTTTACACTCCACCTGTCATTCAAAATGTTTGGAGGATTGAATAATGATAGTTTAAATAAAATTATTGAATTCTATTTAAGTGAAGTACAATGACCTATGATCTATATGTCAAATAAGATGAATTAATGTTTCTTCTGTCCTGAAATGTTATGAAACTATGAAGTGAATAGCATATAGAGGCTGGCATTGCTGTGCTCATCATGATAGTTGGAGCTGTTTCCCCATGTGGTAGAATTCATATTTCATCCACTAAAAACAACTACCTCAAGCCTAATCTCAATTAAAAAAATCATTATACAGATTTTCTAGCCTGATGCTTAGTGATAAGAGCTTTAAAATAATTTATTTATGTTTAAAATTAATAGATATTCATCTAATCAAAAAATCAACATGGTAAGTATCCAAGTTTCAAGTAACTGTTTAACAGACATCTTATTACTAGTTGAACTGGCAAAATGCCATTTCAATATAAGTTTCTTCTCTGGAGTTCAACTGATGACCCTGCTCAGACAAGAATTTTGATTCATGATGGGCACAGATAATCCTAGACCAACTAAAGGAAACTGTCTCAGAATTGATTTTGAATCTAACCAAACACAGAGACATGAGGAGCTGCCAGAAGAATTAGGCAAGTTCTTGTACAGTCATAGGAGTCACATAGCAGCCTCTAAATCTTCTTGAGCTGGCAACTGGAGGCTGTGCCCTGAATAGTTTTTTTTTTTTATTTTTTTTTTTATTTTTTATTTTTTTCTATCTCTCTCCGCAGCAACATTCAAATTTAAAAACTTTTCAAAACAGTGTACAAGTATGTAATATATTATTGCTAGAAAGAAACTAGAAAGAAACAGTGAGAGATTCTGTAGGACTATTGCAAGCTGAGCATTTTCATACAATGTAGAAAATTATACAGGTACAGTCCATTGCTTCTTGCCAGGCTACCATATATTACTATCGTTGTTATATATAACACATATTATATATGTATAAGTTGTTTTTATAAAACTATGCTTAGAACAGTGAAAGTTTGTTGTGCTTTAAGTGAAATATCATTTTTCTTATAATTATGGACTGATATGTGTAATTTAGCAGACATTTACTGTACCCTTTCAAGGGAAAGAAAATGAAAATCCTTTAATTTTATTTTTTTTAAATTATTTTATTTTATTTTATTTTATTTTTTTATTTTTTCCCCATTTCTGAAGATCTCAATTTCCTTGAATTATTTTTGTATTGAGATTCTGCATTTAATAATGCATTTTACTTTTGAATTTTCCATTCTGGTACAAATACTGTTGATTAATGCTGAAAAATTGCCAGAGAAGCTTGCAGTAGGTGGGCTATGCAATGTTTAAATAACCTGCATAAATCTTCCTGAAGTGGGGTCCACACCTTCTCAGCAGGTCTTCCATTGAAGTTGCTGACCATCTGTGATGCTAATGTCAGAGGTGTATTACTATGTAGTCTTGGAAATAAAATTACCATTTTAAAGAATTAGGTCTGAAGTACTTTGATTTTTTTTTTTTTTTTTTTTTTTTTAATGAAAAACTGCACAACAGACATAAATGTAGTATTTTTGTAATGTACAGAACTTATGGTCTCAATTCACTAGGACTGCTGAAAGGATGATGATTGCTTTCCTTTCTTCCTGTTAGTTTGCTTCGATTTAAAGACAGTCGTAGTGATCTCTTGGCTGAAAATGATGTAAAATTGGTATTCTGAATCAAAGAGGTTTGTTTTCCTCAAGATTGTTAATGTAACTGCTGGCACATTCGAGGATTAGCTAACCCCATTAAAAGACCTGATATACTTCTATAAAATTTTGGTTGAAAATACATTTACTTAGTGCAGAAATCAGGAGACATAGGAAGCAATTTAAACTATTAAATTAATAGAGCCATCTGCTTTGTAATTCCTATGTGACTTGTTATTTTACAAATGAATCTTGGAAATTTTGTCCTTTAGTTTGAACAATGTCAATCAGAATTAGGAACACTAGTTGGTGGATATGTACCCATTCGCCATCCGTAAGGGCAGCATAACTCTGAAGTTAAAATATTTCCATGTCTCTGTCCTTTTCATCTCACTTCACAAAACTAGGAGCTGTTCCCAGAAAAAAATAATTAACATTGTATAAGTAAGAACCTAATATGCCTGCATAAATATTGTATTTCAAAACTCCAGATTTACATTTTTTGCCATCAGATGTCTGCAGAGTCTTAACCAATTGTTGCGAGTGACAAAACACAACAGTTAACATACCAATGCCCAATAATATTGGCCAAATGCCAATACCAGTAATTCATTTCAGCCATACCACTCTGGCCCATAGTTTCATTAGTGAAAGCAGCACAGCTGATAATCATTGTGGGAAATTTGGTGAAAAATCTAGAAAAAGTCCTCAATTTCTGACACCTGTTCAAAACTCCACAGCTATCTTACCCATTCCACACACTCTCCTTTGTTTACTTTGCCTGCCTTTTAGTGATAGTCTTAACAGGTATTTGCACAAGGACACAGTGAGGTATGAAGTAATTACATGACAGGAATTGCACAGATGAGGTCTCAAAAGCCTTTGGGGAAGATTTCTGTCCACTGTATGGTCAGTAGAAACCTCTGCAGAAGCTACAATACACCAGATGTTTAAGAGCTGTTGGCATTTATTCAGTCATAGTTCTTTGTGGCCAAGCTCCAGAGGATTCTCAAAAAGGACCTTCTCCCCAAGACTTCCTCCTACATCTGAGTCTGAAGTTCAGATAACCTGCAAAAAGGAAAGAGGAGTTTTAGAATTTGGGAAAGGTCTATGTCTTGTCACTAAAAGATTTTCCTGAATCTATGGGAAAAACAAACAAACAAATAAACAGAAAGCAAAAACCTCTTTTTTTTTTTTTTTTTTTTTTTTTTTTTTTTTAAATATATATTTGCAGCACAAATATGAACTCAGTTTTACATAACTGAATATAGGGCCCAAAAGACAGGTGTGTGCCCCTATTCACAGTGGGATATCTGAAGGTTGGATATAAAATGCAGATGTCTCTCTGTCTTCCCTGCTTGTGCTATAAAAAAATTGTCTGTTCAGATCCTCAAAGTAAAAGCTAAATTCAGGGCTAAGGTATCTATACCATAAAACTTAAGAGTAGTCCAACATAATGGCTGTTGGATCTGTCTCTTGTTGTAACTGGTGGAACTAAAAGTCGGTTAGTGGTTTTGTCCAAAGATCACATCACTTTGTAGGTTATTCATTTTTAAAAAACTTTGGCAAAAATTAAAAGGCCCAATTCTCTAAATGAAAAATTGAAAGAGTTCAATGTAAGAATTATAACATGAAATCTACATCCTCTTCCTGGACTGTCTCTGATATGTGCTCCCCAAAACAACCTTGAGTAGGAAAGCTGTTGAAGATTAAGTGGTTTCAAGAGGCTGTAATATCGAGCCTTCTTAAGCAATATTTGAACTGTTCTTACAGGAAAATGTTAATTGTGCTGTTCAGGCAGTTTGCCTCATGACATCTATTAATATTTACAGAAGATATGCTCATGCATGTCTAACACCAAGCATATCCTATCACTCCAATGGTATCTACTGGTATGTTATCAAATGATGGCTTATGAAACACTATGTTAGTGGAAGAAGTTTTACTGTTATCATATTAAGAGAATCCCTATGATGTTTTGGCTGTAAGGAGGAGGCAGCAAAGTGTTGTTCAAATGATACAGATCAGATAAGTGTGCAGACTTTACTTGTAATTTTAAGGAAAAATGGACAGACTTTAGCCATTAATACCAGAAAGTGGAGCACCAGAACATTTCAATGTAAATGACAAAAATGCAGTGATTTAATTGGAAATGCAATAGGCATCATTAAGGATGTCTAATGCCTTCTAAAAAGTATGATTATCATCATGTCACCAGTAGGAACTCACAGAAGCTGCCCTGGAATCAAGCTTGGTTTGAGGAGTACTGCATGTAGTTGGTTAAAGTGGCAATTGCAGGGTACTCTACTGAATCAATATCGTATTTAAGTGAGGGCTGGAAACACTGGTTCTTAGCATAGATTAGTAAACATTTTGTTTTGTTTTACAGGGAAAACATGATTTTGAAGCTCTTAAAAGATTGTGTTGAGGAAATTTCCAAATGAAAGTGATTCTGGGAACTCAGCCCTGTGATGCTGGACACCTGCCTGCCTTGGGAGAGAGAGGTAGGGAGGGAGGGATGAAGAAAGTGTTCCTCAGCAGTGTTGAAGAAGGAATAATTATTGTCACTTTGATTTCAGTCTGGGACCTTTAAAAATGACTAGTAAAAATGTATGAAAAGCTGTATTAATAAAAGACATAAGACAAAAACAGGTGCTCTGATCAGAATATAGAAAGAATAATCTTTCTCTTTGAAAAGTGTTTTTTGCCAGATGAGCAGCTTTTTGAGAATGATACTTACATATTTTTGTAGCAAGTGCTCCACACCTATAAAAAGGGTATCTATATCTGATCCTAGCTTTTATATTATTATCTTCCTAAGCTAATTTAGATGAACCATACTTTATATTTAGGTTATTTAATATAATTCAAGGTTGGGTGACTATGTGTGTGACACTACTAAATAGGCATCCTGCCTTTACTGGAGAGACTCCCAGGGTACAGATCAGTGGCATCCATTTCACTGCCTTTAGGGTCTATTTAGAATCAAATGAAATTCATCACCACATAAAGGCCCTGCACAGATATTTCTGTGACAGCTATGTCTCTTTAGACCCCAGAGAAGCAAAACAAAATGGAAGTCAACTACCTAGGTGTTTAACATCCTTCATATTTTGTTCAACAGCTGTGCCAGGCCAAGTGCTTGGCTTTAACCATTTACATGGAAAAGCAACTACAGGGTGTGCATTCCTCTGAAAAAGGAAAACCATATTTTCAGGAATACAGTACATGACTTATTAGAAACAGGAATGCAGACTTTAAAACAACTAAATAATTGGGCCTCCCTGTTGAGTTTTCCTTGCAAATTTTCAGAATCTGTACTTCAAGGTAAAGAAATTTCAAGTTGCTGTGGGTGGTTGTCAATGTAAGAAGGGAAAAAAAAAAAAAAAGAAAAAAAGAAAAAAATAAACCACTGCAAAAAGGTACATGCATTTTAAGAGAGTGACTGGGATTTAGCTTTACAGAGCACACTATTTATAGGACACTTCTCACTCTTTCTCACTTGTTATGGAATTCTCTTCCTTTTAAAACGAAGTTTTTAAAAATTATAAGTCAGTATAAATGACCTTAGCCCTCCAGATTTCAAAGTTCCACTCTCTTCCTACACTTGTAACTCTGATGTGTGAATTCCATAGTATCAGTTATCCCTTTCATGTATCTTTCTCAGTCCATGTTTCAGACATTACTTAACAGTCTCTTCTGTATATTACCAGCCTTGCTTATCTTTGCAAAAGTTTCTGTTTAAAAAATATCAAAACAGCCTGATGATGAACTCTCTGAACTGCTGAAGCCAGCATTTAATATATCTTGCAACATGATTCTATGATAATTCTATGGGAAAATTCCCATTAAGTAAAAGGCAGGTAAAGCTGCAGTGGTGGCTAAAAAAAGAGGATGGTCTGAGAGTAGCTATAGGATTGTTAGCTTGATATCAAGGTCAAGCTAAATAATTAGAAATGCTGCTGTGGGATTGAGGATTACTAACTAAAGAATGTAAGCGCAATTAATGCCAGTCAATGTGCTTGTTTCTTTTAATTGAAAACCACTCATGTCAAATAAACCAGTCTATCAAGTAATCATGAGTCCACTAGGAGACTGAATAACTCCTTTAGTCTAACAAAAGGTCTTGTACTGTACATTGTATCTACAAATGGGTGAATCTTGGCTTCATGCAGTCATTAAAAATATTACAACTCAGCCTCACAGTGATCTATTATCCCACATGGTGATTAGCTTGCAGGTAGCTTGTGTGTTAGCGTTCCAGCTAGCAAATGTCAATGTGACTTTCAGCATACCTAATTTCTGAAAATAAAGTTCACTCCTTGTTATCTCTTGCCAGCTAGCTTATGAGTCCACACAGATCTACTTCACTTTTGTGATCACTCGCCTTTGCACCCTGTGCAGATTCTGCCTACACTGCCAATATAATCACCATTGCTCCAAAACACTGATGGTGATTTCCTCCCCATCTGTAAGACTGAAGAGCGCTTTTGTTCTTCCTGGAACTCTGAGATGGAGATTTCATAATGTTAAGTAAACATTTCAGAGGACCCTATGAGGTGACTGCAAGTCAGGGTGCATTTACACTAGTGTAGATTAGACCAAGAGTGCACTTTGAAGGGAATCTCCTGAACATTCCTGTTTATTGCTTTTTAGTTCCTACTGTGGAATGATTTTAGAGTGTATAAAACAGGCTCCTTCCTGATGGAACAAAACTGAAAGGATGAACTCTGACCACTAATGGGCATTCAGTCAGAAGTTGTAGTTACAGTGTGAGTGTCAGGTTGTCACCATCAGCTACTTTGCTCTGAAGACCCACTGCACTGATGCAGGCATAGCCTCCAAATTTTCTTGAAGTAATGTTTTATGTTATCAAAAATTAGTTTATACATGGATCGTCATGGCTGCATTTTCCTATCTAATCTCTATTTACAGATGACAGTGTAAGATTTATGTGGTTGCTTTAATGCATCAAATTAATTTAGCTGATAAGGCATCTGGGTGTAAAGGTACTACATTATCAGAAAAGGACAGTTAGATTAATAGTTTAGTTAATAAGAGACACCATCCTGAAGGTAACAAATTAACCAAGAATAGTCAGGAAAGCTGCATGACCTTGCTGGCAATTAAAGGCCCATGTCAGAAAATGAGATCCATGAACAACTCCTAGGACTACTGGTATGTTTGTCTGAGATGGTCTTCGGATGGAGCACAGTAGAGTTTCCAGGAGAAAAAAAACAGTTCCATAATCCCTTGAGAATAACAGTGAGTGCATATCCCTAACTAGGTAGAAGTGACTTTGGTTGTCAGTCTGAGACTACTTCTTTCTTAGAAGGCAGCCTCTGCATAAGGGAATATAAGCATTCACAAAAAAAATGTTGCAACTATTTTCTAGTTTTGAGCCAGGGTCCTGTCTTGAACCTCTTAGAAATGGACTGTTCTTTTTGGACTGCTGGAGTCCTACATAAATATTTGTGGATGAATGTTGATAAGGTAATTTCAGGGGTATTGAAAAATATTCAGTATTTTTTCTCTCTTGTTCTGTGCATTTCTGTGTTTATGCCAAGAAAAGTAGTATTTTGAATGGGAGATTTTGAACTGAGGAAGTTGGACACAGAGCCTCCTGTGAAAGAGCAACATGGCTCATTTTACTAAAGCGATATTTACCTCAGCTCTAAGCCTGGCTATTCATCTTTGATATGAAATCTGTAAGGGACTTCAGATTTCTGGAGTGTCTGTTTCTGCCTTACCATGATGCTGGATTTACCAACAATAAATTTTTGGAAACTTACAGTGAACCAAAATAACCTGTTGCTTACAGAAACCTTGTGCCCAGTGTGCTAAATAGGTGGATCAATTTCATCTGAACTGCTTTGATCTTTAAGACTTTCCAAGACCAGAAGCTGTGTTTTTAGCAGACAGCTACTGTCTTGTGGAACTTAATCTCCTTAGCAGACCTGGAATCCAAAGTTTCTCTGTGGGTGTGTGACTTTCTTTTGTAGCTTTTCTTTTAGTTACTCACATAGACCATCAGCATGTCTGGATACTACCTTTTTAAAATCAGTTCCTGACTTCACCTCCACCAGCCTCTATCTTTTTAATGACAGCAATACCACTTTATCTAACAGAGCTCTTTGGGTCTAGTATTTAGCTTATATTTATAGTTTTATTATATGGAAATTCATAGTAATAGGTTCCAAACTGATTAATGACCTACAGAATTAATCTAAAAAATAATCACAATTTTTCTGTGAGTTCTACAAAGCATTTTATTTCCTCCAAAAAACATGCAATATAACCATAATCAGCTTTCAAAAGCTGACAGTTTTACTGCTGTTTGAAACATTTCTGATCCAAATAGTAAGCTGTAATATACATGCCTACAGAAAACTGTGGCAACATCATTAAAGTATCTTCTTGCAATCTTCTATGTTTTTACATTTGCATTTTTGTTTTCCATTTACCCTCTCCTTCCCCAGTCAGCACATAAAAACATACATATATACATTTTAGTAAAGGAAATGTGAGCTAAAAGCTCTGCTAGCCAAGGTATTGCAAGTCCAGAAGCATAATAAATAGGCTAACTCATCAAAGCTTGTTCAGATAACTTAAGAATAATTTCATGCAAGAATTCATATATTTCATTCTCCTCCTCTGAGTTTCATGCCCAAGAATTTGACATTAAAAGTGTGGGTGTGCACTTATCAGCACGTTTTCTCTTTAATTCTGTGTCCTGTAGCATATTCTATATCCTTTGGGGTACAACCTCATTTTCAGTCAAGTTAAAAAAAAGAGAAAAAAAAAAAAAAAAAAGCTTAGGGCTTTCTTGAAGGTTACTCTTGTACTTCTGGATGTTACATGTAGAGTTGTGTTAACCTTATCCCTAGCCTCTGGAAACTACATCTATCAAGGACAAACTTACTATTGCCTATGGTGAAAATCATTCCTTCTTAACTGTCAAAGCGTCAGTTGGAACAGACAGGTATTGTACCATAGTAGCTATTCCACTATTAGCATAATTTCTTCTTGTTTATCTTTCTCTGTACTGCTCTTTACCTTACACCATGTATAGCATAAGCATTTATATTAATTGATCGTACATTCTTAAAAATAATGCCCAGCTAAAGCATCAGGTGCCCTTGACAAAGAATATACAAGTAATCAAGATGGGATTCTGGCATCCACCCAACAGCATTAGCATAACAGCAAAGGCATGCAATAAAAATGTAGTAATCATAATAAGTATGTATTGTAAAGTGAAGTACAACACGTGACATAGAAAAAGCCTGCCAGTGCAGTAAGAGATCATGTCGTTAGCTGAGCTGAAACCTTCGTCTTTAGTGATATGAATTCCATAGTTGCTTAAGGTAGACATGGTAAATATTCTAAGAAGTACCTAATTCTTTATTTTCAATGATAGAAAAGGGCAGTTGCAACCAAGGTTTGAGGATTAATTTTTCCTACCAGATGTTAAAAAAAATGCTGAGTCTTTGTGCATTAATGTACAATGTCATTGCCATTGGACACTGAAAAAGATCTTAATAGCAAATTCAAGAGAACACACTGACACACCAGAGAAACAATTTGGTAGTTGCATACACTAATTAACCATTTGACTACTGCTGAACATATCACTTATATTTAGTAGACTTATACCTTGCACCCTACCACATCAAATATACCTGATGTATTACAAATATGAAGTACTGATTCCAGCCATTTTTTAAAACCTTAAAATGGCAGTGAAGGACTTGGGATAAGTTGGAGAGAGTTACCAACACTTCATGTATTTAATTTTCCTGGTGTCAACTCTGACACTTTAAAAGGCTCTCAGGAGTACAGATATGCCTCTGCTGGACCTTGAAATGGCCAGATGATTAATTCTGCATCTCATTTTGAGCTTTGACAAGCTTCACACCAGTTACAGAATGATCTACTTCATTGCACTGGCAACAAATTCTGGCTAAAATAAGCAAAATCACAATGTCAGTTTTTTGTATATGCCATTATATGCTCTAGCAAAAACAGGTATAGCAGTTCTGGTGGTTCTGTTCCCACTACATAATGGTATCAGCTGCTCAGCTGTGGAATTTCAGGTTTAAAAGCAAGTTCTGCATTTCTTCTCCAGCTTCATGGCTTCAGCTCCTGTGAGCACTTACACAGAAGCAGAACTTGGCGCAAAGGCAGAGCAATTTCAGGCTGGCACACTGCCTGCATTGCTGAGGAAGTCAGCAGTCTGCCAGCACACAAGGTTTCATGAGTCTAGTGAGGGTTACGGCTCTGGGGTGTCTCCCTCTCCCCGTTCCTCAACATGCCACCTTCAGTCAGGAGCAGAGGAGACAGTGCCCTGAGCTGCTGTGCAGCAGGGCAGTGCTCTCTGGCACAAATTCCAGCAACCATGCCGGTGGGGAACAGAGGCTTGTCTTCAGGATCTCAGGGGGCCTGAGTTCAGATCTGGTTGGGATACACTGAAAGCTGCTATATTCAACTTCTGAGTTCTCCGCACCAGGAGGCTCTTATCCCTTCTGCATGGACTTCCTCCTCATGTGGTTGACACAATGAAATCCTCCAAGTGTGGCCAAATACGTATGCATTTCTTTTGTCACATAAAATAATAATGTTTACAACTGCAGATTTTCTCCCTGTAAATGCAGCTCAGCAAACTCAGTCCTGGCTATTAGGAGCTCTTGGCGCCTTTCCATGTTGCACATTATCACTTGTCATAAAAATGCTGCAAGTGAAATGATGCCCTTTTGTTAGGTTCATGATTCAATTACCTCAGTGTATTTGGCACTGACATGATTAAATAGATTAAATACCTCTATTGATATAGGAGAGGGAATGGTACTGCAGCTCATTCAGACTTAATTGTGTTGGTTTTGCCAAGGCTATACAGTATAAAACTTTTCACCGCCATGAGCTGACATGATTCACAGCACACAGCAGGACCGGTTTTAGTGTACTGGCACAGACATTCACTTCCCTGAGCAGAGCTGTACGTTAGAGTCTGCCTCGTGCATCTGCTAGATCATATTTATCTAGAAATGGATTTTGAAAGAATATATGTCGCTGTCCCTATGACATTTGCAGAGCTTCTTGGCCCTTTATTCTTGCCAAATCTGTCAATCCTTGCAGCTTATTTCAAAGGGCCAGCAGGATTTTTCTTCTCAACTGCATGAAGTGAATGTCAGGAAGCCCATCACATCTAACAAGCATTGCGTGAAATTCACAGTGCAGAGCTTAGATACAAATTAGAAGGCTTGTTTTTAAAATCCACATGTTTACATACAAAAGAATTCATCAAAATGGGTGAAAAGAGCAAGATTTTACTACTTCTCCCCCTAATGAGCTGAGCTGTTCACATTTTCCAATGTGAGGAGGAGAGCAGCTTGTTCCTGCTTCTGGCAGCCCCAGGCCACAGGCTGACTCCCAGAAGGGCTGGTGGGGGATTCAGAGAAGGAGAGAAATGTCAGGCAGGTTCCCTCCCCCAGATGCTGTCTGCAGGACAACACTAGGCTTCGGGCATGTGACCTGCCAATGTTTCCATCCTTTTATCTCAAAAGCAATGCTAGTCAGCTTAGGATAGGGAATAGAGGTCAGACACAGTCAGGCTCAGATTGTGTGCAATTTTTTTTTTTTCCTTCTCTCTTCTTGTATCCCAAGATATCCACGCTATCTTTAAGATGCTGTTATGCCGCCAGGAATTGTCCTCCCACTGTGTATTCTTGACTATTCTGGCCAGTCTGAATTTAAAATGAGTAGTGGGTTGGAGGTTTCATTGCAGAGGAACCTGAATTCTTTAGGAGACTCCCCTCTGCACTGAAAAAAATCCAAAACCCTGCTCCCTGCTCCCTGTTCTGCTTGAAATGTGCCACCCCCCCCCCCTTTTTTTTTTTCTTTTTTTTTTTTGTGACAAAATGATATAATTCTCTGATGACCTCTGAGCAGAGAAAAAAGGAAGAATTTCAATTAATTATAGCAACTCAAAACTGGGAAAAAAAATAGGGCAACAAAATTTTATTTTAATTTTATGTTAATCGTGCCCTCATACACTCCAGTAAAAGTGTGGCTGTGTAGCCTACAAAGCAAAGGTTCATTATTAAATTAACCATTCCTTGGGCATCACAGTAATACATGCATTAGGACTAAATATTAAGAAAAATTTGGGAGTGTAATCTAAATCTTCATTTAACCGTAATGCAGTCAAAAGACAGTTATGGCTAAAAATACTTTAGATTTAAAAATATGCCTTTAATTTAAGTGAATGAGGATAGAAACTTCTGTAGTTAGGCAGTTCATACATCCAGTTAATAGAAGAGGAAAAGGGATTTTTTTAAAGCAATTTTCTAGGTAATGGCACAACAGAACAGAATAGAAAATAAAAATTGCTTGCAGGATGGAAGCAATATTAGTTTGATTATTTCAAAAAAAAAAATAAAAAAAATGGAAAGGAACAGCAAAGGATCTATATAAATTAATTTATGCCAAGGCTGCAGGAAGCTACTTTGCCCATCTGTGATCTCTCTGCAACTGTAGTTAGTTGTGCTTGTTCTTTGCTGAATCACCTAGGAGCTCTGTGTTGCAGGACTTTCTATAGATTGAATATTGAGCTTCTGATGCTACAGCTAGCACAAGTGCACTTGACTGAGATGGATGCAGCTGAAGGCTGCTGTGAAGGACGTTAGTTGCCTAAGGTTCAAACAGGAAGAAAGGCTGCAACCAGCAAAATGCTCAGGAGTTTGCACTAGCAGACGTGTCTTGCTGTGGAACAAGAGTTAGAAAGCTGTGAATTATCTGAAGATCACATTTTTGTAAAAGGACCTCCAAAACAGTATGAAATTTGAAAAACAAAAGCAAAGCAAAGCAAACAAAACAAAAACAACAAAACAGACATGTTTTCTTCCCATCAGACATGATATTCATTGTTGATTACTGTACTATTCTCATCAAGGGCAGGTGACATGATGTGCAGTCCAGGCTACGAACAGATAACACTCTAATAACATATTAGTTAATGATAGACTATGGTAGAATTCTTGAAGAAGGAATATCAACATCCATATCCATATCCATATCACTGTTAAGTGAATTGGCTATAATTAATACTATATAGGCAGCCTGAGAAAAAGTGCATGCTTATACTCTCCAAAAACATTTGAAGTAGAACAACAGTATACAATCGATAAATCTTAATAAACAGTGTAATATTCAGTTGAACTACCAAAACAGGTAAAAAAGTGAACTTCATACAGTACAAAGTTCTCAAACATGAATATAACCAGAACAGTTCTCAGAGCCAATGCCTGTGACTTGAGTTCTTGTACTATTTTCAAACATGTTCTTAAAAGTGTGCCAAAATTTTGTTTTGGACCATTATAGATGGGATATTTGAAACTGATACTAAATATCAGCTCATGATGCCAGTGATCTGGTTTTCATTCCTAAAGGACAAATTAGGGAAAAAAGTGTTTGGAAAATGATATTGTGATTGGAAATTAACTGGAAGGTAATGCTGTTTGCCTTTCTGCAATGATTCCTCTTAGAGGACTAGAATTTTTCTTGTGTTGCTTGAAACATCCTTTAGAAAGCTCTGTATTGAGTAAAAGTTCAAACAAGCAGACAAATACCTGAGGCTGTTCACTTGAATCAAGTTGCATGTACTCACCAATGCTTTCAAGAGTGGCTTTTTCATTAGGAACAGACCGAGATAGTGAATAGTATTGGCAGCTATGGGTTCTTGCTATTAATTTCTTGTGTTGAAGGTGATTTAGAATACTACAATGGCTACATTACTACCCAGAATGGCATACTGCCACTGCACTCTCTCAAAAAACAAAACAACAAAAGCAATTTCAGTAGCTCTGTAACATCCATTCTGGAGGAGGTGACAAAATGAACAGTCTGTTAGAGGATTATACGAAGCCACGACTTGAAGTGTTAGATTTAAATATACTTACTCCTTGTTTCCCCTTTCAAAGCTCATGATTGCTCAGGTACTCAATTTCTTTGACTTGCAATGGTGGCTATATTTTATCTTACTTCTTGCAAAAACATAATGTATCTAACCATATCTTTCTTTTATCTTATGAAATATGTTTGATCATATGCAATGCAGAAATTGAGTACCTGCTTTAAAACATGCTTCTGTTACATATAACCATATTTATAGTGAATATGATTACAATCAAATTGTTCTGATCCTTGCAAATTGTATACATTCCTCCAAGGCTGTATGGTAGAGCAGACAAGTCAGTTTAACTGTTCAAAATTGAGGAAACAAGACGCATTCCAGGATGTCATGGCACATATATTATCTGCTTGTTGTGAAGAAAATCGTTTTATCTTTGAAAACTCACATCAATGCAATAATTAGAGCCGAGATAGCATTTTCATCATGCCCCAATTTCAGTTGTTTAAAGACACTTCAATTATATTTTAGGGTGGAAAGTCTTACACTTCTTTAGTACACAGAAAATATTTCAGAGAGTTTTGGTAAAATTGCATTTTAGGTTATGACATTTTTGCAATGCTGTTTTTGGGATCCTCTCAGCAACCCAACTCTCAACAGAGTACTAATGAAATAGGTGTGACAGGAGAAGAGATCTCTTCAGCCAGAAATGTGATTCTGTAGTCACAAAGATCAAAGTTTGTTTATAGAACAATAGATTAAAAAGTCCACTGGCTTTCAATGTAAATGCCAGCGATACTTAAACTGATATCAGAGTAATCTGAATAAACCCTAGGTTCATGGAACCTGGTTTTAGGTTTTTCATTTGCTCTGAAAATACCATAAGAGTTCCTCAGCATCTCTGATCTTCTAATCTTTCAGTTTATCAGTTTCCCCAGAAAAACCTTTTGAAATCAGTGTTTAGGTTTCCTAAGGTGTTGTTCATGTAAGCATAGCCTACAAAGCTAGTCACCTAGGAAGAGCCTGGAGCTATTCACCAGCTCCTCATGCAGACGCTTTCAATGCATGCCACACTCTGCTCCGTGTGATTCAATTTGCTCCTTTGGCAATTTACTTAAGCTAACCTCCAAAATGGGAGCTCTTGGTACAGAATAAGAGTGTTCTACAGAGAGCTGATATGCATTCATCATACAAGAAATGTCTGTTTTAGCATATTTAATGAAGAAAGCCTCTATGACCTGCTTCTTGAAAAATTTCCCCTGTGTAGTAACTTCTTATTGAAAGCAGAAGCAGATTCATATTTTTTTCTCTGTTATAACATGGCTTATACAAAGAATGCCTTTTAAACTACAAGAAGCCTATGCATGTTGAGTGACAGAAGGACTAACACCACAACCTGTTTCTTTCTCCTTAGGTCTTTTGAAAGGATCACAATACCTCTTTATTTGCTGACAAATTAATCTAAGCTACTTTGATTTGGATAGATTACATTACTAAAGCCTATCTCGTTGTTATTTTTCAAAAGGTGGAAAAGTTATTATAAAATTAAGACTTGATAAAAAACTTGGTCATGCTGTCTCCTTCATTGCTTCAAAACATTGATATGATCTTTTGCCAGCCATCAGGAATTGTTGGTCCTGAGTCCAAAAGCAAATTGATTTGTTGTCGGTACATTGCATGTACAGGACAGATCTGTTTTATCTGGAGAGTATAGAATCTGATTTTACTTTTTTTTTTTTTTCTTTTTTACTTACCATACACTGGCTGCATTTCCAGAAAAACAACAACAACAACAACAAAACAACACAACAACAAAAAAACAACCCTTACGAAGTCAGCACCCCGCCCAAATAATTGGACTCTCCTGGAGCAGTTGGCATATAATTTATACATGAAGAATAGGAATATCACAGCAGTGCAGTAGTAATCAGTATTTCCACTGGGGCTGTGACTTAAAAACGTTGGCTTTTTATTTGTACACCCACATCCTTCCTTCATTTCTGCTACCAACGCTAATCAAAATGACAGTATTATTCAGAGCTTAGTTATGTATATATATATATATAAATTATTAGTCATGGTCAATTTATTACGTGATACTTTTTAACTTCAATCTTCTCCCTTAGATAATGGCTCTTCTCAAAAGGAAATCTCTGAAAGATATCAAATCTCTTCTGCCCCATCTGCAGTAATTTTGAGCAGGATTTTGAGAAAACTAGTGCAAATGAGATCAGAATCACTTTCTATTTATACCTCTGAGTGTCTGAGTATTTTGGTGTAGTTGAATAGGCATAAAACCTGTTTTTACTGAGATTATCAATTCAAATTACACTCAGGAATTCCCTTAGCAGTGGCACTGGAAAATTAGCCATAAACAGTCCTACATAATTGTCTCTGAAAATTCCTGGCACCACTTAGATGCCTTCTATGTAGTTCACTATTCATGACTTGGGTGATGTGCCAGCAATACTGAGGAGGAGAAAGCCCCCTCACAACATTTACACCGTGGTGGTTAAACTGTGGGTTTAGGTTATCAGAGCTTAAGTTTAACATTTATCTACATAGTGAGAGGAGGGAGGATATACTATGTGTTTTTTATCCTGGCTATTTAGGTGTTTAGGTTCCTTATCATTCTCAGGAATAGTGCTGGGAATCTTAATTTCTGCAGCAAGAGAATTTTGCAGCTGCATGTTCTGCTGTTGTCTCTTCACAAATGCCTGAACAAAATTGTATTTTGATAATGCTTTCCTTGGCATGTTAGCATGAAATAGTGCTTGATTTAGTGTGTCAAGGCTGATTCAATGGCATAATGAATAGTAAAAGGTGAGACACCAATCTAAGAGGAAAAGTGATGTCAGATCACTTCAGTTTCATGTTTTCTTTTGGATACTTGTATCAGAGGTAAAGGTTCATTTCCAAGGAGATGAGGATGAATTAAACCTGTCATTAAAATAAATGTAAAAATGCTTGACTGACACATTGATGGAGATTAGTGAAAAGAAGAAATGCAGTCCATTAGATTTGGGAAAAAAAAAAAAAAAAAGATTTTAAATAAATACTTTCTAGCTGGAGGAGATCTAAGAAGAGGGGGAGTATGGGAGACAGTTAAAGAACAGAAAGAGGAGTAAGATTAAAGGGTAGATGAGGTGTGACTTATTTGATGAAACTGGTAAGAGCCAGAAGTAGAGGTTTAGCTGTTCATGGCTGTAGAACCTATAATGTGGACAGGAATTACAAACTTATGTGAGATGTGGAATTATTTTGTCTGCTGTATTGTGGGAAGATGGCAGAGAAGCAAGAGGGAAATTGCATCCAGAGAGAGTAGTATGGTAGAAAAGAGCTGCTACTGATCCCACTGTTAAAACTGAGAGAAGTGAAATTGCTATGACTTGATGAATTAATTGAGAGGATTCCCAAGAACAATGGAACAACTAAACTATGCTGTTGGAACATGTGGGCTGTTGTAGTATTTCCTCCCCCCCCCCCCAAAAAAGACTGAACAGTGTAGCATGGAAAACCAGAGCTCAGACATGATGCAGGATAAGTTGCTGGAATGTAAGAGTGCAGAGCAAAAAACAAAAACAAAAACAAACAAAAAACAAACAAACAAACAAACAAACAAAAACCTTTCCCAAATCTGTTCACAACATAAAATGGAACTGAACTATGGAAACAGGATAGAAATGATCATTGAAACAATTTTAACTGTGTAAAGGGGACACTGGTTATAATATGTTATTTTAAGAGAAAACAGATAGAATAAGCTGTAGTAGTTTCACTGGCCAGGATCTCCAAATGCCCTCTTGCTGCAGGAAACAGAACGCTGAGTGTCAAAAGCTCTGACTTCTTCAGTCTGACCAAAACCTATGAATCTGTCCCCGCAGCCTTTTACAGTCGGGTCTTTCTTATTTTAACTGAATATCTGAATTCTTCTTTGCTGGAATACATTGCTAATGGTTTAGAAGAAAAAGCTCAGTGTTAGCCATCTTCTTGTGAGGTAAGTTTCCAAGAAATCCAGTAATAAAAGACGGTAGGATATGAGCACATTACACTGGGATCTTATTCCAGTTACATTCCAGTGATATTTGTAGTTTTAATATAGCTATTGTCATGGTAAGCAGATGTAGTGTGCAAGTGTATATGGAATCTGCGACTTTACCTGACTGAAAAATACCAAAAAAGCTTTGAGAAAAAATCCTTTGTATTTGAAAAGCTTAGCAGAAAAAAAAAAAAAAAAAATCCAGTTTTAGTTTTACTGACCTAAATGAATATTTTAACTTGGGTTGAAAAACATTTTTAATCAACATGTTTTTTTTTTTGTTTTTTTTTTTTTTCCTTTTTTTGTCACTGCTACACTATTTCCCAAAACCTTTCAAAGTCTGAAGTTATATAGAGATTTTAAAGGCATGAAGCAACAAAGAAACTTCAGTACCTGCAATATTTGTTCTAATGTTTAATTTATTAGGGTTATAAATAAATTGCATATTTGATTCAGTGACTAACCTTCCTTATTTTTAACACTAATGCTGTGGTCCTTGTAAAAATGTATATTTATTTACAATGATGATTTTTTTTATTTCAAAAGGGTAAGGTCAGTTTTAGAGAGCTGATGTGCATGTTAACTCACTGAGTTAGTTAACAGGTGGAGAGAGACATATAAATGCCATAGCTGTGCTTCCATTGTTTCTGAAAACAATATGGATCAATTTCAATGAAATTTTCAATTTCATTTGTATTCATATACTCTAAAAATTAAAACATTAAAGTAAAAGAAATGTCCATCATTCGTTCTGATTGATGGTATCTCAAGGTGCAATTCTCAGGAGCACTTGCTTTGCTCTACTCCCATTGCAACTATTACAAAAGTTGCAAGAAATTACGTGGGGAACAGAAAAAGGACAAAGCTTAGAGATATCCCAGATGTGTATTCTTGGCCCAGCTTTTGACTAATTTGTTAGGATATGCAATTGTGCCTTTGCTAAAAGAGGTACCTCCATTGCTTGAAGGTAGCAACTAAATTACTTTTACATCTTTTAGACTTTACTAAGATCTTTCAAAACTGTCACTTAGGAACTTTTTTCCTACAGTGGTAGACTTCCAGGTATATCCCACTTAAACTTATTTTGAGCTTCCTTTCTTAAGTTTCTTTCATGGTAAATGATTGAGACAGCATTGGGAAAACATGTTTTTAACAAGGTTTAGCTTTTCCTAAGGCTAGGAGACAAATCTAAAGAAACTAAGCATACATCTATATACTAGAGTGCTGTGTCATGCAGCCCTAGTAACTTGAGTATCTGAAGCGTTATATCTTTGCCAGTTTGAAGTGGTATCCAGGCTAATTTATCATATCTTAGTTCTCATAACTCTGCAAACTCATCATCATTAATTTATGCGTTTTGAGACGGCACAGCATTTTATCATGCAGACATAGTCCCGAGTTATCAAGGAGAAAGATCTACCTAAAATTCTCTGTTTAATTATCAGAAGTGAACATAGAAAAAGGTTCTAGCACAGTACAACTGCTGGACTGGAAAGAGTGTATTCATGTTTAAAGCAGAACAGTAACTTCATAATGCTGAAGAAAAACAAACAAACACAAAACAACCAACCCCACAAAACCCAACACACAAAACTAATAGAAAAAATGAATCTCATTTCAATGCAATTTCTTGCATGAGCAAGACCAGTCTGTAGTAAAACCACCACCACCACCAAAGCAACAACAACAACAAAAAACACAGAAAATATGTAATTACTTTCTCAAATATTAAATGAAATATCCAACCACCATCTAACAGTGCAAACATAGAAAACTTTGCAGGATGACAAAGAATTTATGTAAGGAAATTAGTGAATTCTGTTCTCTGTCTGTGTGTGTGTTTGGGAGGGACTCAGATTCTTCTCTGATGCTTTCTGTGCACACTTCAGAGAATTTCAGCACAGCTCAGAAGTTTCTCTCTCTCACACTTGCTATTTTTTTCCTTCACTGCAAACTCATTTTGTCAAGGGTGGCTTTATATTTAATCCATTAACTGATGTATTCACATAATTACTTCTCACATATATTAAACTCCTTGGACAATATTACACTTTTTAGAAATTGACAATATTTTATTTGAGGGAACTGTGGTTTTGTGCATTTAAACATGTGCTGATTGCTAAAGCCAGACATGTTCTCAAGTGAAAGGCTTCAGCCTTTGCTTAGCAGGGTAGGCACTGGAGTCTTGCCAGCATGGCTTCACAAAACTTCTTGAGCATAAAGAGCAAATTCTCTCCACTTGATCATAGGGTTCAGTTGATTTTTTTCAGCCTCTCAAGCTTTGTGTACAAAGAAAAGCAAATCTGCAGTGGTGCAAGTGAAATACCAGCTTCTGAATGCTTATGGTTTCTAACCATGCTAGTCAAATAGCTCTGTAAGACTTTTAAAATATTCAAATTACATGTAAATGTGCACCTCCATGATATTGTGCAGAGGGCCAGTAACCTCTTTTATTAGTTTTCCTCTGTTTTGACTCTGAGGGTGAAGATATCTATCCAAAGATAGGCAATGACCAGAGGTGATGCAATCTAATTAACTTTGGTTTGCAGGGCAAAGAGCTGTGAGAGAACAGAAGCTTCCCAGCACCTCCAAAAACAAAACTGATGCACAGGTTCACATTAACAAAGACAGAAGATCAGAGGGAGGAAGGGCATAGTCACAGCTGGCCAGCGACAGAAGTCAAGAATAGAAAGGATGTCCTATGTCCTCTTTTTGACTTTTCATGGATTATCATCACTCTCAATACATCTAAATTTCCCACTGTCAACTATCTGGCTTCCTTAAGGACAGTTTGCTTGAGAAGTCAATATGTTTCCATATTCCTATACTCATGCAACTGTCAAGTGTTCATTTTTTGATAAAACTTTGAATGTTAATAAATTTAATTCTAAAAAAAAAAAAAAAAAAAAAAAAAAAAAAAAAAAAAAAAAAGAAGCAACAGTTTCATGATTCCTTCCATCTTTATTTTCCCTTTTCTTCACCACACGGTTGTACTTTAAGAAGCTAATTTTGTGTTCCCCCCCTCTGCCCCCCCCCCCCTTCTTTTCTATGGCAAAGAATTTCTGAATAGTGATTTGTCCAGAAGTAAAGAGACCTTTATTTTCTTGCCTTTTTTTTTTTTTTTTTTTTCCTACCACGTCCTGCACATTCTGGAGCATCAAGACAAATGAGAATGGCTGAATAAAGCCACGACTACCCTTTGGAGGGTTTTAGGATGCTGTGCTAATGGGAAGGAGGTGAGTAGAAAGCAATGAGAAGAAACATTACGTTACTGCCAGAGACATGAAAGCCAAGTGTCCCCAGAGAATCATTCTGTTATGCAGGTCAGGGATGGCTGAAGCTGGAGGCACATTGCCCTCTTGTTCCAAAGGCTTCTGCAGCATGTACAGCTGATGCTGCAGGTTTCTAGTGTAGTTAAAAACTGTTCCTGCTTGCTCCACTAGCTCTGCACCACATAGGTGCAAGCTGCACCTTCTCGAATGTCCTGTTAAAAAAATAAAAAAAATAATAAAAAAAAATAAAGCCTGCTCATTAAACAGGTGGAAATAGTTGTCTACGTTGATCCTGAGTTTCACTGATATTATTGGTGACTCAGAGTGGACCATTAATAGCAATGACAGCTTACAGTCCTACTTGACACAGAAACCTACCAATTTGATGGTTTTATCAAATCTGCTTTTCCATGCCCATACACTTAACTGCAAAAGTGAGATTTGAGGCTATGCTCCTGTGGTGCTCACCTTTACCAGGGTTGTTTTTTCCCTCCTTATGGAAATAATTCATCATAAAGCAACTGCAAAGTGCTGCCAGCTCAGTGTGATAATTTGTGCAGCAGCAAACCATCAAATACTCATATCAAAGGAGGTAATGAGAACAAGCTGAGTAAATGGACTGGCCTGAGTAGAAAGAATCTAGTAAAATTTTGAAATGCCATTTCAATTTGCTGTAATGCTCACCAGCATTCCTTCTGCAATTGGATATTATTCAGTGTAATTGCTAGGGGGCATCCAGACATACTAGTGAGGTAAGCATTTGTGACAGTGTTAGAGAATGTGATAATGGTAATGATCATCTATAAACAGAAAGTCAGACATCAGTAGTAATGATCTAAAGATTCTCAGTAAGAATCAGAAATAAAGGATTTCTGATATATTAGACATATATAAATATATTAGAAGAATTTGTAAGATAGAGATTAAAATCTACTGATTTCATCACACAACCAGTGGTTGTATACAAAAATCATACACAGAGTTGGTAAAGATTGTTCCTGAATTTAGCCGAAATGAACTGTCTGTTGAAAAAACAAGTTAACTATGTTTCTTCTCTGTTATCTCTTGTTGATCTCCCCTTATTGTCTCACTAAATGGCATTTTAATAACCTTATCTGTTGCATGCTAAATTCCCAAATCTGTTGCTGACAAATGAAAAGCAAAGAAATACAAAAAAAGAACTGACATGGCAAGAGAAAAGCACAGAATTAAAAGAACAGGAATCAAAAAGAAAGTAGAAAGGCCATGATAAAAATCAAGAGACATAAGTAAGAAGCAAATCTAATTTCAGAAAGAATAGTCATATTGCTGAAATCTTCCAGTTAGGAATGCATGAGACTGATGTATGTAGCTTAGAGAAACAATCTGAACAATATGTGTCACCATAAGAGGAATTCCTTAGGATTTCAGTACGAACTGCATTCCCCAGTCTGCTTGAGTAACTATCAAAAAGTGCTGCACCTCTGTAATTCAAACCAGCTGAATTTCCACTGAAGGAAAGACCATGGAGTAGGGGTGACACTGAAAACGTCAGGTCCTGAAGAGCTCATTGCCTAGAGGCTTGGCAGTGGGCAGAGCCCAGGCAGCTACTGAGTGCTGCTCCCACCCTTCGTACAGCTCCCTTGTATGGCCCTCAGCAAGTCACTTAGCCCACATATGCAAAGACACATAGAGAGGTGCCTCACCTCCAAGTCTCAGTTTCTTCTGTCTGCCTGGACACAGAAATAGTCATCCTCAGCTTCATAAGCCTAATAAGCTAATACTGATACAGTGCTTAAAAACACTTAAAGCTGGTACCTTGTACGAGCTGATCACTGTTTTATTCTTGCATGTAAGAATTCACTGTTCAGATTTCAGAGGTCAGGTCTGTGTAGCTCTAGGCAAAATGGAAAACATCTGCCCCACAAACATTTGCAGTCAGCCTTAAAATGACAGTCTAAAGATATTTAACTGCCTGTACTACCTTTGTCATGGCAGCTATATATATCTTATTCTGTAAGCTAGATCAGATAACTGCTTCAGACTGACTTTCACTCTCTCCTTTTCATGGATACATGAAGTACAGGAAATGGCTCCTGCACTTTTATTTTCAAATTCATGTTTTCTGCAGTAGAAGTGAGATTTTCTTTAAGGAAAAGAAAGGAACATCTGAAACCAGATTTATCCTCCTGTTTCATGAGTGAGAGTGGAAAGCACTGAGAAACAGAAATAACGAGGCAGGGTGCTGGAGGGAATGAAGCTCAGAAAGAAATTAAATTCACAGACACTGCCTAAAAGGGGACAAGACTGCGAGTAATAGTTGTGAGACTTCTTGATAGTTATCAGAGGGGGAAAAAAAGCCATAAAAGAGCAGAGAAAGGACATATTACAACAAGACAATATCACTGTTTTAAAGAAACTAATTGAAAAACTCAGAACAACTTGGATGGTAGTATTGCAAAAGAAGAAGAGAGGGGCCTGAGGCACAACATTCAGTTTTGATCTAAAATCTCTCTTTTCATGCTTGCTTCCCAAAAAAGCAATTCAGGAAGTGAATTCATCATTTGTATCATTTCTATCTATGTATTTGATCTAAAATGTTGTTTCTAAACATCTTTAGAGATATCACATATAAGGTTTGTTTATTTACAGGCAAAATTATAAATGAAAGTTGAATTTCAAAGTTAAGTAGATAAATCTTGTATATTAAATAATATCTTTCTCACAGCAAAGACTCTGGATAGTCTTTGAAGACTATCCATAAAGACAGGAATATTGAGAATCACCAGCAATTATCCCAGAACAACTATTGTAAATACTGAAAACTTCATACATAGCATAATTTAAGACAGGCTAATTAATAAATACATAAACATAAATACATAAATGAAATAACACTCTTGCATATTTCAGGCAAAATGTTCCAAACCTGCTAAAACCTAAGATTATAAAAGAAGATAGACTTAGGCAACTCCAAAGTGTCCAATTTTCATTTAACATATACCAGGAAATCTAAGCACTCTAAAAGGAAGTTTATGCAAACTGGCCCCAAAACCCCAATAGCAAATGCTGAGAAGGTTATGTCCATATGTGATTTGGACCTAAACTGAATCTAAATGCTGTGAAACCTGAAGTGGATCATGTTTTTTTCTTGCAGAAATATGTTTTCCTAATATCAAATTTCAAGTCCCTAATTTGCAGAAACTTAAATCAATATCTTCCTGAGAGCTGAGAATCATTGTAGACCAATGCTAGAATGGTGCAAAATTTTTAATCTAAAGTAAATACCGAGGACTGCAGAATGCTATCATTAAAAGTGGCACAGAAAAAAGGATAAAATCCCACTGAAGAAAAGTCTTGCACTGCCTCTTTGCTGTATATGGGTCAGTGTATGTGTATATGGACCCTGGTTTAAAAATCCTTTGGGTGCAAGAAACTGATGAGGATTTAGGTGGTGGGAAGAAGGATCTGTAGCAGGTTATTAAGCTGACAAACTAGAACAGGCTAAGGAACCCCCTGACCTGAAAACAATCAAAGGACAGGGGAGCGTTAGTCTCCATTAGGGATTTGTTTATAGTTGTTTTGGGGAACAGAATACTTAATGAGATGAATCCTTGAGCTAAATCAATAATTATATTCTCATGTTTTTGAAAAAGATTTAAAAAAGAACAACAACATTACATTGCATACATTGATGGGAATCAAACTGTGGAATGGCATCCTTGCAGAGGAACTGACTCGTACTCAGTGACAGATGGTAGGAAAGGATTTGTCCTTCCTAGACTCTATTGAATACCTTCTGCAATGTAAGAAGTGTTTGACTTGAGGTGGAGTAGGCAAAAAGCAGGTAAAGAAGAGGGTGATAGGAAATGTAGATGTATCTGGAGTCTTTGTTTGTCTTTCTGCTGATCACTTTTCCTTGTGGAAGTATTCTTTTCCACAATAAAGCAAGCAGAAATAGGATTAATACGTTGGGCTTACCTGATTCAGAACTTGAGCAATTCCTAATGAAACTCAATTTTCTGTCAAAATGTTATAGCTACTTCATCAGAAAATTACTGAACTCCAGCAGGTGGACCTTAACTGAGCTTACTTCATGCAGAGACCTCTTATACTATTTTTTACTTGGGACTGGATAATTGAATCAAAGTTTCTTGCTCATTTTGTTTTGTGTTCAGGTTTTGGATGGTTTGAAGTTCCTCAGATCTCTCCTCTATTCCCAGGACTACTTCAGCTCTTGCTAAACCATAAATAGATTTTTTTCTAAAGATGAAATTCAGGGTTTCATTCAATACTCCTGTAGCAGAAGGGATAGAATTCATTCTTACGTCAAATAGGCAGGCTTGCATATGATCACTTAGTTACAAACACATGAAGTGTTTGTAACACCAGGAAGAAATCTGTACATTTAGGAAACTTAAACAAGGTTTATTGTTTGAAAACGGTTTATTTTAGGGCAGAAATTTGATCATTTATTGTTGTTTATGAAATTTCAATTAGAATATTCATCCTGCCTCTAAGGCTTTAGGATGCTTTAGGAGATAATTTGCTTTGGTCCTTCTATATCCATTTATTTATTTAGACTTTCCTCCTGAAGGAATCTGCAAGACAGGAAACAACGTGTTTCTTCATGAAGCAGAAAACATAGTGGATTAACAAGTGAAATCTCATTTGTTATCAATTGCACCTACAATCTACCTTTGCCTTTCACTGGCATGAAATATAAGCCTTTATCTTTATTTCTTCATGAACTTTCATTCTTTATCTGCTCCAGTCAAGTTTAATTTATTAAATGTGAGAAACTACACCATTCTACAAGATATTAAATCAGGTTTCGATTTTTAATTGTTGAACTCATTTTAACTGGCGGTATATTATCTTGTGTAATGCTTCTTTGGGGGAAAAAAAATAGTGGTGTTCCAAATTGCCATAACAACAGGCTGCACTCCTTAAAACAAGATAAGCTGTGTGTCAAAGTACAGCTGTTGCCGTGGTAACTGGTTGCATATTTAAAGTGCAGCAGCCTGGTTTAATCAGTCAAATTGTCCCTTTTTCAAAAAAACAACTGCATAGACATTCTTCTACCAGAAACAGCAAAAGAGAGGAATATGTAGAGGAAATAAAGAAATAGAATAACCCCTTTAATTTCTTTCCCAAGTGATACCTTTTGACTCAGAAAGGTCAATTGCTCTGTTTCTTTCTTGCAAGCGTGCAAATAGTGGATGCTGTATTTTATCTGAGGATTCTCAGAAATTCCTCTCAGCTATTCATGGTAGGCTTCCCCTGAACAGGTTAATAAGATATTAGCATCTAAGCATGTAGTTGTGAGTTCATAAAATCAACTAGTGACAATTATACATATTTATAACCTCTGTGTTTTGGAAGACTCAAAAAATGGCAGCTGAACTTAAATCAATCCCTTAAATCAATACCTGCCATTTCTATGAACCTCATGATTAGATGGTCAAAGCTAAATGAGCTGTTTCATCCTTTTGTCTTTTGTCTTTTTTTTTTTTTTTTTTTTTTTTTTTTTTTTTTTAAGAAAATGTGTATATACTGAAAAATAGAATGTTTCTCTCTGGAAGAGAAAAGTTATAATGCATAGATGTCTGTTGTACCATGCTTAGCTGCATTGTGTCGTGTCAGATTCCTGTACTTTTGGCCATGAAAGTCAATGAACCGTAAAGAAAATGACATTTAAGAGCCTCAGAAGAATGCTAAAAAACATAGCAAAAGCCATAGCATTTCAAAGGCTATACAATCACTATGCAGTTCTTCTGAGATATTACTTGATATGAAAGTAGGTGAATAGGGCGCATTACCTGTACATTGCTATTGTACAAATATTACCTCCTGATGTGTCTGAGAAGTGCCATTAGTTTACCTTTCCTAATAGGGATTTTGAGTGAGGGAGTCCATCTCTCACTCTCAGAGGTATAGGTTTCTGTCCTATTTCTTTTGAAGCCCAGAGAAAGAAGTGTTGCATACAGGATAAGACAGGTTCTGCAGATTTGGAATGGCTTCCTTCTCCTCATGAAGTGACAGTCAGTGCTGGAATAGGAATTGCAACAGAACTCTTGGAATGCAAATGGATTTTAAGACCAAAATTAATAATTTTAATAGACAAGCAGAAGATCACAGATGTCTTACTGCTATTTAAAAAAAAAAAAAAAAAAAAAAAAAAAAAAAAAAAAAAAAGGGTGAAATTTAAAGCATTAAGTTCTGTTCTGTATTCCCCACAGAGAAAATATATACTTACTGTTTCTGTTGTGCTATTGTTCTAACAGCTCTATTATGCTTTTTGAAAGAGAAAAAAAAGTTTTTCAGGGAAGCTTTGCTTCTTCCTGATGCAGGATCTCTATGTAAGGTGGTATATATCCTGGAGGAAAACAGTGAAATCTTCCTTGAAAAGCTGCCAAAAAGTCATTAATTTCTAACACAGAACAAATGCAAAACACAACAAATATGAGTCCAGAAAATGTTTGGTTGTACTTGACACTTGCATATCTCATTGCTACTGTGTTATGGTTATTTGAGGCTGACATCACAACTGAGATTTTCAGAAATTAAATATAGCTATCTGCTCTATTTTCTAAGTGGCTGTCAGAACATTTTTTGTTCTCCCTTTCTGCCACTTTTATAGCACTACTGAGACATTGTTTTATTATTATCATATTATGGAAATTGCTTATGCTAGCTGGACAAAGACAAATTCAAAATATCAGAGTTAATCATCAGTTAATGATCAGCTCTAAGGCCATTGAAACTTTTTTATTTTTAAGAGTCACCTCACATGAACATTTCTAAAATATAAGCAACTTACATTGCGCTATAACTAGACCTCAAGCTTCAAAGGTGTTTGAGATACGTAGTCTGGAATCTTTTTCCCCCAACCACAAAACTTCTATTTGTTTTCTTGGGTGACCATGAGCTTTCATGTATGAAAGAATCACAGCACTGTCTGCCACACCATAGCAGATGTCAGGGCCTGTGATATAGATGTTGTGTTGAAGGAGAAAATGGACAAAAAGTCAAACCTTTTTTTTTGGAAGGGCAAGATATCTAAAGCAGCCTGCAAAATGAATGTACTGGGTCTGGCTGGGATGTTAACTTTCCTGCAGCAGCCCATACAGTGCCATGCTCTGCACTTGTAGCTAGAACAGCAGTGTTATCACACCAGTGTTGTGTCTGCTGATGAGAAGTGCTGGCACAGTATCAGGACTTTCTCTAACCCTCCTGGGGGGTGGGCAAAAAGTGAGAAAGAAGCATCACCAGGGCAGCTGACCTAAACTAACCAAAGAGATATTCCATACCATATGATGTCACACTCAGCAATAAAAGGTGGAAGAAGGAGGAAGAGGGGAGGGGTGGGCTTTCGTTGAGAAAACGTCTGTCCTCCTCGCGAACACCGGCTACGTGCGTTGAGGCCCTGCTTCAAGGACGTGGTCAGGCATCGCTCATTTGCGGGAAGTAGAGAATAATTTATTTCCTCTGCACTTCCATATAGCCTTGACTTGTTTTGTTTTGCTGTTCCCTTTCCCCCTCCCTTTCCCCTTTCCCTTTTTCCCTGTTTCCCTTTAGTTGAATTGTTAATTAATAATATTTCCTTAATATATATATATATTTTCCCTTTAATTAAATTATCCTTATCTCAACCCGTGAGTTGTTCTTTCCTTTACTTCTTCCCCTCCTCATCTGAGGAGGGGGAGTGAGAGAGCGGTTGTGGTGTTCAGCTGCCTAGCACGGTAAAACCACCACAATGAAGTATTGAACTGAAGTAGTCACCACGGTGTGAAAATAGCTGCTCTTAAGAATCCCAATCCCAAACACTCGTTCTCCACTGCAGGAAGCAGATGGCTTCCGAAAGCCTACATTGAGGATATTTTTACACTGCAGCCAAGATACAAGTACAGCTCATGAAGACAACAAGTGAATCTGCGGTAATGCAGAGCTCAGTGCAGCCTCCAGACTGTGGGAGGGAGCCTTGGTAAGGATGCACACAGGTATTTTATTTTGACCTGATGCCACAGATAATTTGCCTGAATGAAGCTGAATGTTACCCCATGCTATCCTCGTATTAATCCTAAAACAGAAATTTGAAACAAATTTGGAAGCATTGAAACAAGTAGAAGCATGCTTTAACTGCACTGTAAATACATCTTGAGATGAAAAACCTGGCATAGCATTCCCAAACAGAGAGAAGGACCATTCTGCAGACCTTTTTTCAGACTAAATGCTTCTCAGCTGCACCTATTTTTAAACTATAAGTAAAGGACAAAACTCTTTGGCATGCCACCTATAAACATGTATGTTGAAGGCAACCTAGAAATAAGAATCAGCCTCTGCAGCCTGCAAGAAGCCCAGCTGCAAAGCTGCCCCATGCTGAGCAGCAAGACAAATTTCCAAAGACTCAGAGGAAGACATGTTCTCAGGAAGGGTGTCCCCCTGAACCGCCCACTCCTAAACTGAGTTTCTAAATGGTTCATTTAATCTGGACATCTAACACGCATGGTCTCAGTCAAGGGAAGGCATCTCACACCTAGATTGGCACTGTGATGTTAATTTTATCACGTTGTGAGGGTGTCTGTCCGCTCCAGGGTTGCAGCCACCAGGGGTCAGGACCAGCTTTGAACTCCCGAGTGCTGGTGGCCAGGGCAGGCCCAGAGCCTGCTCAGGCTGGCTGCCATGGAGAGAGGGTGCTCCACAGCAATGGCAGGAGGCCACAGACCAGGCCACCCCCCGGGGCCTTGCACACATGCAGTGTGAGGTGCCCCTCTCTGAGAGGCGAGACCTGCTGTTCAGCTTTGCAGAGGGGAAAACGAATCTCATAGTTAAAATATAGGCTGGGAGGAGCCTGTGTGGGCATAATCCTCGAGGGCAGCTGCCCGGCCCCCTGAGGCAGCCTCAGTGCCTGCAGTAGGCTTAGCAGGGAGGAACTGGAGAGCAGGGCTGGAAACCCAGGCACTTCAGCAGCTGGGGCAGTAGGCCAAATCAGGGGACGTGCCCTCCTGTCTTGATCATTGCCCACATTATTTTGTCCCTGGCACTTTCCTGTTATTTATGTGTTTACACTATTCATAGTTTAAATTACAAAGATTAAATAGTGTAACACTTTAGTCTGACATTAAGTGTATGCTACTCTTTCCATATCTGTATATTGAACTAGTATGGTTGTAATAACAGTATGAACATAATCTCATCTTCTTAACAGAGGGATTTTTTTATTATTATTTTTTTATTTTTTATTTTTTTATTTTTTTCCTGTTGTGATCAGAAATACATATTTGGCCTGAATGTTAATATTTGTATTTCAGTAAAAAACATTCATGCTGAGATGAAAGCGCCTTTATGGGTAGTGTTCTGTTCAAAACTCAATTAGCAGTTGAGCTTTGAAAAAATAATAATGAAAAAGTAATAAAAGGGAGGATCCTATTAATGTCTATAAATATGTGAAGGGTGGGCTGTAAAGAGGACAGAGCCAGACCCTTTTCAGTGGTGCCCAGCACCAGAACAAGAGGCACTGGGCACAAACTGGGATGGAAGAGGTTCCCTCTGAACACCAGGCAGCACGTCTGTACTGTGCAGGTGACTGAGCACTGGCACAGGCTGCCTAGAGTGGTGGTGGAGTCTCCTTGGAGATCCTCAAAAGCCACCTGGACGTGGTCCTGGGCACCCTGCTTTATGGGGCCCTGCTTGAGCAGGGAGTTGGACCAGATGGACCCAGATGTCCTTCCAGCCTCAACCATTCTGGATTCTGTGAAGTCCAGCCTTCATAGCAGATTCCCTTGTGCTAAGAGCAGAAACAGCTGCAAAAGATGTTGTGTTTCCCAGTCTCTCAGATCAATTTTACTGACACCAGTCCTGTCTGCTTCTCCTAAAATGCCTGCTGTCGAGGGCTGGCTTCCAGCTATGCCTGATCATTTTAGCTGCGGCTTATTCTCTACCATTTAACCAAACACTAGTCACAGCTGAGCAGGTGGGATGTGACCCATCCTTGTTGGGGTCTTTTTGTGTTCCTCCCGTTGCAAATTCCAATCAAAACAGGGCCTGTTCTAGTGTTACCCAGAATGGCTAATATTGATATGCGTATGAAAGTGCTTTCTACTCTACTAATACAGCACTGTATGGTACAATAGCATTTTGTTGGCTTGTTTTAAACAAAACAGAACAAAACAAAAACAAACAAACAAACAAAAACCTCTGCATCAGTGTTCAAATCTCTGCCTTTAATGCAAAGCCATTTGTTTGGGATGAGCATGAGATTCCAATCTTTCACTTTAATCTGCTGCCGTATTCACTCTTTCTGTAAGTATTGCATGCACACTCTCACACCAGGCATACTTTCATCTTCTCACAATTACTAGTAGCAGCCAGGCACAAAAAGCAAGTGTCAGTCTCAGCTTAAATGATTGGTATGGTTTGTACATATTGCTGCGGCTTGGCACCTTTCTCTTCACAAAGCTAAAAACATTGCTACAGGTGAAGAAGGATTCTGTATCTCCCAAGCACAAAGCTGATCTGCATATAAGGAGGAGCTTGGGTGTTTGTAATTTCAGGCCTAGCTAAGTCAATAAAGAAAATAAAATAGAAATCTATTCTGCACTCCCAAATTCACTTCAAATTCGTGGTCTCCCAAAGGCAGACAGCACCATTTGTTCTGAGTAAGACACTCTGCTAGCTAGATGAATACATGCCATTAAATCTGGCATGCAGTGTTTAACATCACTACAATTGCAGAATAAATTCAGCTGCAGTATTTTTCCTCCTCCTCTTATGCTCTTTCCCTTGGGCATTAATTAAATACAGCATTCACAAGCATAGCCCCTTTAGGAATGATTGTTCTTTATATATTACAAATCTCAAGCTGTGAATGCATGGGATAGTTATATTAATTTCTAATCACCATTTTTAACAGGGAGCAGCTGGGCTGCATCTAGCCAGCAATAGATGTCTGTAGGAATTTAAGTACTTTTGCGCATTAGTATGCAAATGCAGAACCAAATAGAATCTTATTGCTAGAATAGTGAATTTTAGTTTTTTGAAAATATATGAGTAACCATAAAGAAGTCAAAATTAGATCATACTCCTGCTAAAGACAATCATTTGTCATTTATATGTCATCTGAATGCCTCAGATGTTCATGCAAATGCATGTGAGAAGTTCATATGGTGTAAAAAAATATATCCAAATGTCCCTGAAAAGCATATAAAAGGTGCGAAATCCATCAGAAATATATAACATCTCTGTCAGAATATGACTAGATTACAAATCCCAGAGAAAGAAGACATTCTACTTCCATAAAATGAGACTTTCAAAGATTTTTGTATTGTATTGTATATATATATATATGCTATATAGATTGTATTTTCTATTGTATATTTTTATTCTCAAATTGAATTGACTTGTTTGTGCTTTCTTCATTCTTTTGCCTTCATTGGCATTTGAAAGCACATTATTTATTTAGGAAAAAGCATACTCCTTTATGTTAGTAATTTCTACTGCAATCAGTCCTTGACCTAGATTCCCGCAGTTCTCAGAAATTATATTCCTGAAGTTGTTCAGAGACTCCATTTCATAAGAGATTGAGTTCTTGGAATGTGGTATTTAGTCAAAGCTCAGTGTGTGAATCAAAATTGGACAAAACTCATATTGTTCTACTCTCAAAAGCCATTTTTAGCATGTTCAATAATTGCTTCACAGCTGGCTTTAATAAAACTGGTGTTGGAAAGGAGCCAGGCTCATGCAATATTTAAATACATGTTTAGCTAGAAAATAAAATGCATTACTGCAATCTGATTTTTAGAGATGTGAGACAGACTTAATATGATTTTTTTGCAGTAAGAGAGCTCAATGAAGTATACATCTGTCTGGTTTCAGTTAGGACAGTTTTCCTCCTAGTAGCTGGTAGAATGCTGTGTTTTGGATTAGGATGAGAAGAATGCTGATAACATGCTGATGTTTTGGTTGTTGCAGAGCAGTGCTTGTACCAAGCCAAGGACTTTTCAGCTCCTCACTCTGTCCTGCCAGTGGGCAGGCTGGGGGGGGCAGCAAGACCTGGGAGGGGACAGACCCAGGACAGCTGACCCAAACTAGCCAAAGGAGTATTCCATACCATCTGACGTCATGCTAAACAATATATAGGGGTGGCTAGCCGGGATGGGGGGTGCAGCTGCTTGGGATAGACTGGGCATTGGTCAGCGGGTGGTGAGCAATTGCATTGTGCATCACTTGTTTCATACACACTATTATTATTGTTGTTGTTATTATTATTATTATTATTGTTTTCTATCTTGATAAACTGTTGTGTTGGGTCTGTTTGGGATGGAGTCACTTCTCCCTGCTGCAGCCCACACAGTGCTGCACTCGTAGCTGGAACAGCACTGGTATCACTCCAGTGTTGTGTCTATTGCTGCACAGTGCTGGCACAGAATCAGGACTCTCTCCAAGCCCCAGGAGCCAGCAGGCTGGGGGTGGGCAATTGATGGGGAGGGGACATCACCAGGGCAGCTGACCTAAACCGACCAAAGGGATATTCCATAACACCTGATGTTACACTCAGCAATAAAGGGGGCTCTTGTGGGGGAGGGATCTCTCTCTCTCTCTGGCTCTCTCCTGAACAACTGGTACGCGTTTTGAGGCCCTGCTTCCCAGGACGTGGCCGAACATCGCTTGTTGATGGGAAGTAGAGAATAATTTTTTTTCCTTTCTCTCTGTGCTTCCGCGCGGCCTTGTTGTTTCTTTTGTTACATTCTCTCCCCATTCCCTTTCCCTTTAATTAAATCATTCTCATCTCAAACCTCGAGCTCTTTGTGTTGACTTTTTTTTCTCTCCCCCTCCTCTTTGAGGAGGCGGGGAGTGAGAGAGCGGTTGTGGTGGAGCTCGGCTGCCCATCTGAGTAAAACCACCACAACTGTCTCTATCTCAACTGTCGTTTCACTTTTCCGTTTCTCTCCCTCATCCCAGAGAGGGAGGGGGGAGGGTGAGCGAACGGCTGTGTGGTGTTTAGCTGCTGGCCAGGTTAAACCACAACAACATCCCTAATTAAAAGCATGCAAATAACATAATGCAGTTGGACTATTAAGAAAAACTCAGAATCTGGAAGTGTCTCAGAGCTAACTAGTAGTAGGGGTTCTTTTTGAGATCTTCAGAAAAAGAATACATGTTATTATTTAAAGAGAAGAGGAAAATAAGAGCATTGTCTACCAACATCCAAACTCAATATACAGAGGCAAAAAATATTTAAAAAAAAATTCTAGTGCAAGGTAAAAATTTCAGTTCTTTTTTTTCAGTGTTATGTCCAAATTAGGAGTGAGTAAGGTGCACAATCAGGCTCAAAGGTGTTTGTGAGGTTCCCGGTCAAGACAAAAGCTGTTCTTGTGTTCTAAATAAACTAAGATCAAACACTAAGAAGCACTGTAAACATGACAGTCCAAAAGAAGGACAGATTGTAGTCAAAAACTGATCAAACATCATAATTTTAGTGTATCTTTATCTACCACGTCCATTGGTAAGATTTCATGCCAAAGGAGGAAAGATTAGAAATAACTGGGGAAAAGAGTATCTGGAGAAGAGAATGAATTCACATCTGCAAATCAGGAACCATTTGATATGGAAATGCCAGAAGACAAACTGTGGATTGACAGAAAGGTGAAAAAGGAAAGCAGAACTCTGGTTCTCAAAGAGAATTCTTTACCCTGGAATTTAACCCCCTTCTTGTCTGACTCATCCCATTTTGCCACTGGAATAAGTCCTAATACTCTTCTGTGCGGTGACATTCATAGTAAAAAAAAAAAAAAAGGATAACTGGCACCCTTTTTAAAAAATAAAATTTATTGTAATCATGTGAATTTACTGAATGGGATATTTCACAGACATATGTTGGCTTCAGCAAAATTTTCACTAGGTAGGATTTTCTAATGCTTATTCTTCTGATAGCTGTTAATATTACAGAAAACAGAAAAAGAGTAGGAGAGCACAGAGAAAAGGAAAAAGGCAAATCTGATAACATTGTTTTTCATATTTCAGCACACCATTGATACTGTATTAAAAATTATTTATTTTCATTTTAATATAGATCAAAATGTAAAAGCTCAAAACTTGCCAAGGTACTGAAGACTTATCTTCCACAGAGCTTTAGTATTAAGTATAATCTAAATAGCTGGTTTATTCAACTTTCTGTGGAGGGTAAAAGGAACAGATTGCTATCAAGTAGTATAAAAGAATTATTATATTTAGGATCAAATTGCATGTATAACTTCTAAGGAAATACAGAATGTGGTCAATAAAATCAGAATCAATTCATGAACTGGAAAAGGAAAGTGAACATGAATTTTGTTCCTTGTGAAGTCATTGTGAAGACACAGTGTGATGGACAGTAATGGTTTCAAAGGGAAATCATAGAATCATTCAGGTTGGAAAAGACCTCTAGTATCATCTAGTCCAACCTTTAACCAAGTACTAAGGTCCACCACTAAACCATGCTACTAAGTTCTACATATACAACGGTACTCAACCATTTCCCTGGGCAGCCTGTTCCAATGCTGCACAACCTTTTCGTTAAAGAAATTTCTCCTAATATCCAACCTAAACCTCTGCTGGTGCAACTTGAGGCCATTTACTCTTTTCTTATCACTTGATGCTTGGCAGAAGTGCCTGATTCCCACCTCACTACAACCTGCTTTACAGTAATGTAAGTAAAGTACAATAAGGTCCCTCCTGTGCCTTCTTTTCTCCAAGCAGAACAATCCCTGCTCCTTCAGCTGCTCCTCATAAGACTTGTTATCCAGACCCCTCACCAGCTTCGTTGCCCTTCTCTGGACACACTCCAGCACCTTGATGTCCTTGTAGTGAGGGGCCCAAAACTGAACACAGTACTCGAGGTGCAGCCTCACCAGAGCCGATTACTGGGGGACAATCACTTCCCTAGTCCTGCTGGCCACACAATTCCTGATACAAGCTAGGACGCTGTTGGCCTTCTTGACCACCTGAGCACACTGCTGGCTCATATCCAGCCAGCTACTGACCAATACCCACAGGTCATTTTCTGCCAGGCAGCTTTCCAGCCACTCTTCCCCTAGCCTGCAGCACTGCATGGGGTTGTTGTGCCCCAAGTGCAGGACCCGGCACATGGCATTCCAGTGCTGGAAACACATGGCAATTAAAAGCTTATACTAAATAATCTATATCAACTATAGCTGATCATTTATTTATTTATTATTTAAAAATCTGTGATCATTTATTGGCATCAATAGCTATCAACTGTTTTATTTTATCTGGCAATATATTAATAGCATTTAGCTTACAACCACTTAGAGCTCAGCTCTGCCAATAAGAGAAAGCAAACAAGACCTCTGCTGCTGTGATATGAACAGTGTAATTTTGCTGTCAGGGTAGATATACTTAACCCAGAAAAGTTAGGCCATGACATAGAGAGATGCTTGTTGCAGTGGTTAAAAATCAAAGCAACTTGACCTGAAAACACATAGATAAAGATTAGCAGCCTGTTTATTTATTTATTTATTTATTTATTTATTTATTTATTTATTTATTTATTTATTTTTTCTGTTACTCCTTTGAGTTTTTCAGTAATTTGATTATTTTTGCACAGACTAGACTTCTAGCATAGGATAAGCATGTTAGTGTTGTGGAAATTATTGTATGCCTGATAGAATGATGGTAGGATTTTTTTTCTAATGTATATGCACTTTGTTACTTACACAACTGATTAAATTTGAAAATGGAAGTTCTTTAGCAGTAGTTAAACATGTATTTGATAATATGTTTCTCTATTTTTTTTTGTTCTAAAAGATGCATTAGGGAGTTCTTAATCTTCAGTACAGTTCAGTGGAAAGTTCAGCCTATTTCAGGTAATTTGAACTGTGCCAACACCATTTACCTTTCACTATTACTTATTCATCTATGTCTAAACTTCTTTTCTTAAACATGCTAATGACTTTATATGAAATTTTGAAAAGCGTCACATACTAGTAGTACATTCCTTTTTTTTTTTTTTTTAATGCTTTTAATCTCAGTCCATTTCAACTGGCTGTTAATATTTTATTGACGCAGAGGAAGAAAACCTATTAGAAAACTTCATTTCTGATGTAACTTTAATGAAGTCAGTTGAGTTAAAGTATAGAAGAATTCTTATCCATGGCTTAACGAGACTAACTTCTCAGTGCTCTCAGTCAGGATATCGTAAATAACTTTGTGTAGTGTTGTAGGGTTCTGGTTGAGCTGGACCTGATCACATCTGTTCTCCTTTGATGCTCAGAAAGTAGTATTTTGTGTGTAAGTAGACCTCCCTACTACACATTCATATGCAGCACATCTGCATATAGATAACAGTTGCATTGCTTTAAAATGGATAAATAGTAGATTTGGAATGCAAAAAACAGGCTTATTACAATTGTTTCTGAAAGGGCCAGATGAGCTTACTAATTATTAGTCCCTTACAGTGTAATTAATCCTTGCATTGCTATACAGTCTTTCAAAGTAACTACTATACTACTTTTTCCAGTGTATATACCTGTAGATGACTCTTTAAAACACAATTGAATGGAGTTCTGAAGTCAGAAGCTGACAATAAATCATTGTAATGAGGTTCCTTTAATTTGTCATAGAATGTGAATATAAATGGAAAAAGAAAATTAACCCACATTTATATTTTGTTAAGTGGATAACTGTACGGCTGTGCTTCACAAATTCTTAACCTAGGGTGAGGACTTAAGGTCTTTGTATGCTACCTAATGGCAACTGTTTAACCATTTACTAGTCCAAGGAATACAGGTCATCTGTTAAAAAATGATGTGTTCTGAAGCACTGTTCTGGGTAAGCGGTAAGCACAGTGATGCTTTTTAGTATGGCGCCAGAGACTTAAACATTTATGATTACTTTCACCTTGTGGCGACATTCTCTAGCTATATTTTAGTAAATCATCATGGCACTGTGTGATTAGACAACTAAACAATCTTATTATAAATATATTGAAACCAAAGGATCTAACAAAGAAAATCTCATCTGGAGATACATAATGATGATGCAGTTATATATATGGTTTATATTAACATTAAAAAAATAGTCATTGATCTAAATCTAATACAATCTTCTACACAGATTTATCCTGATTAGAGACTAGTAATATGAAGACTGATCTTCAGTACTGCCAAGTTTCTGGGGAGAAGTTGGATCTTTTTTCTGTTTAATATAAATAAATATTGAGCATAAGTTGTACATGTGGAGTCTATGGAGTCTATGGAGTCTTCTATATATTTCCTGTTACTCAGTACATCTTCAGCTAGTTCAGAATGACAGTCTTTGTCAACCATTTGTTAGACTTCCAAACAAGTATATGTGTTATTGCCATCTTATTTAAGAAGGAAATCTGCACAAAAATGCTCAGTGATATATTGGTATCTTCAAAAGCACTCCTTAAAACTGTACTTCACCAAGTAAGACTTGTTTAAAAAGTCCTTTATGTTCCTTATGGTTTGCATCTTTTAATAGGCTCAGAAATGCTGTATTAATTTCTAATTTAGTATTGTGAATAACTGCCTCACAAAAGGAAGAAGCCAGTCTTGGCATACCCCACTAGGTCAAGGTCTAAGTTGTGAAACCACAAATAAGTTATACACATATGATTTTCTAAACTTCATGTCCTTGTAGTCTCTTCCATGCCTCTTTCCAAGTTTTACATGTGTTAACAAATTGTTAGAGTAGCTGTGCAAAGATTATACACAGAAAGTAAATAACTGCTATATTGTGTGTTGAGAAAGTAGAAAAGTAAGAAAACACCAAATAAACAACCAAGTTATCTAATACATAAATGGTCAGGCCAAGTTTTCACAGGCATATTGGGACAACTAGGTAAATGCATGCTATGAAGAGCTTCTAAAACTGTGTTATTTATGTGGCAGATATAAATGATCACTTGAGAGCCATTATGGTATATTATGTAAACAAGCATTGAGGGGCTTTTGAAAATTTCTAATTATGATAGTGCAGTAGGTCTAAATTGATTTTCCATAAATGCTTTATGAGACATTTGTTAATAGCACCGATAAGGTAAACCTCTGAACTAAAACATTCTACTTTTATGTCACTAACAGATATAAAACAAACTGGAGGGATAATCTCCTCTAAAGTATTTCTCAATTTGGGTTTGAGTTCTGACACAGCACTTTCTTCATCTGGTTATTCAGTGGGGAAAAAAAATATATATAAGATGTCAAAACAAAGCTCTAACATCTACATTGAACGGCTGTTACAACAGGAGCTTTAAAGGTCCTGCAGTTTTCTTTTCTTGTTTGCCAGGTCCTTCAGGGGAATAAGTAAACACTTTTCATTTTTTATTGATAATCCTGCTTCTGGGGAAAAGACATGTTTGATATTTTAACCTGTGCCATGTCCAGTATAATCTCCTTCAGGCAGAGAGGCCTAGAGTGGGGTGTCTCCGTGGAAAAAACATTCCTATAAGCCAAAGCCTCATCTATAGTGCCTTATGCAGAGCAGTGGGCTTGGAAGGTAGCACGTGATACAGCTGGTGAATAAAAGTTAAACTGGGCCTTCTAAATTATTTCAAAGTAAAACAAGCTCAGAGATGGAATATTTACATGCTAATACTGATAGTTCTCACTGAGAGGAAATTAAAATGAGGCCTGAGGATAGAGAAATCCCAGGAGTACAGATACAGTAAATATAGACATCACAAGAAATCGCTAAATGGAAGTATACAAAAGTTCACGGAAGCTATTCTGGTCATATCAGAGGGATACTGTGTCAAACTCTCTGCTGTAGTAGAAGTTTGTCTTTTGTCCAAAGCAGAAGATTGTCATGTATCATCTGTTTTATGTGCTTTACTTAGCTTCAATCACATTTGGATTTGGGAATTTTCTGAACAACATGGCTTTTTATACTTTCCTGTCATTCTCTTAGGCCTTAATGCACTAGACAGTCATTCTCCTCTTCACCATTAAGGGCTTATTTGCAGCATAAATGAAAAGTTAGTTCTATGTTATCTGTCCATCACTTTTTCATGTTCTTGTGTGCAGACAGGAAGGGGACACCAGACATAAAAGAGCCAATAGCTGAATGTCAGATCTTTCAGAAATAACTGCAGGAGTAGCTTCCAGACTTTACAATTGGAAAATAATTGTGAAATAAAATTTAAGAGGAAAGGAGGAAAGAACACACAACAAGACCAAAAAAAAAAAAAAAAAAAAAAAAAAAAGTCTGTTGTCCATTAATTATGGACATCATTTTCATTGTGTGGGATTTGTATGAAGTCTTAAGCCTTCAGCAATTGCTCTGTAATCTTCCACTTAATAATTTTTGATCTGCTTAAAGTTGTAAGGTACAGTAGAGGTTTTAAAGAAAATTAGCTTCCTACAAACGTTGAGAAAGTAAGCAACAAAGCCTTGGAAGAAGTTCTGCATTGCAGTCAGTCTGTATCAGAGGGAGTGGCTGAGGTCAGCTGTAGTATCAGACAGTAGAGATTTCTCACTGGGAAGACCCACAGTACTCATGGAACCACCTTTATAATGTTTTTACTATGGTTTTGTACTAGCACTTTTTCAAGCTATATCATTTTGAAAAACAGCCCCTCTGATTACATTTTACAATGCAACTAATAGTTTTTTTTAGAGATGTTGAAGAACAAGTGAACTAGGCAGTGCTGGATACTGTGTTCCCCAACAGATTTTTTTTTTTTTTTTTTTTTTTTTTTTTTTGATAAAGGACACATTAAAAATTTCAGACTAAACCTATATAGCACTCTAAGTGAAGATGACATTTTTAGCAAGCAACATCCCAAAATAATTCTTCATATATATTAGCTTAAATTGCTATAATTTAATCACACATTGTCCAAGACATAAAGCTTGTCTGTCATCCATTTTTACAGCTTACATACTTTTTGAAAATAAGCAAAAGCACTGCAAGAATTCTAATGAATGCTTTGCTACTGTGCGTCATGAGAACTGTAAACCGCCCTACATTTTAAGTCTGCTCTTTGGCATCACTTAACCAACACGTTGAGATCCTGTATTGTACTTGCTACTACTGATTTCCTTGAAGTAATATGGTAATATGTAAGCCTGTCATTCACACTCAGATTTCACAGAAAAAACAGCTTTCAGGAAATGCAAGAGAAACTAGTCAACAGAAGCAGATGGGCATCATGGGAGTCTGGAGTGCTAAAAGACAAAATGTATTAGCAGTGCATATAGCTAGTTTATACAGTTTTGTGACCTTATTAGTATTACTTTCATATTCTGTCTTCTTTTCCCTCTTCTCTTTAAAGTCACATTTGCTATGGAATTGGTATATTACATTACCCTTCCCCACAGGCCATGGAAAACAAAGGAATCTCAAGCGTGTAAAGAGCAAAGGTATTTTAAATATCAGAGCTAAACCTAAACAGAAAGTCACAAAACTCAGCAAGTACATCCCTTCTGCATCTAAAAATCAGAATTATCCACCCACAGTTTCTATGTAAGGAGAAATTTAAAGATTTGAGAATAAAAGGGATACAATCACACGTGTGCTTGAGGGGGCAGGAGCAGGCAGATCACAGAGCACAGCAAACAGCACATTCCTGCCAAGTTTGGCACAGGGCACTCTCTCTACCTCCTGCTCAGTTTCCAGCAGAATAATTAAATTCACTGGACTAGAGAGAATCTATAGTGCAGTGGTTAGGGCACTCATCTGAGATATCAGACCACATTTCCAGTCTTTGCTCCAGTCAATACTGGAGCAATTTATGTTACTTATTCCTTGTGGCAGGAGCTGGGAGGAGATTTCCCCCACAATGAGCTTGCTAACCAAGAGATACATTCTCTCTGTTGAGTTGGTTGGTGCCAGCCAGAGCCTGGACCCCATTTTGGCAAGCATCCCAAATGATTGTGCTACTCATAAAGGGAGACTCCTCTTCAGAGTTTGTTAAAACAATCAAATCTGGATATAGAAAGTGAATCAGGCCTTTGAGGCCAAAAAAAATAAAATAAAAATAATAATAATAATAAAAAAAAATGAACTGGGCATATCTGGTGAAAATGCAGATAACTGGCACTTGCTGCTTAGCCCTAAAACCTATAAAGAAAAAGAGGTGAGTAAATTTCTGGTTTTGCAATTTCAGTTTGGATGCTTACTTTCCATTTAAAGCCTTAGAATCTAAGAAAATGAAAAAAGAAACCAAATTAAATATTTACCCCAAGAAAACATGAAATAAATTTCTGCACACTCAGCAGAGCTAATCAGAAAATAGTCTAATAAAATATTAAATATATTAAGAAACTGTTAAATATTAAACTCCTATAAATATTTAATATAGTGTATTGTAAATATGATCAGCTTCATAAAAGTATTTTAAACATCTTCCATAATTTGAGAAACAATGATTGTATTATGTTTCTTGGTCAAAATGTTTTTGAGCAATTTGAATTACTGCCACTATAAATTTTTCCTACAGTAGGTTAGCACAATATTTTCATAGCATTAATATAGGTAAAATTTTCTTTTTAGTCTTAGAATGACAAAATTGACAAAGAATATATTTAATATAAAATTTCTCTGTATATATAATGCATAATTATATACATATAAATTTCATATTAAAATTACATATACGTAGTCTGCATATCACATTAAGATATGAACATAGTAATCTTACAGAAATGAAGAATCTGTAGTTTCATTAAGAAACAAGATAAAAAATGTAAAATTAATCTTCCTTTGTATCCAGACAGGATAATTAAGATATCAAGGAAAACAAGTCTGCAGTATGCTATCAAATTATTGCAACACATGTAATCTCATCTACTTTTTGTCAAATGAGATGAGCTTTCATTCATTTTCATTATAACGATAAATATGTATCAAGTAGTATTGGTATTTAGGGATTTGTTTCAGTAGACAATTATTGTGGAACTAGATATATAAAATATTTTAAAAAGAAAGAGTTACATAGCTGTATCTCTGACAAGAAATGGGAAATGCACTCAGAGGTGTTTTATTTGCATATTTATATTCAATTTAAATAGAAGCATAATTTGAAGTTATAATGTCTTCTATTTTCCTTCCCGTGTCTCTGTGTATATGCATCTTTATACCTAGAAAAAATGCTAATGACAATGAGCAAATGATATTACAGGAAATATGGGAAACTGTATTAGGAGTAGTATCCTAGGCAGATTTTGACACAAAGTCCTGCCTAGATAATTACTCATATAATTATCATGTTGGCTCTCCTTGCGTAGCTAAAATTCCCCTTAGGGCTGCTATGCATTCTAAATGTACAACAATAGAAAGAAAACTCTGACTAAAATCAGATAACAATGTTAGTCATAATTTGACTTACTAAAATAGTTTGGTGGATTTAATTTCATACTTCATTAAACTAGCTTACCACTATGTCAGAAGTGTTCAAATAAAAACAGGGGATAAGAAATGAATGGTGTACTCAAAACAGCATATAAGGGTTAATGTGTCCTTATTTCTCTGGGGCCTCCTCTCTGATTAAGGTTGAAATAAAAATGAAACAAAAGGAGGAGAAATGTTATACCATATTGCACTTTTCCATCATTTTCAATAATACATGGATATTTTCTCCTGCTATTTGCTATTTATCCTGATGTTAGGTTTCCACAACTGAACTTCCCTTGCAAATGCCATTATCTTTTAATTTTGAAGTGATGATAATAATACATTAATTATCTGCATGTTTGGCTACCCAAATAACAATGCTTACCCTTTTACCCCTTCAAATTATGTACTCCCTGGTACAATTCCTGAGTGGTGTTTGTGAAGCTAGCAATTTTGTATTGAACATTCTTCATAGTTAAAAAGTAGATCTAGATTCACCTCATCACAGAAACTAGATCCAATTTTGACTCAGATATGCAGGTTTAAATTAGTCTGAAAAAGCAGGAAACAAAGGATGAATGAATTTCTACTGTCATGTCAGCGACTTCTGTTGAGCTTGGTTCACTGAGCAAGGTACGATTCAAGATACAATGAACCAGTGAAGTGGAGGAGACTTAATGGCCTAATAGTTTAAAGCAATCATCCTGACATAGAAGTCTATATTCCAGGCTTGTTCTGAGAACTGTTCCTATGTATTATCCTGTATATCTCACAGAAAAATATATATTGATTGTTCTTGCAATAAAGGCTAGAACTGATGAATGCATCAGAAAAATGTAATTTTAAAATTCTGATTAAACTTAGATATGAGACAGATTCTAAACTAGTCAGCCTGGTCAATATTAAGATGCTGTAGTATATACTAAAAAGCAAAATTGTAGATATGAGGACCTTTAATGAAGAACTGTGGAATTTAGAGAACTCCATAATTAGAAAACAGATTGCGTAGATATTTTTAGGGTCCAGCCTTTTCTGCCCAAGTACCTATGCTTTGCTTGCATTTCAACTTTATCCTCTTAAAATGTTCTTGATAAGGCCATTAAACTTGTATTTTCTTTTTAAATGGGAGTTATATGATTTTTAATGAAGGTAGAAATAAGAGAAGTGTTTCCTGTTTGTTGTCTATGAATTCTTTATGCCTTTGTGGATTTATCTCCATTTTGAAGAGAAAATAAGGAAATACAGTCAATGATACAGTCTCTGATCTGAAGCATTCAAAATCAAATGCAAAAAGCCTCTGGGGAATCATCAATAAGGGTGCAATTCCCCACTGATGTAAGAGAATCAGGATATCTGGTGGGGAAAAAAAAAAAAAAAAAAAAAAAGTTATATAGCATAGGAATTTTTGCTAGGCTTAAGTAAAGCCTCATGTAGAGAATTAAAATTAAAAAAAAAAAATCAAAGGTGGGGGAGGGGAAGGGAACTAGCACTACACAGTATGAATAGATATACTGTATTCTCCAAGAAAATAGTGTTATTTGAGAAGAATCCTTGAAAATTTGCTTTAGAAAGTGTTACACATACTAAATTTACCCCTGAAAGTGTGAAGTGGGATTGTGAATTTGCAGACAAATAAGTCACAAAAGGTGTACCTGAACAATTATAATGGAAAACTATATAACTGAAGTGTAATTATACATCAGAAATTTGGTTTTAATTGGAAACAAAACTCCGAGAGTAGTGGTCAAAGTTATGTGTACAAAAATTGAAATTAATAAATTGGTCAGAATGTAAAGGAATTTTTATATTTATTTTGACAAAAGTCTGTGTATAAACTTTGCTTTTGGAATATGAGTGCACAACATTCACTAAGCAGATTCCTTAGCTGTATTCAATCAGAATAATAACTATGAACAAGACACTAAACTACTATTTCTAAAAATTTTAATGGAGTAAAAAATTAAAACTGCAAAACTGATCATAAACATGAGTTTATTTTTCTAGTCTAATTGCGTCTTACATATGAGAACAAATTTCATATTTATCTATAGTATTTCTAAGTAACCCAAAGGTATGTCAAAGTTCTCATTCAAAAGTATGTCACCCAGAATTCATTCATGGCAGATTTGCTTGATACACAACAATAGATTGGGATCAGATTTTTTTTTTTTTTTTTTTAATAAAGGAATATATGTCTATTCAATTTCAGGTAGTACCTGAAAGCACCTTCACTTACAAGGAGAAGACTGAGCAGTAGTAAAAAAACAAATGTGCAAAAACCTGATCCTTACATATTGTGTCTATATAAGTTCCCAAATGAGTGCTTAAATGCAGACACCATTTTGTTTTCTATTACACCATAAAAAAACATTATGAAATTCATTCATTTCCCTCAGTTGATAAGAAACTCAAGTTATGTACCAACAAAGCTCTTGCTGATTCCCAAAGCTACCACTGAAATATTGTCATGAGCTAGGCATTTCTGATTTCAGCTTTGCTGAAATTCAAGCGGTGCTGATTTTTGAATTCTTAAAAGAGAAAGGGCTTCAGCTCAAGTTGGGAAATCTCATCATCTGCTAATACAGCTCTTCAGTGTAGCTTCAGTTTTATGGAATGCTGTTCACTCACACTAACATGACTGAAGGAATTTGTAGACCTCACACTGACCTACCTGTTAAACTAAAGACAAGTTCACAGTTCTAGTGTAACTCTTGTAAGACTCTACTGTAAGCTCCAGTCATGGTTCTGGTCTTTTCAACTATGTGCTGTGAAACATAGAACTAAAAAAATAGCCCATGCCTCAGACGGGATGAGATATAACACACAATGGAGAGAGAATGTCTTACGGCATCACTGGACACCCTCCAGTGCCCACAAACTCACTGTGAAAGTGGTTTAAGCAAAGAATTTTCTTCATTTTAATCCCAAAGTTGTAAAAGGCCACTTGTTCAAATTACACAGCTAGCCTGAAAGATGCTGACCTACAACTATCTGAATCAATTCTATACTGCAATGTGGGGTAGAAGACATTAGGAACCCTACTGTGCAATTAAATGACATTCACAATTTCCACTGATCAACTAATTAAAAAAGACTCAAAACATGACAGGATAAACTTTATATTGACACTTAACAGCATTTAGCAACATTCTGGCTAATATTTGGTGTAGGAAAGAACTATAGAAAAGAAATACATGTTCTGTAACAGTACTTCCTACCTCCTTCTTTTTTCATCTCAGTTTTTCCCTGTCTGCTAATCACTGCCAAGCCCATTTCTCTCAGCTCCTGTTTCTCAGTTTAAATCTATTTTTATCTTATTGATGAGTCACTTGTCAGTCTGTAGTTTAACACATCCTGTATTTCTCTGGATGGTCTCACATGCTTTTTATATAAAGGGAGAGGAGGACTGTGTAATTGCATCGTGACTCTTTATTCTGTTTCACTCTAAAAGGAAATTAAGGTGGTATTTATTTATAGCCTGAAATATTCTTGATTTTTTTCCTATCAAAATTTCCACCAGATTCCATCAGTGTATTTACCCAGGTCTGCTACTACTTTTTTCTCACTCATAGCCTGTATAAATGCTGGTGTTTGTTTGCATATGCTGCTTGACAGTTCAGCTGCAGCTGAAATCATTAAATTCTCATATAATTATAGTGGTGCCATTCAAGCAGCTAGAGTTAAGGTTGTGTCAGCAATTCCATTCCAAACCCTTAATTTAAATGGTCTACAATAACTCAAATAACTCAACCATAAAATATGTTTTGAGCTGAACCTTGGCTTTTAAGGTTTTAGGCCAGTACCAACTTCCTTTCCAACTCCTTCTCTCCCCCCCCCCCCCCAAAAAAAAAAAAAAAAAGAAAAAAAAAAAAAGAAAACCTCACTCTGCAATCATTTCAAGAATGAATGAATTTAGTACTTGTGTAAATGCTACATTTACTGCCCTAGGAACTGAGGTATGGTAAAAGTCTGCAGTGATCTCTGCTTTAAGACATAGCAAGAGAGTCATTTTATGATAATTTTGGTAGTATGTTAAGGGACCAATTAAAAGGCATCCATGTCAACCAGCATGGGAGACTGGTACCACCAAACTGCATTCTGCACTGCTTTCAGTCACCAAGGAACCATTCAGGATAATGTGAGCTGAATCTGAATCGTGACCTTGTTGAGATGAAAAGTTTTCAATACTTCTCTCATGAATAATCTGGCTCTCAGGCTATTAGAAACCCAATATGGAAATCGTCAAAGGGATGAAGAATAGGCAGGGAAACACAAATATACAAGTGTGGGAGTTTGGATGCTTTTCACATTCTTGTTCCTACCATTTTAATGGTTTCATTTCCCCCCCCCCCCCCTCTGGATTTTGCAACGCTGTAAAGCACACAAACAAAGCAGAGCCTCTGTCTCTACTGTAACAATTCTCAGTGCGCTCTTTACCAGGTGATATCTCACAAAACCCCACTTAGCAAGTGAAAAACAAATAGCTTTTTAAATTCTTTTCATATTTAGATAACATAACCCTAATTTAGCTTGACAAAACAGTTCAAACATCATTTTGAAAATAGTTTAATGACAAAGTTTAAAAATGAACTAGGGATTTTCCTATGCATTTCAGAAAGTTTCAGCTGATTGCCATGCACTTTTGAACAGAAACTTTTGACCTTGAACTACTGTCCCTATTACTACCAGTATTAGTGGGTCAGGACCTTAGTTTATGTATAAAAACATGAAATCAGACATGATATTAAGTCTTCATATTTATTATTTGTGCCAATATTTACTGAAGAGTCTCTATAAAAATTAAGATCATGTTATACTTAGTCCTGACTATCAGATAATAGCTGTTTCATACATTTGGTTTTCATATCAAGTCATATAAATGGAGGTGAAATGGAGGTGTGTTTTCTTTTCTTTTTTCTTTTTTTTTTCTCCTTACAATTCAATTAACTAGCCTTCAAAGTTAGTCTGATTTCATTTAAATTTGCTGCATTATTTTTTTTCTTTCATCTTGGTTCTACCTACTGCATTCGGATATTAGCAGTAGAAGAGGAGTCTATAATTAAAAAAAAAAAAAAAAAAAAAAAAAAATCAGCTCTAAACATTACTAGCATCATTAAAAATAATTAAAAGTTTGCTAAAAAAGATATTACATAAAATATCCACCTTCTGAAATGTGGCTGATTAAGCTCTAATTATTCCTGAAAGAAGGTTGTGCCATAAATAAGTCCTAGCAACAGTGACATTAATAAAATATAGATATAGATCTCATTACATTCAAAAACTAAAATTCTTTTTTTTTTTTTTTTTTTTTTTTTCCCCCCCTCAGTTTATGTATACTCAGATACCTAAGAAGACATTCAAAGCTTTCATATTTTGTGAAGGACTTCTGATCAGCAATTTTCTACATGCTTTCATATTGGTTACCTTGACTGTGTTTTCAGTGAGAGTTTTATCTACATCTATATTATCTAGAAAGTAATACAACTGTTTTTAGGATGCCATAGAAAATGAGGGATGTTTTTGTGATGCTATCTACTAAATGGACAGGAGGAAGATAGGTAAGCTAGCAGTTCAGTGGTTATCAATTTATTCCTTACATTGATCTAGTACTACAACATGAAAATGTTCTGACAACCTTGCTCAAGGTGGACAACCCACTAGAGAGCATCCACAGTCACAGAGATGAAAAGCAATGCCACCCTGGGATCAAAGATTGTTCAGTTACACTAGTGGAGTGTACAGTTTGTGCACAACTGTACTAGTGTAGCTTTTCTTTTTAGGGCCCAAAGCAGTATTTCATCTTAGCACCAAGCTGTGCTGTACCTTCTGAAGGTAGTTTGGAGATTTCTAAAATTGAGGTGCCTTGCACACAGATATATTCAAAGAAAAGCATGGGTGGCTGCAGTCAAGGAAGGCCAGTCAAGCCTTCCAGCTTCAAACCCCTCCAGCATTTTAGAATACGTTGGCCAAGTATACTTCAAGATCTATATATAAGATTGTGCTAAAGCTATAATTCATATTTTCTGAGTTTCAAAATCTGCCTTTTGAATACTTTCCTGTGTCAGTGTCTATGATAGTAAAAGATGGGTGACACTGAAATCATTCATTACTTTCTTCCATCTTCAACGGATCTTCTATTCTCAACAGTTTTTCTGTGATGTAATTACTTGGGTAGAACAACCAGTTGATTGGACTGACTTAGCAGTTTCGGTTCTCATCTTAATGATATAGAGAAAAATAACAAATAACAACAGCTTATTGATGTGGATGATGTCAATTTGTTCTTCAGATTCTGGAATCATTGATTTTGATGAGGGATTCTGTAATCATCATGGAATTGCTCCTTCCTTTTATAAGGTGTGAAAAAAATCATTGCATGATGACATGGTGCATGAATAAGCAGCAGCTTGTGCATTAATGTATTAACTATTGTGACTCACTACTTTGGGGGACAATTTTCTTTAAAATCACACACACAAAATCCCAACAACAAACCAACATTATATTAAGTTTCGTTGCTGCTGGCAAACAAAGATGAGGGAAAATTGACAGCATTCAAAAAAAGGCCAAGTAAAATGTTTGTCTCAGATGACCTGCAATACTTTGCAGTGAATCAGTTGTTTACCATAGGTTACCTGCACACGCTTGCAGTGTTTTCCCACTAGACATTGTTCCCAAACATAATCAGCTTGAGGATTTTTGCTGTGACTCATGAGCACAGAGGCTCTTCAGCTTCTACCATGCAGAACTCTTAAGGTTATTTTTGATGGAGTGATAGCCTTGATTTCAGTATGAATAAATAAGTACAAACAAAACTATTTCTGTGTATAATCATGAGTATTGCTGCTTGTATAATTTATTCTGTTCCAGTTTTGCTGCTCTTTACTAAATCAGGCTTTGAGACATTGGCATATGCAAAAAGATTTCAAGTTGTGGTATTTCTTCCCTACTGATATATAAAACATAAAATTCTCCTGGCCAAGGTAACAGGAGTTGACTTCTCTTCCCTCGTGTACTCTTCAGAATGCTCTCTGTTTAGATGTTAAGTAAAAACAACAAATAAGGTAAGAAAATTTTGGAGTCTTATCCAATCCAACTATTCTTCCCAACAACTGCCTTGCAAGAGTTTTTTAAATCCAAAATTGCTTATCTCCCTCAGATTCTTATTTTCTACTTTCTGCAGGAGTGTCACTAGGGAACCTCTTTTACTGCTAATTTTATGTGATAAGAGGAAGCTGAAAGTTATCTTGGCCTAGATGCGTGTATATGCCTTAGAGACATAGTCTCTATCATTATTATCTGAGTCATTGTCAGTAATAATCCATTTTATCAGCATAGGTCTGTTTTGTTACCTTACAGATTTTTTTTTTTTTTTTTTTAAACCTTGTTTATAACAAGAGCTTTGTCTGTTTCTTTCCAGGTGTCCTTCTGCTATTGACAAGATGTTACTTAAAGCTTCTTTTCTGTCAATTGTTGACCTCTCACAAGCAACATTTATTTACTGCATGTTAGTTTTGTATGGGCTTTTTGTCAGTAAGAAGTACAGTATAAGAAGTTCCAAGGTAAGTCTTCTTCAGTCAATGGAAATAGGCTTGATGTTATTTGTGTAGTATGTCATGAAGATTGCCAAATCTGAATTCAAGAGATTTTATGTTCTTGCAAGCAGAAATACTTCAATATCATTAGAGATAATCTGCAGTCATTTAAGGTTCGCGGGCCGCCCCCCCCACTTAATCCTACAGTATTACATTTGTAGATTTACATTATCAGTCCATCTTAGAATCAATAGGAAGGGTCAATAACTATAGAGCTAGATATTTTAAGACAATTAGAGATGTTTTAGTCATAATAAAAATAAGACAAACAGAGTCAGTGGTGAGGGAATACTTGTCTTTACACACCACCTGGAACCTAGCAAGTAAAACTGCCTGTAGACAAAATTAGGTAACTGCTACTTGTTCTATTTTTTGCCAACCTAGGAAAGGACTGAATCAATTATGCAACTTCAGGAATTACTATCCAGGTCCTCAGTGATACCTCACTCTATAATTTACATACCTTTGATAGCTTTGAAACAGCTGTTTTTCTGACACCTGTCTCTGTATTTGTCATAGAGCAAATAGGTGCAGGTAAAGCTGCCTAAATGTTGGTATCAGACTGCAAGCAGTAAGCTAGTCTGATAAAAATACCATGGTGAAAATAGATATTTCCCTGATTACATGCCTTAAGTAAAATAACTCTGTGGCTAAAACACTCAATCCTGTTTTGGAGCAGCTTCAGTAACAGGAGAGGTTCCTCTTACCATACCTGCTCTTGGAGACCAAGTCCTTTCTGGAGACAGATCCCAAGCCCACATCTCCCACTGCCTGGGCAGCATCCTCCCTGAATTCTGTCTACATGCCTTCAGTAACAGATTGTTTTTCTATCTACTAGCTGTGCTCTGAGGAATCCCTTTTTAAAAGGTAAGCTTAAAAAAAAACAAAAAACAAAAAAATAATAATAAAAAAAATAGTCTTGCTTATTGACTGCAGCAAGGTTTAATTATGACAGGTGATGGCAGTTGCCAGGTCCAGAGCGAGCAAAACTCCTTCAGCTGGTTGAACCTTAGGACCTCAGGGCTGGGGAAGCCAGCCAGCAAGCTGAGGGGAGAAAAAAGAGGCAACAGCACATATAAGCATGTGCTGTGATTAAGTCACTTTTCAGCCTCTTAAATAAAAAGAACATTTAAGTCTGATAAACCTGACATGATAGATTTCTTTTATAATCACATAATAATTACAGGGTGTTCTCTCACTGTCTACTTGTTTTCCTGGGCCCATTTCAGAAACACATTCTAGTCCTGATTTCACCAGTGCTGTGCACAGGGACATAATTATTTTTCTACCTTAATTTGACACTACTCCTTTTCATCACACGTAAAGAATTTAATTGCCCATTTGGAGGACATTGTAGTAAGAGTTATTACTGCAGCTGAGTGTGCAAAGGCCTGCAAGCCATTTCTGAGGATCTGATTTTTTAGACATTTATTCTATAAAAATAGTTGAATTATTAATATTTTTAAGCAGTATTATTTAATTCTATAGGAATATATTTGATGGTACTATAACATTCAAACAGCATTGGCCTCTTCTCTTCTCTTCTCTTCTCTTCTCTTCTCTTCTCTTCTCTTCT
>CM021768.1:37193759-37289345 GCA_011076525.1 Nettapus auritus | reverse complement strand
CTTCTCTTCTCTTCTCTTCTCTTCTCTTCTCTTCTCTTCTCTTCTCTCTTCTCTTCTCTCTCTTTCTTTTTCTTTCAGCAGTTACTTATGAAGTTTACCAGCAAAGTACTAATATCATCTTTTTCAAATCATTGTTAAAGAAATAATGAATACCACCGAGAGATGAACCAGTAGACAATGGACTCAAGTAATTTGTTTCCACCTCCATGTTGGAAAATATTTATTTGTAGAAGTTTTAAATCCAAATACTTACTTATGAAAGCCACAAAATTTAGAGTAGTTTTTACTTTCAATATCTTCCAGAGAAGACTTTTGTGAAACAGTAAAAATATCCAAGGATATAGCTTTAATTTTATATCTCTTGACATTTACTAAAAATCCTTGTTTTACCCATAACTTTTTTCACATTAAGTCATGTTTCAAGTGTGCTTCTTTGAGAAAGGTCCTTTCAGGGTTTAAATGACCTTTATTATTGCTGGAAGTCAGTACCTTCTCTAGTATTCTGTGAATGCACAGCAAGGAAAGAGAAATACTGCAGCACTGTGTGGGACTGGAGCAGTACCAAGAGGTTATCATACTACACTGAAAATAGGATCAAAGCTGTAAATGCTGACTCGGTTATCAGGGCACCATGGGTTTGTTCTTATTTATAAAATGACAGAACAAATCACAAAGGCCCACAGCAATTATTAAGGGTGGTGTGGTGAATTTTTATGTCCTGAATGTGGGCTATGCACTGCTGTAATGCCCAGGGAATAGGTCAAGAAGGGAATTATGACTGAGTTACAGTTCTTTTTCCACTTTCTCAAAGCAGGAAGCAGTCTGTTTTGATTTGTATCTGGAAGAATATCTTTATCTCTATGGGGACTTGATTGTGCAGCTTCTTTTCAAATACCAGTAGTAACTGAAAATGACCAGGAACAAAATGGGGGCTTTGCCTGTGTTTAGTTTTTGCTTCAATTTAACCTAAGCCTAAATCAGTGATAAGAAGTTTAACTGAAAATCTTCCCCTAAGGAATATTTCTGAAATAAAGTATAGCACTTTTGTAAAGTAAGGGGATCACAGAATCACAGAATCACAGAATCACAGAATGTCTAGGTTGGAAGAGACCTACAAGATCACAGAGTCCAACCTCTGACCCAACACCAACAAATCATCCCCTAAACCATATCCCTAACTTCTACATCTAAACGTCTTTTAAAGACCTCCAGGGATGGGGACTCAACGACTTCCCTGGGCAGCCTATTCCAGTGACTAACAACCCTTTCTGTAAAGAAGTTCTTCCTAATATCCAATCTAAACCTCCCCTGGCGCAACTTTAGCCCATTCCCCCTCATCCTGTCACCAGGCACGTGGGAGAACAGACCAACCGCCACCTCGCTACAGCCTCCTTTCAGGTACCTGTAGAGAGCGATAAGGTCACCCCTGAGCCTCCTCTTCTCCAGGCTAAACAGTCCCAGCTCCCTCAGCCTCTCCTCATAAGACTTGTTCTCCAGACCCTTCACCAGCTTCGTAGCCCTTCTCTGGACTCGCTCAAGCACCTCCATGTCCTTCTGGTAGTGAGGGGCCCCAAACTGAACACAGTACTCGAGGTGCAGCCTCACCAGAGCCGAGTACAGGGGGGACAATCACATCCCTGGACCTGCTGGCCACGCTGTTTCTTATGCAAGCCAGGATGCTGTTGGCCTTCTTGGCTGCCTGAGCACACTGCTGGCTCATATTCAGCCGACTGTCAACCAAAACTCCCAGGTCCTTCTCTGACAGGCAGCTTTCTATCCACACAGATAGAAAGAGAATGGACTGGAGAATGGACTGGAGGGGAGACTAAACAGTAAATAGATCCTAATGGTTTGCAGGATACTGAGGATTGTCTGGGGCTCTCCTTTATTCAGAGCTAAATACTAAGTAATACTTTTCCTCTTAGGCTACTGCTTAAACATCCAGGTTGTGTCTTATTCTGAACAGCCTCATAACTTTGGTCTACATGGATATTTTGTTTATTGTGTTCTGTTTTGATGTTTTCTTTCTTTTTTCTTTTTTCTTTTTTCTTTTTTTTTTGAAATGGCACATGAAAGGTCACATGCAAATAGCCTTCTTTTACTTATTGTTTAAGTAAACAATAAGTTTACTTAATTGTTCAAATGGAGACAACATATTCAATATTCATTTCTAACAAGAACATTTAATGTTTTAACAGGCTCTAGTGGCAATATAAGCTGAAGCAATGTGTTTTTATACTGTATTTCAGAACACTATTAAAAGAGGCTTTACTCTTCCTGAGATTACTCTTAATATATAGATGTGTAAGGTATCTAATTCACTCTGTCCAATATAACTGACTAATTTGATGATTTACTGAACACTGGAACACTTATTTCCTTTCATTAACTCTTTTCAATTGTCTTTAGCTAAAGCTTCTATATGTCTAAGAAGGTTTTTATAACTTAAATGTAGATTAAACAATGTGGGAAATGAGAGACCCTGTCCAGGGTTCTGATTCTCTCAGATCATAGCAATGTTGCTCAGTGTAAACACAGAACTGGAGAAGAAACCGATTCCTCAGTCAGCAAGCAAATAGATTAATATGAAGGAGGATTTGAGGACAGCCTGGAGAATTCTAAGTATGCTGATGCCAGTCTTGGGACAAAAGAAACTTTAAAGAATGAAAGCAAGGTAGACAATAGCAATAGGAAGAAAACATTAATTCATCTTTAAAGTTAATTCCCTAACCATTCTACTCTGTTTGCATGGCTGTATATGTTTGTTTATCTTTTCAGGGAAAAACATACAAACTAAACTTAATTCAAATCCAACTTTTGAATTTCATGTCCTTAATTAACATTTCATCCTCTTTACTGCTTGATTTTTAATAAGGTTATATTGCATTGCTCTGAGACAGTGAGAGTCTGATGCTCAGATTTTTCTTCTCCCCAAGGTACCAGCTTGCTGGCATGAAGAACTATGCTGTCAGTGTGTATGAGCTCCACTTTCACTGACTTTCCTCCAAGAAACCTTCTCAGCTTCTGTCCCCTGTATTCTACCACTGACACCATTGAGTCAAGTACCCCTTCACTGTCCCATTCCACCTGTATTCCCTCCTTCAAATAAATCCAATAAACCAACCTAAACCACACCCAGTTTCATAAGGTGTTTGCTGTCCCAAGACTTTAAATCCTCAGAAGTCTATAAGATTAAATCATACAATGTAAATCTAGTTTATCCTTTGCTTTGACTCAGTGGGATGCACTTTGCTTTGACTCAGTGGGATGCATGTCAGATGACTCCATTGCCTCCACAATTCCATTAGTAATGTCCAGTAACTTGGAGCTCCTGTTGAAAAGGTCTTTTTTTTTTTTTTTTTTTTTTTTTTTTTTTTTTTTTTAAATTATTATTTTTGCAGGTGTAGGTGCTGGGAATTCTGGGATTAACTTTTGGCCATCAGAATTTTTTGAGTGTCACCTAGAACAAGCTGCTGAGACATCTGGACATCTGTAGATATTGAACCTCTATTTGTGAGACATTTATGCAATTGTAAACAGAGGAGTCATCTGGCCTGAAAACCCACCAGAAAAAAATGAAATGGGGTACTAGCAGTGCCTGAAGTTTTGGGATCTCACTCTTGAGGTTGTAGCAATAGGACACTTAAAGATGCTTAACAAATCCAGGTTCTGTCCTGTGCATCAGGAGTCAGATGTGAAGAGTGAAGTAGAGAGAGAGATAGTAGGGGTTTTAAAGTCTGATAAACTTTTTCTGCATTTAAAGGGTAATGACCTTAATTGGCCTGTTGTTAAGCTCTGTTAGAATATAATTTATGAAGTCCTGCTGAATGTCAAGAGATCATAACAGGCATTCTGCTTTGTGGTTAGAATTACTCCCCCCAAAAAACAAATCTTTCTCTTGTTTTATAGTTGAGCTAGGAACTATAAAACTCATTGCAAAATACCGTAAAATTATAGTAACTGTAAAGTATTTGGCTGCTGCACCTAGTCTGTATGGACACAAAAAAATTGAGATTTTTTTTTGTTGTTGCTGTCTCCATTTCTGCCTCCCCAATCTGTCTGATTCTTGTTTCCATCCAGGCCTGGGTCTTGTTTTATCCTCTGTTATGGCACAAGGCACTCACCCTATTTTTCCTGACCACATATAGGCTTTCAAAAATGCTGTCTTTCAGAGATGGGAATTTCTAAAGGGTGCCTTTAGCTGTAATAGAAACATAAAAATAAATAAATAATTATTTCATCAAAAATGGATTTTAAAAAAAACATAACTACATTAAGCTCTGGCAAGCAAGCAGAATGTAGTTAACATTCTCTATTAAATTTCAAGAACTTGACATAATGTGGAGAGTTTGAGAACTCCAGAATGAGCACGTTTAATTCAGAAACCAGTGAGAGTTTACTGCTGTGACAAGTGACTGTCAGAAAGCTGGCATAAGATGTCCCCTGTGATCTGTTCTGGCATTCCGAAAGGAATTGAAATACAAGAACAGATTTTTATTTTATTTACATATTTTATTTTATTTTAATTTATGCTTTTTATTTATTTATTTATTTATTTTATTTATTTATTTTTAATACTTCAGAGAATCCTGAAAAAGTAAAGCTTTGCTAAGGTAGAGCCCTCCTTTCACGCTGTCCCTAGATCACCACATTTGGTTCAGCATTATGATTTTAAAATCAATGTTCCTTTACAATTCCAGTTCACATTTTAAAGGCTAGGCCTTTTGCTACATTCAGTAAAGCATATGATACAAAGCTTTCCACAGTGGAATGATACTACATAGGGAAACTCAAGATTTGTACCAATCTGTCAACTCATGCCACATTTTTTTTTTTTTTTTTTTTCCAATTTATGTTCGCCATTTCTTTCCACAGAAACAAAATTTTGCTTCCCAGATCTGCTGCTTATTACCTAACTGTCTTCATTTTCTCATGACTCAGGGACCACAGAATTGCTCTCTGCTTGCAAACTGAAGTATATTCAGTGTGTAAACTGAAGTTGCCTGGATCAAATTCTGCTACTGTCCAAGTTATCTCTTGTCTAAGGACAAGAGACTAGGACACTAAACACCTCTTCACTAGGACAATCTCTTGTCCTAGTGTATTCAGGCAAGAAACAGGAGTAATTCAGATGACTGTAGATTACTTTGAAAATGAGAAACAATGTCCAACAAAAAATAAACCAAGACATACCCATTGCCCCTCAGATATATGCAGGGGGGAGTATTGACAGAACCTGGGAACTCCAGTGCACTGACTGCATCCAAGGCTATGGACCTCAATTTTTGTCTATACTTTGCACTCAATCTCTGTTTTGATTAAAACTATGGGCCAAAAATGGTGATATTTGTATTTTACGCACAATACAAAGTCAGACTCTGCCCAGGATATGTATGTTCCAGTCTATGAGCAGTCTGATGCTTCTTGTTTCACCAAGACTAGTCTTCATGGACTCTACTTACAACTCTTCATTCTCCATCTATACTCCTTCCACATGAACGTAACTCTGGCGCTTATTAGATACTGTAGGGCTGGGGGTCATCATATGTGCACTGAAGTTATGATACCAAATTTGTGACTTTTGTATATTATAAACTAAACTGTATTTGTAGTGTGTATAGCCTTTTTAAAACTATACTGTAAGAGTATAGTCTTAATAAACTGCATTTCTGCTGATATGTTTCAAGTAAGAAAACCAGTTTTCCTACAAGAACCACGATATCTTTCATATTCCTACTGTGATATTGTTGACTGAGTTATTGCAAAAGATAGCCCTAATTAGAAAAGAAAACAAACAAACAAACAAACCCAATACTTAGTACATAAAGTAAAATATTGTACTTTATGATTGCAGAACTGACTTGGGTGGGGGGAGAGGGAAGGTTTTTTTTTTTTTTTTTTTTTTTTTTTTTTTTTTTTATACCAAACCAACAACAAAACAAGTAGCATACAGTATTCGTTCACCTCAGTCTGGATGGACTCTTCGGTGGGTAGGGAAAAGAAAATAGAGGGTGGTAGAGTTTGAAAATCCTTGTTCCAGTTATTCTGTATTTTTCCATTCTAGAAATATTTCAGTCATAGAATCATAGAATGGCTTGTGTTGGAAGGGACCTAAAGATCACCTAGTTCCAACCCCCCTGCCATAGATCAGGTTGCCACTAGATCAGGTTGGCCAGTGTCCCATCCAACCTGATCCTAACAGCTCCAGGGAGGGGAGAGGGGACATCCACAACTTCTCTTGGCAAAGAGCACTCCTTTACAATGTAATATCTGTGACCTCTGTTTTATAGCAGTTTTATACCAAGGAAAGTTGATGCAGTGCAGGCAAATTCAAAATTTAGTAAAAGATATTGTGAATTTTCTGTGTATTGTCTTCCCTTCTGCAATAGCATTTTCCAAATAGATTGCAATTTCTTAAGATTTTACCACAGTTATAAATAACTGTACCTATGTACTGTTTGAAAGTTCGCTATAATCATTTGTTATTTGAAGTGTTTTGCAAGTTGTATTTGGTCTTGAGTAAACAAGTACTGTTTATGTTTCCTGATTGGATTATGTTTCCTAAATCAGAACCCTTTACTTATCATGGGAAAATACACATGTATATTAAAAAAAAATGATAGCAGAGGGAAGAGAAAGAAAAAAAATGTTTAAAATATTATTATTTTTACAAAGTAATTTTTGTGGATTATATGTGAGAGATTAAAGATTAATTTTATATAATATGGCCTATAGGGAATTTTAAAATTAAATCAGAATTGAGCATCTTTTGCTTCAAATCAGTGTTTTTCATAACTTATTTATAGGGACCATAATTATATTCAGAACATGACCTTCAGTCTGATTATTCTTAGATTTGCATTATGAAAATGAAATTCCAAAAACTGAATTCAGAAAAGAGCATTTCTTTTTGAATGTGTCTCATTGACTTAAATGCTTGAATACCATGAATTGAGGATACAGGGGATTCACACTTATTAATATAAGCTACATACTAGCTATGTACTAAATCAGTTTGCATCAAATTACCACAAGAGTATAAAAGCTGGATTGTACCATATAAAAGCAGACGCTTTATATATATATATACAGCCTGCTGTAGCTGACCCTGTTGAACTGGACAATTTTCAGAGGTCTTTTCCAACCTCAACCTGTGGTTGACGTTCAGTGGTTCTGTGATACTTGCTGTAAAAGATGGTTAAAGGGATTAGATGTAATAATCTCTGAGTAACAGAAAAACTAACCAAAAGGGTCTGGCATTCAAAGAGCTGTCTGAAAAAGGCTCCATCTTGGCTGTTTTAAGAGAGATGTTTGCAGCTGCTTTCACTTGTATTAGCGCATCTGAGCTTGAGTGAATATGCAACTGTAATCCTAGTAGTACTATTTCTGTGGGACAGTACTTCAGGAAGTGTTTTTCTTACAGAAAGACATTGCTATTTGCTCTTTTTAGTCCATCTTCACTCAGACTTACTGCTTTATTAAATATAGAAACATAAACAGAAATACCTGCCGTAGTGACCAAATAATAATAAAAATGGGCTATCGAAGTTCAGTTTAGGAATTGACATTTAGCTGAATAAAACAGCACAACAGACATGCATAGGAAATAATTCTGACTAATTTCTGTTGAAAAGGTGACAGAAGTATTTACAAGGGATTAAGAGATCATGGAGTTTAATCAGTTTATAATCACAGAGTATGCTGTCGATTAGAAATGTCAGTTGATAGGTTTTTAAGCACTGCTAATTAGAAGAAGGGTAAATTAAGTGCAGCTGTTGATGAACCAGCCAGGATTCTTGGAAGTTATTACTTCTGCTATATCTTAATGCTACTGCAAGAAACACAAAAGCTGTTTCATCCCTTCTTTTTTTTTTTATCATAAGTGTGGTCTTTGTTATACTGTCTCATATATGTCTCAATAGTTATATTGAGACAGGACTAAAAGTAAAATTTTATGTTGCATCTATATGTAAATATTCTAAGTCTTGTTCTCATTGAAATCAATCACAGAGTATTAGATTCACGAATCAGATTCTAGGTATCCATATTTTTTTTGCCTAATGCAAAAGCTTGCATACATACAGATCATGTTTTCTTTCTAAAAGAAGACAGTATATCAAAAACACTCAAAATAAATTTTCTAGAATGTTTCAAGTCATATTTCCTTTTATTATTAGTGACTATAACATCAGTATAAACCATTTGAGAACCTTCTCACAAATAAACATCCATAAAGAAAACATCTTAAGGGTAGTCATGTAAATTAATAAGTTCTAATTTAAATTTATTTATTGTAATTGTAAAATAGAAGACAAGAGCATATTCCTAAAATCTGAGGGTGATATTAGTAATTCTTTTTCCTTCCAAAATACATTCACAGATGATTCCACAAAGACTTTTGTAGGAGGGTAGGAGGGTGGAATTTCTTCTATAGTTTAAGATACTCAAGAGAGCTGTGTATAGTCCACTTAAAAAAAAAAAAAAAAAAAAAAAAAAAAAAAGCTATCTGCATCAGAAATCTCAGTATTTCGTTTGACTTTGACATTAACAAAATAATGAAATGTTTTTATATGGTTGGGTACTTAGAGATTATTTTTTTAATAAAAGCATTATCTTGACAAACTATATTAAAACAACATTAAGGTTGCACAGAGAGAAATTCACGATGCAGACAATGTCACCTTAAATGTTGCCCTTACAACTTTAATTTGATATTTTGTTCATGTTGTACACTGTGCAGTGCCATGTCTTGTTGACTGCACATTGTTCAAATACTCTCTGAAGGGAGAATTGAAGTTTATTCAGGTGTTCTTCTTTATTACCATAGTACTGGAGTGCTTCACACAAGAAAGCAGTTAATTCACTGTGGCACCTTTTGAACAAGAACAAGGATTATATTAATTCCATTAAGCAGATGCAGGTACTAAGGCATAGAAACTGCATCTGTGTGTGTACAGCAGAAGCTGTCTGAAGCTTGTCTGAAAGCCAGATCTAACTATCTGCTAACTTGCTGGAGAATCCTAGGGGCTGACCTTTATAGGCAAGTATGAATTCTCAGAGAAAAAGTTTCAGATGCAGCTCATACTTTAAAAGTCAAATGTTCTACAGTATTTGAAGACCAGAAGATAGAACTAACAATGATACTTTATGCCTGGTCTTATTACTTAGATGTCGTTCTTTCCCAACATATGTGTGTCACGTAAATTTTTCAAAGGATCCCGTTGCTTGCTGCAATGGTAAAAGGAGGTTTTGCAGGGGGGACATAGAAGCAAAAGGTGGCAGCATGGAATTGTGTCACAGTGAGGCTTATGAACATATGTGAAAATAATTATTGAAAACATACATGGTTCAATCTTGTTGAGCCTTATGGCACTACGTTCCTGGTTTCAGCTAGGATAGAGTTAATTTTCTTCCTAGTAGTCATCTGGGTTAAACCACAACAACTACCTTGTATGTCTTACTTTTCCAAAAATAATCTGCCAAACTGATGTTATGCAGAAATCTTGTGACAGAAGCAAAGGTAGGATCCAGCTCCCCAGACGAAGTTTGCTTGAGCCTATCTTTTGAATTGCTGCTTTCTAATTTTTCTTTCTTTCTTTTGCCAAAATGGAAAATTTCCTTCCATCAAAATCATGTCAAAAAGAAGACTGACTGAAGTTTTGGTAATGAACAAAATCATGTTTCCTTAAGTTTTATACCTGGTTCCCTTCACATGAATATCTCTACTGTTTTTGCTGAAAGACTCAAAAAGCACATGTTTAAGACACACAGAAGTCAAAGATGAGTTAAAAATTGTCTGAGTTTATTACAGGAGACCAAACTTTCAAATATCTATACATTAGAAGAAGTGTTGTGTAATTATTGAAGTACATGGCTGTGATACAAATATCTTGGTAATTAGTCAATGGATAGATTTTTAATTTAGTCTTTTTTGAAAGATTCTGACAACAGTTTTCCAATGACTTCCGAAGTTATGACAGCAATTAACCTGCTTTATATAACAGTAATTATACAGAAATAGCTGCTCTAAATAAACAGGATTACCACATATCATTTATTCAAAGGATACCTGGTATATTACCTTTGTATACTTTTAAGGCAGCCACCTTTCACTCCCCTTTTTTTTTTTTCCTCACCTGCTAAACATTTCCATATGGTCACAGTACCAAAGTAGGATAATTGATACACAAGACAATAAATGATAGGGTGCAAAGTGCCACTATTTATGGCAGGGAATGACATTTTGTTATATGTCGGCCCTGTGTTTTTGTTTTGGTCTGCAATTGGCCAATGGCTGTTTTTTGATGCCACCATAGCCAGGTGCCTGCTGCCTTTGGCCCAGCACATGCTCAGATACAAAAAATATTTATATGTACATTTAATTTGTACACACTACATATATATATATATAAATTATATATGCATATACAATTTGTAAATAGATAATTTAGACATTGATACAGTGTTTTATATTTATACATTCCAGTATATGTACATATTTATACATATAAATACAGTTATTAAGTAAATATACTTATCCATAAAAGCATTGGTATAAAATAGATAAAGCATTCTTTAGTAAGAGCCTATGGAATGAATAGTTAAAGTTTAAACATGAATCAATATAAGGTAATGAAACCCAAGTCAAGCGTCAGTGTGGGGCCTGCAAATGTACCAGGCCCAGAAGCCCTGACACACCTGGGTGGGAGAGCTTCAAAAGGTCAAAGGAGCCCCAAAAGGGTGACAGACTGGGACATGCCTGAGGGCTACAGAACCCTCTGAGGAGGCCACCAAGGGGTGCCAGGTACAAAATCTGTCCCATGCAAGGAAGACACTGATCCCACAAGCAGCATCAAGAGGCCCCTGCACGCAGACCTGGCCCAGTGCCATAGTGGCATAGGGGGACTGGGGTAGGCCTGGGCCTTTGCAAGGTGCTGCAGCATACAGGCAATGCTGACACTTCTTGCATTCAAAACAGATATTTTCCTAAATACGCTGTTCAGAATGATTGAAAGATGAAAACACTACCATAGCACTTATCCCATATTATTTTACCATACTTAAACTATAATATATCCAACAGCAGTGCATACTTTCTCCATTTTATCCATTTAAGGCAATTAATTCATTTATTTCATTAAAAATCTATTTAACCATGATGAAAACAACATAATGATTGGTAGCATGCTTAAATTTTGAGTCACATAGATTGTTTCCATTGGTAGCAATTCTTCAGGTTAAATAGTGACTTAAAGTCCTTGATTACAGCAGAACACTTGATTAATAGAACACAGGGAACCAATTCTACCTACAAATCAAGATATGCAAGAGTTTTCTGCTGAGAATTCATCAGTATGATAGGTGAGGCTAAATATGAGTTGTTCACAAAATTTGGCTTTAAATCAGATACCTGTTACCATTTCACAAAAGCTGAAGACTATGACTGAAATTAGGCAAGGAAGGACAGTCATCATGCAGGGTAATAAATTTGGTTGAACAAACCAATCAAGCTTATTGTTACTGATGATGCATGTCATTGTGCATATAAAAGAAATTACATGAATGCCTAATTTCAGCTGAGATGTGGTGTCTAATAAGAAAATAAAATTCACAGTAGTACATAACTCAGTGGAAATCCATTTTAAAGAGAGAGGTCCTGAAGTTTGTCATGGCCTCCCAGCATCATGCTCTAATCAGTTGGCTATAGAAAGCCAGATTTTTCTTGTTTTAAATTTTGCAATTATTCCAGTTTTCATATATTAAATAAAAATTGGGTATGAGAGGAGAAAGGGAGATTGACTTTATAACTCTTTAACTTAGTTATCAGGATACTCATGGGTGAATGTCATGCAAGTGCCTGCTATAATTCAGATGTATTTAATTATGTTGGACCATTCTCAATAGGAAAGATGGAGCAAAATCAAACTTAGATTACATGTGCCCCAAATTGTAATTTTTTTTTTTTTTTTTTTTTTTTTTTTTTTCCAAATAAGACAGGAAAATGATGTGACTTCTTGGTCACATATCTAGAGGACGTGTATTTGGCTTAATCACTGATGGTGGTAGTAATGGCTCTTGTATTACAACATAAGGTGTAAGATCATTGCCCAGAAGGTGTAGAACTAGGTTTTGATTAACTCTTTTGTGATAAGTCTCAAATCTATACCCCACATATTAAGAAAATGCCTTGAGAGAACATATAGGACATTATGAAAATGAAAATGAACAGTTGTTCACTTTTCAAGACAGATATCAGGTCTTCATTTAACTATTGGTTCTTGTTTGAGAATGTCCTACTTTTTTTTTTATTATTTTTTATTTTTTCCAAATTGTGTATCAAACAGCCAGCAAATTACAATCCTGGATTATTCTAGGATTCTAGGATTATGGAACATAATAAGCAATATAGAATCCTCTCCTTGATAATATAGGTGTCTGGCAAAATTTTCCACCTGACTGCACTGAAATAAATCCATTTATATGATACAACACCCACATAGCGTAACAAAGAATTTACCATAGTATCTTTACCTGTGGGTCCTGTTTGAACCTGTTCTTGATTTGTTTGAACCAGCAACTTCTACATGTGCTTCATGGTGCCTGTTTATTTGTATGCATACATAATATCAATTCTAATAAAAGATATGCCATTGTTCTTGGAATTTTCTAAATATTACCCAGTTCTGCTTTTAAGCAATGAAGTAAAATGAAGTGCATACTTCACAGTCCTAGTTACTTTTAAATTCACTTTAAAATAGGTGAATAAACTTAATGTGCATCATAATTCATATTTTGAATATATTTACATCATAATTCATATTTTGTAGCCTCTTGGCAGATGCTTTGGATTTCTCCAGAAATAATGAGAGCTATCTTTGAAAAAGAAAACTTCATAGAGTGGTGCTGTTGCTATTCACCCAAACACATACTCTCTCTGTCAGAAGTGGTTCTCCCCACAACAGGCACGTTAGCATAATGTTTATGGCCAGTGAGATTGTTTAAGAGCACTAAAAACATGAAGTACTGTATGTGCTCTTTAATTAGGAATGTAATATCCTCCATCTGGAGTGAGTCATTTTTGCAGTCTTCTGGGGAAGACTGAATTTCCCACTTTCCCCTGCAATAAAGAGAACTGAAGCTTTTGTAGGAACTTCTCTCTTAGATACCAGTTAGCTGAATAGTTTGTAGAATTTGTTCACAGATCCTAAGCTGAGTGTGCTGAAGGAACAACTCAAGGTTTTCATTTCCAAAGTCATAATGGAAAGATTACTAGCACTAATAGGAATCTGTGGGTTTAATTCTGTGTTGACATGGGGGCATTTTGACATGTACAGTGTAAATCTGACATGTGGCAGTGTATGCATTTAACTCATTTGTATTTTAGAAGGTAAACAGGGATGTCTGAGACTTTAGTTTTGAATATAAGATGTCTTTATTTAAGTTTTGGAAAACAAATAAATCTACAATTTTCTTTCAGAGGAGCTATGTGTAAGTTAACTGAAATGAACTGTATTTATCAAAGGAATAACCTATCTTTGCTTCTGGGTTTTACAAGGGATGAAGAGTGAATGAATTTACTGCCTTATCCTTTATTCTAAATCACCATCAAAATCCCTATCTCTGCATGTAATGAAATGCCTACTTGACATGCAGTTCAACAATACATGCCAAAGAGCAGAATATATCAGAAAAAATGTCTGGTTGATTCTGTGTAAAGGATAGATTTTTATTAAACGAGGGAGTCACAAGATGACTCATAAGTAATGAAGCCTTCTTAAAAATTACCAGCATTTCTGATTGCCTTTAACAGTTAGCATGAAATAAATTGGTGGTCTTACTGCTCCTGGATGGCTGTGCAGAGCAAAGCACATTTGGAACCTGGCCAGCATTCTACCTGTATAAATATATAAGTAGTATGTATACATATATAAGTAATGTAATATATATATATACACAATCAATATAAGAAAATATGTATACTATATAAGATTAGTGGCCATTTTCTTTTATCAGTGTATTTGACAGATTGAGGTTTTTTCTCTTTTCATGAGCTACATTTGCTCAATTTTAACAAAGAGGTTTTCTGAATTTGATAATCTTTTATTATTATTATTATTATTTTCCTGTTGGTTTTTATATTGTTTTTCAGAAAATTTAAATTACTTTGTAAACTTCTTTTTTCCAAAATTATTGCATCTTGGGCCTAATCCAATCTCATTAAAATCAATTTGACTTTTAGATTGGTTATTATATAATTTCTTTAAAATCTGAGTTATCTTGGTAGCATGTAAAGAAATGTATATTTATGTTGCCTAACTTGAAGCATTTCACTGAGGGAGCTCAGTCTGAGCTGTAACACTAATGAAAAAGAGATGGCTCTACAAAGAGAGGAGTGTGTATTTCCCATTATCAGTACTGATGCCAGGGGACAATTTCCTAGTTACAACACTGCAAGCTGGATGACTGCAAAGAAAGATATTTCATTCTATCTTTGAAAACAAGTAGTAAATTTTGTTCAGCGACAAAACTTCGGCTAAGTCCAAAAGGGGCTTTCCTATTGATTTTTAATAATTCCTTTTACTGGTACCTAAAATCTATTCATATACAAGCTAGAACAGGCATTTGAGGCCTTAGGAATGCTTCAATAGAAGACAAACAGGTAAAGTACCATAATTTTATATCTCCCTGTTCTAGAAAACATACGCTGTATGGCACACAAGCAGTTATAAGCCTCTGGATTTTCACTGTAGTGGCACTGATCAATAGACACACATCTACCCCTTTCCTTTCATTAGCTCCAGATGAAGATCAAATACACAGAGAAAGTCCTGTTCATATCATATTGGCTCACCTTTACTTCTTTAATAATCCTCTCTGCTCCAAAAAATAGCAGGCCACATCTACCTATTTTGTCATACAATCAGTAAGATTTTTGCAAGATTCTACTTTCTGATACTATCTGCTGACTCTTGCAATATTTGATTAAAAAACATGAATGGACTCTGTTGACAATCAAGTCAGTTTTGACATTTTTCACCTACTGAAAAAGATTGATGTACCTGTACAAATAGAGAATAAAGACTGGGAGAGAAGTTGTCATCATGTATAACTTATCCTGTATATCCCAGTATAATCTTATGGTACTAAGTTAATTTTCATCCTACCCGAGAACCTGGTTCAAAGTGTAGATATATGCAGATATTTCTTCTTGGTTTTTCTGAATTGAATTCAATATGACTCTACCTTCTAGTACCATCTGTCTCTTCACATTTGAGTATTTTAAGCAGACAAAGAAAATGGCAGCAGAAGGGAGGGGAAGGGAATAGCATGAGGGTATTTCAAACCTCTAGTTCTACCTGTACTGGATTGCAGTTTAGAAATCAGGGAATCTTGAAGTTCACAGGAGAGTTCACTGGCATGAATTATGGATTAGATTGCCCTTCTCAACTCAGAAGATTTTGAGAGTGCCTCAGGAATGAGAAAGCTTTCCATCAGCTCCAGGTAACAGTCAAAATCAGTTGCTGATTACTTGGATAGGGATGAAGTGATGTGTCAGAGGTTGATAGGATTCTTCCAGTTTGCAAGTAAATGATCACAAACAGACATAACCTTTCCCTCTCCTTTCAAGGGAGAAATTATATGAAAACATTCATTGGAAAAGCAGGAAGAGCAAGAGGAAAGGAGTGAAATTAAAAAGTCAAATAATCCCTTGTCCACAATCCAGACAAACACTGTGGAGATAAAAACCTTTCAGAACTATAAGAAAAATAACAAAACATACAGGTTGGTATTATCAGTGTAAAGCTAGACATGGCTGTCATTTTTAACTCTTGGTGTCAGCATACTCTTCTGCAGGAAAAACCAAGAGTCTCTAAGACTGAAAGGTGCAGTGCAGGTGTACAGAACATTATTGCAATGGCCCTGAAGTAGAACTCACCCATGTAGAGAAGGTCAGGAGGGCAGATCTCATCATCATTGCTGTCCTTTTGCTGACCCTTTGAACAGCAGGGGTTTCATACTTAAAGTAATGGGTTTTGCTGTGTTTCTAGGTCTGTTTATATAATATATAAAGCTTCTGTTGAACAGTATTCATGTGTTTCTGCAGCTTTTAGTTTTTAATGCTGTTTTGTTTGTGGCATTTTTTTTTTTTTGTTTGTTTGTTTTTGTTTTTGTTTATTTTTGTTTTATTTTATTTTTTAATGATCTTTTAAGATTGTGAGATCTCCAAAACAGGATTTCAGGTCACAGAGTAAAGCAATAATAGCAGAATCACAGAATCACAGAATCACAGAATCACAGAATTTCTAGGTTGGAAGAGACCTCAAGATCATCGAGTCCAACCTCTGACCTAACACTAACAGTCCCCACTAAACCATATCCCTAAGCTCTACATCTAAACGTCTTTTAAAGACCTCCAGGAATGGTGACTCCACCACTTCCCTGGGCAGCCCGTTCCAATGTCTAACAACCCTTTTGGTAAAGAAGTTCTTCCTAAGATCCAACCTAAAACTCCCCTGGCGCAACTTAAGCCCATTCCCCCTCGTCCTGTCACCAGGCACGTGGGAGAACAGACCAACCGCCACCTTGCTACATCCTCCTTTCAGGTACCTGTAGAGAGCGATAAGGTCACCCCTGAGCCTCCTTTTCTCCAGGCTGAACAATCCCAGCTCCCTCAGCCGCTCCTTGTAAGACTTGTTCTCCAGGCCCCTCACCAATTTCGTCGCCCTTCTCTGGACTCGCTCAAGCACCTCTATGTCCTTCTTGTAGCGAGGGGCCCAAAACCGAACACAGTATTTGAGGTGCGGCCTCACCAGAGCCGAGTACAGGGGGACGATCACCTCCCTAGCCCTGCTGGTCACACTGTTTCTTATACAGGCCAGGATGCTGTTGGCCTTCATGGCCACCTGAGCACACTGCTGGCTCATATTCAGCCGACTATCAACCATCACTCCCAGGTCCTTCTCTGCCTGGCAGCTCTCCAACCACTCATCTCCCAGCCTGTAGCTCTGCTTGGGGTTATTGCGGCCCAGGTGGAGGACCCGGCACTTGGCCTTGTTGAACTTCATGCAGTTGACCTTAGCCCATTGGTGCAGCCTATCCAGATCCTCCTGCAGAGCCTTCCTACCCTCGAGCAGATCGACACACACACCTAACTTGGTGTCATCTGCAAACTTACTGGGGGTGCACTCAATGCCCTCGTCCAGATCATCGATGAAGATTATTTGTCTGGCAGGACACACATGATAAAGATGGGGCAATGATTGTTCAGTTAACAGATCAATGTCACCTCTTGCACAAATGATTCTCAATGATAAATGCCCAAAGGTTGGTTAAATCGCATTTCTAAATTCTTCAATGTAAAAATCAATGTCCAAAAACACAGAGTGTTGAGCAGATAAAACAACCTCTCAAATCCGCACTGTGACAATTATATGAGCCCAGAAATCATAAAAATTATATCTTGATTCTATTTGTAGCTCTTATGTGTTGCTGTGGGCCATTCCTGTTTATCCATCCACATGAACTACAGAACATTGACTATGCTGAATAAACAGCAATGATCTGGATGAAAAAACAAAACGGTCTTTCAAATTCCTGATTTTCTTTTATGCTGCCAGTGCAGTGACTGCTGAAAAAGCAAAGGAAATTAGGTTGAGTGTTCAGTCAGGAGTGAGCAAGACCTGCAGTTGTGTCATTTAAATGCAAAGGGCGTTGGTGGGAGCTTAGTGTGAATTCAGTAAGGAAGGAGAGGCTGAAGAGCACCTCCTGTCACTGCAGTCAGTCTAAAAATGTGCTTATACAAGGGGTGGGAAAGGTTTGGTTGCCAACTTGTTCTGCTTCTGTTAACACCACAATGAAGAGGCCATGGGTGATTATTCTTTCCAGATTTTGCTTTACATTTAATACATATGTATACAAGCACATTGTGAAAGTTTTGCCTCTATATTTTATTGTCAGGTGAATGTATCTATGACAGTCATCTTTTCAAATTTATGTAGCAGTGCAAAAACACCTTCTCCCTCCATCCCCATAAATCTGAGGATAGGAGAGCTTATTTTAATTAAATTTACATTTATAAATTTCTCTTTTATTACTTTGGAATCATGTTTTACAAACTATGACTTACTCTAAGAGTTTGGGGATGTTTTACAGTTACAAACAACTATCTGAATAAAAGCTACATGTATATGTATGATTTCCAATATTTGTAATAGTAAAAGCAGTCTCCAGCAGCTGCATTTTAGCAGCACACAAATGTATCATGTGGTCACTTTCTGTTTTTTTTTTTTTTTTTTTTTTTTTTTTTTTCTTCAAACTTCATCAAAGTATTTGTAAGGCTGAGCAAGTACCTGCATGTGAAGAAGGATTATTTTCATCAGATAATTCCTTCAAGAGCAGATTAAAAATAATGGCCATTCTGTCTTCAAGACAGGATCTGATCTACAACACTTCTGTCCAAGTGCTACAGTGAAGGGATACAGATGGAAGAATGGAATCCATTCAGTCCAGTCTAAGAAGACTGTCTATACTGTCATTTCTACTGCTTTTATTTTTTTGACTAAATTTAGTCGTTACTTTCTGCTCTGGTGTTGAAGTGTTTCCAAATGATCCAGGGCACTTCAGTACTGTTTTCTAATGTGAATAATGAACTTGCAGAGGATTCATAAGTACATGGACTGAGACCTCAAAAGTCTCTGAGAGCTGAAACAGGGAAAATGTTGTCACAGAAAAACAAACACAGATTACATTAAAGATTTCCCCCAATAAATAAATAAATAAATCAATAAGCAAACAATGCTCACCAAGATGTAATCAGGACTATGAATAATAGGTATCAGTTCATTTCACATTTTGATTATCACTGTCTTGGACATGAATTATTTAATAAGATCGCAGCTTGTATACTTAGCAATTAGGGGGAAGAAATCCAAGTTCAATTCATTCCTTCACTAGTCTCCTTTGATGTGGTATAACATGAATTTCTTTTTGATCTTCAGAAAAGAGGGAAAAAAGGCTTTATGTAATAGACTTAAAATACAGGGCACTTAAAAGAACATACTAAAGCCATTTAGTATGCAGCAGTCTCTCATTACTCTTATACTTTAACTAGAAAAAGAAGTAGAGATAAACATTAAAAATAAAACATTAAAAAGGGTATGGATTTATACAGCCATGTGCTGCAAAAAAACATTAAACTATCAATTTTATTGGTAAAATGGAGTAGATGGAGGTTTTTTTTTTTTTTTTTTTTTTTTTTTTTTTTTTTTTTTTAAACACGATAACAGCCCAAACCATTGATATATATAAAAGTTATTTTTTCATTGAATTAAAAATTTTACTCGTGCCTATCAAAAATGCATCTCCCTTTGTCAGTGGTGGTATGCCAAATGGCTCTACAACTAAGTTGCTACACAGGATTCCTTGTCCTAATGGCAGATTCATGTAGTTAATCTAGAGAATGTCTCTTTTCACAGATTGCCAGTTCCTCCTTCTGTGGGAACACAGCAAAATTTTCCAATTTTAGGAATCCTACACTCACATCAAAGGACAAATCAAAGCTTATTATGTGAACTTGAGATATCATTTATTGAGAGCATACCCTAAAGTTACTGAACTACATTTAGTTAAGCCACAAAAAATATTACTTGCCTATAATTTTAAAGGTTACTATAATTAAAAATAGCAGAAATCAGAGAAATACTGTGGAAACAAACTATGCCTATAGATGTGCATTTCCTTAAATACACACAATAATTTGCATTAAAATATACTCATTTTTTGTGATGTCATTTATGTATAAAGAATTTTGCTCAGTGTGCCCAGCAAAATGTTATGCATGAAGAATCATGAACTGAACTAGAGCAAAAGATCCTATTAAAATCAGTGGATCCATTAAAGGTTTATCTTTCTGGCATATGCTGCTGTAGAACCACAGATGGAACTGAAAAGAAAGTAGACAGTGGGGGAAAAACTTAAAGAAGTGAAGAAACTAATTCTGTGTACTCCTAAATCTCCCTGATTGAGAACAATATATTTTAGGGAAAGACACCTAGGAGTTTTCTTAAAGTAAGGCGAGTACTGCCGAAGCCCTAGTACTGGTAATTATTTATTGATTCTAATAATAACCTTAGTACTAAATTGGTCGTGAACAGAATTAAGAATAAATTTGAAACATATTCTTGAATTTGCTTGAAGTAGAAACATAACAAATATTTTGAAGTTTTTCATTCACAGCTATTTTCCTCTTCCACTCTCATAAATGACTTCCAGCCAGCTACTATGAATGGTCAGTTATTTTGGATCTGGATGTAGGCACGAGAAGACAGAAGTAAAGGCAAGAGAGTGAGCAGAGCTGACTAAACTCTAGACTTATTATACAGCTTTTTAGTCCTACCAATGATATTGATTCTTGTAACAGGTACAGTAACCTTCTCTGCATTATAGTTTCTATAGTTTCTTACACAGTTTCTCTCTGACACTTTTATTTGACAAAAAATACATTGTGTCCAACTATTTTTTTCTCTGTCTCTGGCAGCAATGTTGTATTTCAGAACATATATCATTTATCCTGGCATTGCTGCTGAGTTGAACCAATGTTCCAACATTGAGACCAGAGTGGAGATTCCATCTTGCAAAACAGTGGGTTTTATTTTGTTTGTTTGTTTTCTTTTCAGTTTGGAAATTACACAAATAACCTTGTTACTTGAATAAGTTGCTCAGCAACTTCAAGACTAGTCACCTTCTGATCTGAATAACTAAAAATGTAGTATTTACAAGTTCTGCTAATGATTATATTTCTTAATGGTTAAAGTTTCTCAAAACTAGTAGTAATAGCCCACTATAATTTGTAGAACAAAAATATAAGTATGCGTCCCAACAAATGTTTTTTTTCTCTTGGTTTATTCTGGCCATTTTACATATTTGTTGAATCACATAGATTTCCTTGAAGTGGCTTCTTAGTCACTAAATAATTTATGTATTTATTATTATTATTATTATTATTATTATTATTTTTCTGAAAGTGATTCTCACTGAGCAAATAGGACTTTTGATATATTTCTGAAAACTTCTAAATTGTCTAAAGGGTGCAAAAACTGACATCCCAGTTTTCAGGCTACTGAAGGGGATGCTCTAAATTACTGCAATTTTCTCCCAGCTACTACAGGATGTCTTTGAAACCAGGGCAGCCAAATTTAGGAGAGCTGACTTACTTTCACTTCTAGCACAAAGCTTTCTGTATTTCTGCAACACTGTGGAGCTCCAGACCCAGTCAGTGGAGTTCTCTAGGCATAGCACAGGGAGTAGGCTTCTGTGACTTACAACAAATATTTCATTGTGTTGGGACATCACGTGGACTATTAGCAAATATTGATAAGGTGATGCTGGGCCATCTTCCTACATCCTAATCCATCCCATTCATCACTCCCATTCTATGCCATTTATATATAGAAGGGAAATAAACATTCAGCTAGGTGGTTGTTCTACAGTCTTAGCTAATTACTTAAAACAAAAACAAAAACAAAAACAAAAACAAACCTATCTAGAATATGGCACCTACAGAGAGGAGCTTCGTTTGCAGTTTTGGACACTGATTTATTTATATTGTCGTATATCAGTTTCAGCAATGTCTCTTAAAGTATGGGATATGTCTCAATTACTTCATTAAATCTAAAATATTCTTGCTGATATCACCTGGCCTGTTGGCATATCCTGCTAAATGTACAGGGAAAACAGTTATCAGCAGGGTGGTATAACCATAGTCAGCATCTTGGCAATGCTCACCTTTTCCTCCTGGTTGACTCTGAGGAATATTTGTATTTCTTATGTAATTGCTGAGAAAAAAGCTCAAGTGGAGGAAGAAAAAGATGTTTTAAATGCTCAGTAGGCAAGCAGGAATTTGATTGATGATAAACAGGTATCACTTGCAAGTAAAAGTTTATTAAAAAAATTGAAAATGTTTTTAATACCAACCCTTTCCCCAACCTTGTTATTTTTAGACTCCTAAAATAAGATAAGTAGATTGAAAACCTAAAACACAGATGAGGGTTACGGTAGTTATTGTGGAATCATGTACTAGTTTCTGTGCTGAATTCAGAAAAACAATGCAAAGCAGACCTATATGGAGAGCTGAACTTCTTTGATGTCCTGTTTAAATAGAAGAAATGGAACTGTAGCCAATTTTCTTAAGCTGGTATATATACATATAAGGTAAAGCTGGTATATATAAGATAATTTCAAACAAAACAAACAAACAAAAAAATACAACTAGATTCATCAGCAGTTTAACTTTGTGTTTTCTACATTCACCAGCAGTTTAGCTTTGTGTTTTCTGGGAGTGTTTTTGAGATCCTATTATACAGAAAATGTATCTCTGTGTGCTTTTCCCCTCTCAGATTGATATGTCAAATGTACAAAGTTACAAGGCAGTGAAATTCTGCATACGTTTATTGTTAACTAAGAGAATATACTCTTAATTGGATCAAAGCCGTTATACATGATTTTCCTCCTACAACATTTAGCTTTAGTGACCCAGCAGGAACTCTAGGAATCAGGCTGACGCATTTCTATCTTGTTCATCCTCATTGTTACTAGAAGCCAAATTAGAGCATCATTGACAGCTGTGCAACAAACCCTTTGTTATCCAGCTTTGCCCTGACAGCAGATATAAGTGATTAGATACAGAAAAAAACTAAAAACAAAAAACAAAACACCTGAAGATGTGCAGAAGAAAAGAGACTGAAATCTAGTTCAGTCTCCTACCTGTGATGCTGTTGCAGGGCAAATGGGAACACAAAGCATCAAACAGCTATTTCTATTTCCAGACTCAGCATGATCAAAATATACATAGAGACAGGATTTTTCTTTATGTATATATATATATATATTACCAAAGTATCTTTTCAGAATAGAACATTTCTTTAAATTTTCCTCTTAGATCACTTTAAGAAATTTCTGCCCTTTCTGCTTGCATTCAGAGTTACTGACAAACATGTCCAAGTTGCTGCATCATCACATGTAGCCATTTCAGAGCTGTCAGCCCCAGACTCTGTCTTTGGCTAAAAGGCCCATCCAATCTCCCTGGCTGTCAATCAGGTTGCAAAGAAACCAACCCTACTGGGTTGGAGACCGAGGAGATAAGCATTACAGTGACTAAGGCCAATGCACAATTCTCATAGATGTCAGTCAAGATGGGCTGTCTGAGTCTCTTCATCTGATGAGGAGGAGGTGTCTGAAGGTCATGAGGGTGTCTTGGCACAGCAAGGGCCAGCTGCTGCCTGAGGGGCAGGGTGCAATGGGGGCTCCCCATAGGAGCAGAGGGGACATGGAGAAGCTGGGGGCAGCCTCAGCCAAGGGCATTAGGCATGGTGATAGTCGAGAGGTAGGTCCGAGGTCAAGCTGGGAAGTCAGTCCACTGACTCAGACAGAGCCTGATCATCAACAGACAGGTTCACAGGGGTAAATATCAAGCTAGGACACCAGCTGGCAGAACTGGAGATAAGCATCCTACAGTGTCATTGAGGATAACTATATTCTGTGGACTTTGGGCATATATAAATGGGTATCATGAAATGATTCCTGAAGAGAAGCCCTTAGTGACTGCAATGTAGTCTGTATTCAGCATTGACGAGGAGCAATATATTTGGCTACTGGCTGAAAATTATAGCTGATTTATTTATTTATTTACTTATCTGTCAATTAATAGCAATCACATGATACCCAAAGACTAATCTATTTCTCTTAGGTCATATCTGTTAAATAAAAATTATTTAGAACTCAGTAGTAATAGTAGTTTCATGTATATTGTTGATGCAATGAATATACTACATGTATAGGGAAAGCAACAAAGAAAAATCTAAAAATTGTTTCAGAAATGCAGACATAAAATAAAGACTTTGAGTGAAAAAACTTACATCTAGCTAGACTTTTTCATGTAATCAATTATTCTTATTCTTATTCTTTTCCACTTTTTTGCTTTTGTGGTCCCGTTTACTTCTGAAGTACTGTTCATATCCATACACCTGATGAATACCATGTACACGAATGCATCTTAATGGAGATAGAATCATACACTGTTTTATCTCTGTGTGTTTTGCCCATCCTTAGTCTCAGCAGATGGAGATCAAACACAAATTGTAGTGGAGCCATGTGGACTTTTTTTTTCTAAAGAGAAGGTAATAGCTACACTCATTTCAAATTATGTTTATGTGACCCGTATGTTTAGCATTGCAGTTTATAAAATCCAAGACTTTTTTCTTTTTTGAGCTGTAAATACATTTCAAGATATCCCTAGTTTCATTTTTGATTTTTGCCTTTTTTTTTTTCAGAATTTGCAATTTTTTTTTTTTTTTCGTCATGAATTAATACAGTCACATAGATATGATGGCACTGAAAATTTTTTGTTTTTTGATTTATTTACCCTTTTTTTTTTCAAATAATAATCTGTGTTTCTATTAAAAATGCTTGCCCATATTTTGAAACATCTATTTTAACATATTGGGTGAAGGCAAACCTCTGCTATGCATACAACTTAACTTGTAGGGAAGAAGGGTGAACTAAAAAATGGTGACAACTTGCTCCACAACAAGGAGCAGAGGCAGTCTGTAAGAACATTGGACAGAATGTGATCAGCCCTTCAGCATTTTGTGCAGTCTCTGCAATGTTCTTATTTATCTATTCCTACATTCAAAGAGTCAAAAGTAGTTATGCTTTTTGAGTTGTATCGAAAAAGCTGTTGGGTCAAAGATTTTGTGTGCTGCCATTTTCACATTTAGAATTGGAAAACAGAAGGGTTCTTTGGATGAGTCTTAAAAGCACAAACTAAACCTTGAAAGCAATAATTAGAATGATTAATACTTCAACAAAATTAGTTTTACATTTTTTAAGGAGTTAATATATATGCTGCTGTCACTATGATAGATGTCACAGACTCTTTTTTCACACAGGTGACAGAAAGAAATCTTTTGATAGTGGTCTAGATGAAAAATGTGCTTTACAGGACTCTATACACCAGTGAATTGGATAGAGGATGAAATAAGTGGGTGAAAGATAGCAAGATGAAGGATATATGACAGACACTTTTGATGCATAATTGCTAAGTAGTTATTTTCCCTGACCTACATTACCAGCTTCTGAAAACAAAATGTTTTTTCCCAACTCCACTGGCAGGACGCTTTTTGCAGATCCATGTTGCAGCACATCTGCCCTAGATTATCAATTTTATGCTGGAAAAAAAAAAAAAAAGAAAAAAAAAAAAGACAAAATAAATTAGAGATGAAGGGTATTTTATTACTGGTACCTGACAATTTGATGTTATTCCGGCAGCTGTGGCATAACTTCCCTAGAGACTTTCCTAAGGAATGAAATCAAGGTATCCAGGAAAGCAAGTTATCAGAGTTTCCCAACAGAACAGGGAAAGAGGTTGATGTAAATACTGAAACATGGTGATTTCTGCCTTGAAATTAAGAACGTATGACTAATGTGTTCTGAGATTGTTTTCTAATTACTTTTATCAGCAAGCTTGATTAACTCCTGCTAAGCATTGATGTACATTCTCTATAGTTGGTAATTTTATAATCAAGAATAGAATATATGCTCTCAACAATTATCTGAACAGTATTAAGCCATTATTGTTTTTTTTTTTTTTTTTTTTTTTTTTTTTTCCTAAGTTGTATCCTGAAAGAGTCTTCTTAGTGAAAGGCTGAGAAAATGGAGAGGTTTGGGTTCTTTTTGTGGTAAATACTTCTTTTAAGAATAAAAGTATGCCTTGTGCCTATTTTGTTTGCAATAGCATATGTTGCTGGTTGTGTTCATCTTTAATTTCTGTCCATTTGGAATGGTAAGCCTCTAACTTGAAATTTCATGAGGCTGAAGATGGATTTCCGCGTTTTCAAGCATTCATAACTTTGGGATTATTTGAGATTAATTTTCAGATTTAGCACCAGGGGAATTCATGAAGGTTAATGACAATACTGACATAAAATGGCATGTTTTCAAAGAGGCAGTAGCAGATGTGCTCACTGTCCCTGTTTGTTGTATGAATCATTGGAGAAGACTGCTAAGCAGTTCTCTTGCCTGTAGTCATTTTTATAGGTTGAACATTTTCAGTTTGTCTGGCTGTCCTATACCTGTTTTGTAATATTCACAGTGTTCTATTTCTTCGCAGAGAAATAAATTATATATTTTAAAATGTTACCTTTCAAAACACAAATTTAATTACATTTTGGCTTTATTTTCAGTTGTGTATAAGATCCCATGTACTGCCTGGCACATGATACAATAAGCCCTGCCCATGGCAGTGTAACGTAAGTGGAAAGGGAAATGGTGTTTTGTATTGAAAAAGAAAATTAAGTTTTAGGTTCAAGGTGGTTTAGGAATGCCCATTTTTTTTTTTTTTTTGTTTGCATGAGGAAAATTGTGGTGAGGAATAATGCAAAACATATTCGGATACAAATGACTTCTGATTTGACTAAGAGCTTGAATTCATTTTGCTGCCAATGGGCCTTAGAATACCTGCATGCACAGCAAATTTCTCATGATCTCATTAAGTGTTTTGGTTATGAACTGTGCACTCTATTCATGTGCTGGCTGTGTACTGAACTTAATGTAGAATTTTTAAGCACTCTGAATGTCTTCCAGTCAGTCACAATGACTTTATGGTTGATTTAGGAAAGCAGTCTTGTTTAAAAGGACATCATTAAAATAGAGCTATAAAAAGATCATCCAGCTCTTCTGGGTGTCTACCAACAGCTTTTTGGCTCAGGAATGTGCCCAAGGCTGAGAAATATTCTGAAAATCTTCTCTGACTGGCAGTAATAATTACTTACCTTGGGTGGTGACTGTCAGACCACTTAAGAAGCCTCACAATGAAATACGATAAATGATCTTATCAATTAAGGTATCAAATACACAGAAAGGTGATATGTTTATACCAGTTCATAGTCAAAGGTCAAGGAAACAAAATCCACCAACACTTATGAATCCCAGGCAACTTCCCCATAATATATTCTTCCTTATAGGAATTTATTTGCCAAGCAACAGTTTTTGAGGGAAGAAGTAGCACAGTATAACTCATTCTGGGATGCTCTGCAGGATGCCCCCAAAATTCAGACTTCTGGATAAGTGGATTTTCATCTTGTTGATGCTTGCTTGCTGTGCAACTTTGTTTTCATTATGCCTTGGTAGCCACTTTTCAGCAAGATGTCCAGAATATACTATGATAATATCTGCATTATAAAGAATGCTGACCTGAGGGTACAGCTTTCAGTCTGTCTCCATTCTCAAATTGTTCTTCAGGTAGGTTGTTGTGTTATATGGTATTTTGTTTTCTTTAATCCTTTCTACTCTTTCCTCACATTCTATACAGTGATGAGTTATTTGTTTCCCTTTAATACTTTCTTGTCAAGTGAGGTAAAAACAAACACTCAAATATGGAAATAAAAACATACGCAAAACACACTGAAGCTTAATGGTGCACCCTCAGTCAGGTATTTCTGCTACTCCACTGACCATGAATGAAAAAACATCTGAGAGTAGACACTTTCATTACCTTATAAAGTGGCAATTTGATGTGTAAATTTAAAACACAGAATGAAACCTTGTAGTAGGAGGACAATAGGATCCAGATAGTATATCCATCCATCTCTCCTTCACTGGAAGACTGTACTGTGGAGCCAGTCAAAAAGGAGGTAAACTATTCATCTAGATTTTCACATGGGAAATTCACTTTTGAATGTATTGCTCTTGCCCTCTGGTGATGTGCTTTTTGGACTAACTTAATTTTCCACTGAAATTTCTGTCAACTTCAACTTCATTCCACTTCTGTACTTTTAACATCTGCTCCTGCTCTATACCTTTATTCCACTTTCTTCCTTTCCTTTCTTTTAGTTCTTTTTCCCTAACAACCTTCTACTCCCAAACAATGTACTTGACATTAATCACTGGCCATGGATTATCTTCCATCCCTTCTTTTTAAGTGAGATGCACTTAGTAAGATGGCTAACTTTCAGCATATGTGTGAATTAGGTGTCTAAATTCTTAAATGCAATGTCATGCTTATTTTGCACTCAGCCAATGCATGATTGCAAATGTAGCATTTGCATATTAGAATAAATAAATAGCAAGATTTGATAGACTCCGAAGAACTGGCTACTGTTCCCTTTTAAAAGATTAGGATGTTTATGATCTTATTGCAGCCACATTGCCATATAGGAAGAGTAGTAGAAACATGTTTAAACTCATACTGAATTGGGCAGCTTCCCAAAATGACTTCAGTCAGCAAAACATCCAGTTCTGTGTTCTCTTAGTCTCATAGTCACATCTTCTCAAACACTTAATTTCAACAAGTATCTACTTCTTAGATTTTATTAACTCCTTAATAATAAAATTAACAAGCAATTAAAATTAAGATGTTGCCATTATATTTAAAAAATATTGCATTACAAATCACCAAAATTACATACTGAACAGGCCAATTAGTGAGAGAATACAAACACACCATGAAAGGAGAGCTATATTTATTCACTTAAAATCCCCGCCATCACATCACATTATATTGACAAGCAGCTCATAAAACACAATTAATTTTGATTGTCACATCTTATTAAAGTATTCTGACCTCACAGTCCACTAAGTACAGTACTAGCATAAGGAAAGTAACAATTCACAAACAATGTATCAGCCTGGTAGCCCTTTCATAGATCCACAGCTCCTGAACAATTTTAGGTATATTGAACTCTGTCAAATAGAGGTATTTCCAAATTCAATTTTAGTGTTCTAGTTTTAGCCAAAAATAACGCACATTTGGAACAACAACATATAACTTTTTTTTTTTTTTTTTTCCTCTTTCTCTCTCTCTCTCTTTTTTTTTTTTTTTTTTGTCATGGAATTGAATGGGTGATTTTCTCCACTTGATGTTTTAAATACAGAATTTTAAAGTTACAGGGAAATGGAATGGTAAATAGATTTCAGGGAATAAAATACCAACTTCACTAAGCGATAATTAGGCTGTAATGATACAGTTCAAAGGAGCACAGGTACAGAGTTTCTGTTGATATATATTTACCATTAAATAATAATTAGTGACGGGTAAGGAGATGAAATATTTTGTCATCATGAACAGCTACAAGTGTTAGCAATATGCTCAGAGATCATTGGATAACCCAATCAGTTGGGTAATAGTGTTGTCCTGGTCATATAGTAAATAAAAGAATCTCTGGAGCACTGCAATTTTTATTTTAGTGTAACAGTGAAAGACTAAATGCAATTGGAGAGGAATTATTATGCTGTGAACTATCCTACCCTAAATTAAACATTGATCTCTAAACATCAGCTAAAGCTGGATTAATGCAAAGGGACTAATTTTGGTGGCAGAAGTCTAACAAGCAATCTCCTTTACCACACATCTACTTACCATCAGCCTTATCCTGCTACCACTGAAAAATATGACCCTCTCTCTCTCTATATATATAGTGAGGCTATGAAGGTACCTATTGACGGCTTCCGCTTCTTGATGCATTTAAAAGGCAACACATATAATAGGACCTCATATTTGAATTTCCTAGACATTCTGATTTGATCCTTAAATCAATCTTCAGTTACATATGTATTAGAGCTGAAAGAATAATTAATTTCTTTGTCTTGAAATTCTTCAAAGATAATTTTCTTTCTGTGGAATTGCACAAGTGTACATAAATTTTGTCACAGAAAGACGATAAAAGCTCTCTGGAGGCATTTTTATTTATTTATTTATTTATTTATTTTCCCACAACCCATACTAAGATGGTATATTTCTACTACTAAGTCTTAACCTTATTATTGTTATATCTAGTAGGTTCAAGTAGCTATACCTTTAATTTCATTCAATATTATCAACACATTGACTTTCCATTCTCTTACTGTAATTGAACTTTCCAAATAGATTGCAATGCAAGTTTGCTGAAGATCCATTTACAGCTTTATAATCAACTCTTTTATTCATATTTATTTATTTATTAGAAAAAAAAAAAATGTCTCGGCCATAAGATTATCTAATTTATATTATTTTGTATGTATTTTTGAGTGGCTAGTTTATCTATGTGTTGATACCAATTCAGCTGGCAGCTTAGTTTTTCAGACTTCAATTTTGTCACCAGATTTATTATTTCTTAATGAATTTGTTATTTTCTTCTGTAATTTTAAGAAACTTATTTTCTTCAAGTGGTCTAAGGTACTCATCTTGGGCTTGTATCCATAGATTTTACATATCTTACCTATGAACTAAAAGAGAGATGGAAGTGTCATATATGGCCATCTTTTGGACTAAGTGCGTAGTTAACTTTAGCTTTGCAAAATTTCATATGGATGGTTAAGAAAAGTAATTTTAATATTGTAAAATGCAATTCCATGTTTGGACTCTTAAAATCATAAGAAAACTTGGATTGTGAGGACCATCCAGAAGACATCTATTTCAACCCCCTCCTTAAAGTCTAATCAGATCCATGTTTCTTTGCCAGTCAAGTCCTGAATACCTCCAAAGGTGGAGACTCTACAGCCTCTCTTGGCAACCTGTTCCAGTTCTGACCATCCTCAAAGAGAATTTTTTGTTTGTTTGTTTTTTTACTTCTGAATATATAGCAAGAATTTCCCATGTTCAAGTTTGTGTCCATTGCCTCTTGTACTATTTGGTCTCATCAGATTACCTCAATAGAGTATCAAAACAAATTGTGTTGATAACTTCCAAATACATTTTTTTCTTACTGTTATAAACTGAATCCTTTTTATGTCTTATTGCAACCACAAATGGTTGTTTTAGTTTACTTGGGTTTCACAATATTCATTACCACATGTTCTCAGAAAAGAAAAATATTATGAATTTAAATTGGTTTGACAATATTGTCATTAAAATCTTTATGAATCTCATGAAAGTTTTAAAAATAAAAGAAAAAAGGAATGAGGTAATTTGAATTTCACAAGAAACTCTGCATATGTTTCAATATGGTATGATTTTCTTGTTAAAAAACAGCATTAACTTCTGGAAAGCTCTCTTTGCAGTTTGTGGTAACAATGATACAAATCTCTGTAGAGCCCGGATGGAAAAGAACATGTTGAAATGTTGAGACAACCTGTAGGCACAGGGTAAACAGTTTTTTAAACAGTTTTCTTGATCAAGGTTCTCAACATGTATTACATACAAAACAAGGAAGAAGAAAATGATGACTGTCAACTGCAGATATAACAATGATGAATGATCATACTGGAAGTGATATGAAATGGCAGCATTTTTTCACAAATATGTAACTTTCTTTTCAAGGCAGTGCTGATGCACAAACGCAATTCTACTTCCTTTATACAACACTTGGAAAAAAGGCAGGGAGTAAGAACATTTGGAAATAAGAGCAGGGAACGAAGTTAGATCTTCCCATGTCAGGTTTGTGCTGTCACTGTTGAACTGAATAATCATAATACTTCTTTCTTCCCCTTTTGGTCCAGAGAAAGAAGATGATGATGGATTTTATTTTATTTAGGTGGTGCCATGTCTATCTACAAAGAAGAGGTAAAAAAATCATTATTTGTATGTAGCTAGGTGCTTAGGACCTTCTTGCAGTTCACAGAAAACATGGATTTGCACCCAGTCAAAGAATCTGACTCTACCATATTCTGAGGACAGTTCTCTAAACAGGAGCTCCTACAGGCCAGGGGAGTGATGTTTCCTTAGGGTATAAAACAAAAAATACTTTATATTGCCATGTGTCTTGGTGGTATTTATTAAAAATGAACTGATGTATCGCCTACAAAGACTTAGGCAATACAGTACTCTGTTGTAGTCCTTAATATTAATCCTAAATATTAGATGTTAATTACACACTGAACTATTCCTTTCTGAAAAGAGTCAGCTGGAGGAATGCACAAAAGCAAATGCCATCAGGAAAACCTGTGTGATGAAAATACAGCTTTTTTCTTAAATTCCACCTAAATCATCTGCTACTTGCACAGTTTTTCATGCTGATCAAGGCTTAAAATTGCAAAGATTACTGTGTTAGTGAAGGACATACTTTAATGCATTTGTTAAAGAAAAAATAGTAACAACAACAACAACAACAACAAAAACAAACAAACAAACAAAAAACAATCCCCATGTCCCTCTATTCATCAAGCTGCAGCTGTACTCACTTTCAATCTGGTTACCTAGTAACATCCAGGTAAAATACTTATGTGGCAATATGAAAAAACAAACAAACAAGCAGTATTTAAGCCCAAAGTGTTTTACTTTATATCTTGAATATGATATACATAACAATATATGATAGCCTTAGGGGTGTGTAGTTTGCCCACAGAGACATGTTATTGAGATGCTTTCTACTTCTTGAGTGTTCTTCACTGTCATGCAGACCTTACAGGCAAATGGTATTGCAAAGAAAATCTGATCATCCCTGTGGCAAAACAGATGATCTGCACTTTCTGTAAACTCCTTTGGTGCTGACCAATTTTATTTTTAAAGTAGATATTTAATCTAGGTAAATATCACCTCAGGCCATGTGTGGGGCCAGAACAGCTGTACTAGAAGGCAACCCAGCCTTATGGTAATTAAATAGCTCCAATTCTGACAAGACAGTATTACACAGCATTGTGTTGCCAAAAGATCCATGCATGGACACCTAAAGGACTGCACACACCTACAGCTGTGGACAGAGATAAAGTAGCAGGGGCTGCTGAGACAAGCGTTATGACTCTACTCAAATAAGCAGGTCCTTCCAGTTAAAGCCCATCAGGACTCTTCTCTTTCCTCAGCTGTCTGACACATGGGAAGTGTTGAGACAGCCATATGCAGATTTTGGTGGCTGCAGAAAAGATAGTTGCTTACAGGATTGTCAGTTATAGAACTGCTGTTCCAATACAGCATGTACACTAGTAATGGCAGCTGTAGTCTAACCACTTTGTTGTATCCTGAAGTAATTGATTTTGCTTGTTGTATTGGGTCTCCCTGTCTTGCAACATCTCCATAAAGCAGACTGCAGAGTGGAGTTGATAGAATCTTGCTAGCTTTGGTTCAGTCAAAACAGCAGACAAAACACAGATGAACAAATGCAGCTTAAGATCACTTCATCTGTTCTCGGAAGTTTAACATTTACTTGGATAACTTTACGCTATATTGGAAGCTATACTGTGAACCTACCCTAAAGGAAGTCTAAGAAAATGAATTGTTTGCATATGGTCTGCAATGGAGAGAAAATTTCTGTTCCAAATAAACAGCTTCAGACCATTAGGATGTCAAAAGCACTAAATAATTCTGTTAGATGCATATTGAAGAAATGGGACCTACAGCAGGTTAGCTGAAGTTCTCATTAAGGCATAGGCAGTCAAACAAAACAGTGCAAAATAACAGCTACATATTCTGAGATATTCAGTGTTGTTCGCAGTGATTTTACTTAAAAAAAAAAAAAAAAAAAAAAAAAAAAAGGATCACAGAGGCTCAATTTCTTGACAGGTAATCGTTCGTTTGTTTCATGTTTATAGCTAATTAATACAACATAATCCTTGTTAAGAATGAGATCCTTCATTTTGTGTACTTAACTAAGATTGATTCGATGATGATGCAGGAAAATGCCAGCATATGTGGTTCCATCTGGGTATTTCACTCAGATTTTTGAATGTTGGTGTGTGGCAACTATATTTACTTTTGCAAGTGGTAAATTTTGCTGTTGAAAAGATTATGTCCATGGACAGAATGTTTATTGTCTCCTGTGATCTTGGTAGGTCAGAAAAAAATGTTCTGTTCCTGTCAGTGTTTGAAAAATAGATATACTGCATGTAACTGATAAAAATAAATAAAACAGTGCATGGTTTAGGGCACCAGAGGTGGCAGAAAGATAAAAGCTAGAGAAAACAACAAAAAGTAGACTTCTCTCTGTTTGTTGGCTTGGTCAGAAAAACAGGATACCTTTCAGCTGTAGTTCTACTTAACAGCTTAAGAAAAAAATTGCAGAACACAGAAATTATAAAAGAGCTCACCAGTTCAGCTAAATTATTCAGCACTTAGAAGGCAAAAATAAGTAGCTCTGTCTGTAAGTATCTGTGTCCCAGTAGCTACAGAGCTTTTCATTACTGCCTAAAATTCTGGCAAAGGACTGGTCTTTAGTGTTGGTTCTTGCTAATCTTACCAAGCTGAGAAGACTTTGGATGGCAGTTGTCATCTTCAGTACATATAATTCCCAGCTGGTGAAATTAGAACATCAGCAGAGGCAGCAGAGAAGGCATCGCTATTCAATGCAGTTTCACTGCCTTACACAAAATGAGTGGATGTGCAAAAGAGTCCTTTCATCAGTTTTGAAATTCATTAATTTCTTTCATTAACTTTATTGCTTCAGAAGTGCCTTTATCACTCTGATCCTTTCTTTCCTCACCTGGTTTCTTAGTCAGGAAGGGACAAAGGAAACAACACAAATTGTTGCAACACAAGAATCTAGCCCTTTCAGTGAACAAAACCCTATCTAGTTCTATATATGTTTGCTGAGAAAACAGCGCTGTATCAGAAGAATTAAGTACATTCAGAATGTTTTCATCTCTAAGAGTAATTATTACCAGGTTCTGCTTTCAAACAAGCTGGGTCTTGAGTGAGATGGACATAGTAGGCCATCTCCTCCTGACACATAAACAGTTTCTAGTTATTATTAGGTGACTAAATTTATGAAATTTGCACATTTTGGCAAAGACCCAGAAGAACACCAGAATGTCACTCTGCTTATTTTCAGTAGTGATTCTTCCTGATTCATGCTGAAAAGTGACTCTCTTGACATTCATGAGTTATACTGTAAGGAACACGTACATATTTTACTTTTCTTTGGCAGGAGACAGATTTTCAGTTTTCAGATTTTCAACAAGATTTTCAGTTTCAAGTTGATAGACTACTGTAATGTTCTTGAATGTTAATACTTGCATTTTGACCTTTGTGGGCAAACACAAACTGTGGATCTATCCATCCTGTGACTCTTGTCTGAAAAAACTGATATGTTCCTCATGATGAAGAAATAGCTTTTAGCTTGAACCAATATTGACAGAATCTGTGTTAGGATCCCAGAATCTGAAATAGGGAACTGGAGATCTAGAAGCAGTATTATTTGTCTCTTGTTCTAATGAAATAACTAGGTTGGTAATTCAGCTATTAAACAGCAATGTAGACCAGAAGGAAGATCAATAAAGAATATAAAAATTACCAAGCCTTGCCAAAAATGTAATATCTATCACAGCTGACCTGACCAATGCAGAATGCTGCCTTCTTATTAAGATCAATACTCCTGTTATCTTCTAAATGTAATTTAACATTATTAAAACAGAGAACACCCTTTGGGCATGAACTTCTGCAGAGCACTAATAGCTTAGAAAAAAAGTCTGTGTAATATCTGCCTAAAATAATAGCTGAGGAACAAAGTCTTAGTGGCTCTCGTAAAGGCAAGATAATACATTAACTCAGAACTGAATCCTATGTCTTACATCTTCTCACATTGAGCACCGGTGAAGTTCAGGTATACTTAACACACACACAAAAACCAAAAACAAACAATAAAAAATAAATAAACAAACAAAAAATACACACATACAAAACAACAACAACAACAACAACAACAAACAAACCACAAAACCAAAACTAAAAACGCCCTAACTGGAGGAAACACAGAGGTTACATTTCTAAATATTATTGCAGTTCTTTAACAAGAGCTATGATTTCAAATTTTGATCTGTTTTTTAACAAATATGCCCCATGTAAACAAAGATGAGAGATCTGATCCAATGAAAGAACTTTTTCTTTTGCTCTCTGCAGTGGTACAATTAACAAAGTCTCTACAGTAAAGGTGGTGAGGAGTTAGTTACCTTTAGTCTCTTAAATAGTTCAAGCTGGTTAATGAAGCCAAACCAATATGCAGACTGCATAGAAATAGTATTGCTTGTCATAGAGCATGACTGGTTGACTTAAAAAAATAACATTCTGAAGGATTAAATATATTTTTACCTTTTCTAATTAATATTAGTACTTGTCTGTACAGAGGCTAATTTAAATATTAATATTATTATTTTGATTGTATGATTTTCAGTGATATTATTTTAAAACAATTATGAACAGCTACTAATTCCTACTACAAACAGAATTAGGCACTAGTGTGGCTTATTTCCCTTGTTATATGGCATTAGCTATAGGTATAATTATTGGCAAAACTGTGTAAGTCTTAAGGGAACTGTTGGAATATGCATATTCGCATACATACAATTAAATTGAAGTGTATATAAGTTCAATAAGTGTATAAGTTCGATTGAAGTGTAGCAGAACACTTGAATCTTCTCTCTTTCCTTACCAAACCACATTTAAGACAACAATCTTCCTAAGATTGGTAATCTTCAGCATTTTCCCTTTGAATATGAAGGTTCTTCCTTTCTTTGACTGGAAGCACTAGTGTTTGTGACTGCTTGAGTTGGGTTGTTCATTATAACCATTCGTTAAGCACTAAGTATGTTGAGAAATGCACAAAAAGCACAACTGTGTACAGCATTCCTGCTGGTAAGTTAGTACCTTGTAAGAACACCAGAGAAGGCAGTCTCTAAAAATCCACCCATCAGAAATGTGTCTATCTTTAAAGCATAACAACTAATTTATATGATTTGTATCGGGACAGTGACAGAGAAGAAAAACAACAAACAAACAAACAAACAAATAAAAAACAAAAATGGGATGGAAATGGGCTCAGTATTGTAGGTGGATATGGAGAGTTGTGAAATTATTTTGATGAGGAAACTTAAAATATGTAGTGCAGTATGCATCAATGGCCTGGGCACATGAAGGATTGGAGAGGCAAGAATAGCAATTTAAATGGCAAATTATGCTGTAACAGCTAAGGCAGTAAGTGACGATGACATTTTGGCAGCTAAGTTCATGATTAAATTGCTTGACACGTTGTTAGGGATTCTCAGTTGTCAGTATTTGGTGTTATATTTTCAGTCTGAGGCCTACCGTGGCCTTTCCACATGATTATTTGAGCACAGTCCCTTTCTTCCTTTTTTTTTTTTTTTACAGGAGGAAGTACCCATAAAGGTGCATATACTAGAGTTTCCTGATTACTTATCTCAACACAACAGTGACATCCTTAGGGTGGGAACACTGCCATTCTTCTAGAAGCCCTTATTTATCAGGAGGAAAGCTCAGCTATTTGCAGAAAGGCCCAAGATCTTTCTTTCCTTTGCCCCGTGCCTCAGAGACTCAAAAGGTTTTCCTTTCTTCATAACTGCTTCATCAAAGCTTCTTTCAGAGATAAAATATCTGTAAATTTTGAAGCAAAGCAAAAGCACTCCCTCCTCTTTCTTTCCACGGAAAACCATAAATTGTGAAAGTAAAATAACTGGGAATGGATTTATTTATTAAAAGTAAATGTAATTACATCATGAGTTAGAAAAATGTGTAAGGCATATGCAGTTCTGCATTATATATTATTAGTATTAGGTATAACACAGAAAGGCTTACTTATATTTATGAAATAAGTACAGATCCTTTTCTTTTCAGTAATGAAAAAACTAGTTGCTATTAACAATAGAGATATTCTGCATATGAAATATGAATTCATATTCACATGCATATTCATATGTATTAACCAATGGCATTTCTTAACGTAAAGAGAAAATGAGATAGCTGGAAATGTAATGCCTGAATTGTTGCCTTATTAATAAAGGATTTTTTTTTTGTATTCTCGGAATTAAAATGTAAATAGGCACCCAACAATTCAAGTTCAGAATGTAAAATGTTAGTAAGCTGGAAAATGAACAAGATATGTATTGGCATAGTGAATTAGAGAATTGAACTGTAATTTGGTGAAATGAATACAGGGACTGTAACTTGCTACAAGTGTAAGTTTATGAAATAAAATAATTTTATTTTCTGTCCTAATTACTTACAGAAAAAGTGTTAAAGGACTAAACAGCAGCACTTATAATTCTATTATTAACATGTTCTAAGATTTTTTAATTTTTCTTTTTTGAAGCATACATATGAATTAAAGCAAAAATTCTTTTAAAAAGGATAAATTTTCATATTTCCTAATGGTCATATTGGCTGATAACAGAAAACTGCTGGAGAAGCAGGTGGAGGTGTTTTAGGCATAGTCTTTTAAAGAACTGATGGACTGAGTAAGGAGCCCTTACAAGGGATTTGGCAGTCGACAGGTCATCAGGTGTGCATGCAGAATTGGTGTGACAAAGTCTGTTTCCCTTGCTGGTGGAAAGGGGGAGTCTGCAGCAATACATCTTGGAGAGGACAGACTGTGAACAACAGTATCTTGGTCCACAGCCAGAAGGAACAGAGAGCAGCATGTTTCTTGGTCAGATGAAAGTAACAACCCTTCAGTTTAATGGAATTGCCTATTTGACTGATGTTTGTCAACGCAATTCTTCTTTAATATTTTAAGCAAAGAATTATGAAAGGTAATACTGAGACTCCAGACAACTCAGCAAAACAGAGGGTTGGCCATCAGGCTTTGCTATTCTCTGGAAGGACAGCTTCTCCCAGTGCCAGGAGTGGACACAGGGCTTGCAGACATTCTGCCAGGGCTAACAGCAGTAGAAAACCCTGCCACTGCTAAGTAACATGCACTGTCTGCAGCACATTTGGGCTTCATATATAGCGGGGTACAGGAGTCTGTCAGTCTGAAACAGAAAAAGCACGCTCGAATGTTTAGTGAATGTATAGGATTGACTATTTGGGCAGTGGGAAATGAGTGTTTTCTTCCTGGTTTGCACCCTTGGTTTTCTGTTCTTGCCCTCAGCACATACCACAGATCTGGTGAAGTTACAGCCAGAGGGGGGTGCACACTCCCGGGACCTCTGGAGAAGAAGGGCTGAGAGCCATACTGCTGGCAGCATGGTGTGCTTCCATAGTGAAGGCTGCCAAAGTATTGCTGCTTTTCACCTGGGGAAAGACGTTTCTGTTTTTCGTCTTGCAGTCGCTGTCTCTACTTCAATTTAACATGATTTTTGATTTTTAACATAATTCTTATCAGAAGGTAGCTTATGACTGCTTATAGCTTCTGTGTCTATTATACACCCCAAAATATTTTCAGGTTTTGACTGTGACCTTTTAAAATCATTGGCATTGTATATATATGTTCATGGAAAAAAAAAAAAAAAAAAAAAAAATTGAGAAAAATCATTCACAAATATAAGGTCTATCTCTTGTGTTCAGAGAAACAAAATTCAGCAGTGTCAGGAGCATGCTGAGAAAATACAGTTTTTAATAGCTCTGTGGATGACTGCATTGTAATACAATTCACTTTCATCCCTATAAACAAACATTAAATTTGTGCTTATGACACAATGAAATGACAGAATAAAGTCAAACTCTATAAATGAGAAATGTGTTTCAGCTACAGGCAAAACTGAAAGAAAACTTTAATCAATATAATCACAAGGAATTTGACAGAGGATAATTATAAAGAAGTAGAAAGATGTCAGAGCTCATCCTTATGTTTTTATTGCTTCAGATAGGAATGAAGCAGAAGACTGCACAATAAAATGAAATGATTTTAGGGGTTGTCCCTAATACGGTGTATTTATACTGTAGTATTAGATATCATTTAGTTCCTCATTCTTATGAACTCCAAAGAACCCCCTCTTTCACTAACAGTATTTAGACGTGTTATTTATAATCATTACAATCTAAAGCCATAGCTGGGCATCAGAGTAAATAATAGTTTGCTTTTGAGACATACTATATACCACCATTTCCTTTCCATGTAAAAAGGAGTGAAGATTGCTTAAGAAATATAAAATTAGTCATTTATATTTGGTGTTTAGTCATGGATTATACTGTACCAAGTCACCTAGGGCTAAATTTTATGACCCTTTTCTGCCCTCACTGATGTAAAATTGTGCTAAATCAATAGGGTCACACTAGGGTAAGTAAGGTCAGGGTTAGGACTGATTCAGACTTCAGAACTATAGGGAAAATTAATGCTGTGTTTAATAATCAATTTGGGACAGGGCCAAATTTATGCTTTGCTTGGTGCCAGGTTTTACTGCATCTGCTTTGCATATCCTAAGGCTCTGGATTGCGTAATGGGACCTTCTGCAGTGCTTCCCTGAAGTAGCTGCAAAAATTGGACATAGATACAAGGCCTGGCAACAGCTGCTGTACCAAGCAATTATGTAGTCACTTTTTTTTTCCCCGTCCTGTGTCTCTTGGTGTTCATCACTGCAGTGGCTGAACATAGTATGTCACATGGAGAAATTAGCTTTCATATGCAAAGCAAGAAAAGAATAACTCAAACTAGGGAACTGAGCCACAGAAGGACTGTCAGAAGGACCACGGCAGAGGAGCGACCAGAAGGGATGTCTCCTACTCTGGGCTGTGCACAGCTTGACAGTACCTCCCACCTTTCAGCAAGGTCATTACCCTTTCCAGAGTGAAAGATTACTGGCAGAGCTTCTCACATTTAATTGCTGTCAGTGTCAAGCATGTTGCTGAACGACTGTGTGATTTTGTAACTCAGGAGAGGCCTGAGAAGAGGAAACACTCAGAAATTAATGCAGCTGGTTGCAGTGAGGTGTCACAAATCTCAGCAAGAGTGACAAGATTTGCTCCTTGAAGATAGCCCAAGAGTAATTCAAACCAATTTTGGGAAAGTGTGTGTAGGAGTTGTGTGGGAGAACATAAAATGTTTTGGTGAACTGTGGTCATTTATAGCTTGGGACCTAGTTGATCTTGGGAAAAGGATATTTAAAGGTAAATGAATGCTGATAGTTTGGTTGAGTAATTGGATGGATACTGCTGTAGTGAGCCCAATGTTAGACATTACAGTTATTTATTTATTTATTTATTTATTATAATTTGATTTGATTAACAATGCCTTCTAAATTAAGTCAAGTCTATTTGCATGTTCTCTTAGATTCTCTAAAAAGTCTAGCTTATCTAGAATACAATTAAGCCATAGCAAAGTCTTACAGATACAAAATAGAGGCCTTCTATTGATTTTGGTCTCAAAATCCTTCCAGTCAATTACCAACTACCCCTGACGCACACGTGCTCCATAGATACCTCCATTTATGATGTGTTCTTAACGTCTGCTTCCCTGGACGTCCAAAGCATCTCAGTTTTGATGTGGTTTTGAATCTTCCCCTTGTCTTCCCCACAGTGCAGGAGAGGAGACAGGATTAATGGACTGAGAGAGACCCAGCAGTCAGCAGCCTGGCGGGCTGCAAGTTTCTTCTGGCTCTCGCATACAGACTTTACTGTAAAGCAATTTTAGTATATGAGAATTAACAGTGACTGTGTGAAATGAATGATCAAGCACAGTTACTGGAGCCCATTTCTCCTCTCAAATGAATACCCCGTCAGCAGCATGACACAGTTTTCCTGCCCAAAGCAACCTGAGATTTTTGGAGTGTAGAGTTTCAACGGGTGAGGAAAACAGTGCCCCTCAAGCAGCCTTTGTTCAAGAGGTAATAGCACTTTCCAAGAGCACAGATGTGGATTTAGACTCTCTTAGGGCAGCTGAACCTGGATGTCCTCATTCCGCATTTGCAGCTGTGCTCTGGCTACTGAGCTTTATTTTATAAAACAGTTGTTTGCTTCTCCATTGTGCATTAGAAGAACAGAACTATCTCTGGCTCCAGCTTTTTTATTTTATTTTATTTTTAATAAAAGGTGTTCTTTATTCAGAATTTTGAGTCATAACTTTCATGTCTTGGGAATAACACTGGCGGTTACACTCAGCAAAGTGCTTAAACCCAAGAAAGGGCTGGGGTTTATTAAACACATTTCATTGCTTCCCTTGTTAATAGAGCACTGACATCAGTGGATTCTTTTCTAACTCACCCAATTTATCACCTATTCCGAGTTCATAATTTTTTCCTGACAGCTCGGAGCCTCAGAAATAATACAGACTGGAGTTAACCGTGGTGCATTTACACAGTCTATAACTATCATGATCTTTATGTAAACCAGACATCAACTTACCAAATAATTCAGGGATTCATTTAGAAGTGAAAAATCATCATAAAAAAAAAAAAAAAAGAAGAATAAAATCAAAGTTTCCAGAAAGCAAGATTTTTCTCTTTCAAGTATTAAAGAAGCTAAGTGATGTCTCAGAAAATTCTGAAGAATCCTTTCATGTATCCATCTGTCAGTGCTGAACATTTTGCTACTTTACCTTTACTAGTGGTTTCTCAACTTAATTGAAATAATTTACAGGAAAGGACTGAAGTCACTACTTTTACAGCTCTTTTTCCTCAATTTTCTCTTTGCTAGTTTCAGCTGGTGCTTTTATGCCCTCAATTAATAAGCTAAATAATGCATTTCCTTCCAGAAGCAAAGCTACATAGCTTCTGCTGAAAAGCCATCTCTTTCTCAGAATATTTTCTAATTTGTACTATTTCTTCTAAAGTTCTGTCTTGTTTTGTATAACTTTAGCAGAAAAAAATACATTCATTTAAATATATATATATATTTACTGAGAGATGAATGACAAATTGTATCCTTTTTAGGTTCTATGTGAACTCTGGTTCACATAACATACTCCTAGTTAGCTATAACATATAATTCTGCAGATCACTTTTTGTCTTGACTTTTTGCAGTTTGGTGTGATTGTTTCAACAGAAACACCATTGTCCCCTGCTGAGCAGACAATTAAAACTCTTACCCTTCACTACCCTTCACTAGGCAGTGAATGGGAAACTTAAGTCTTGGACTTAAGTCTGGAGGTATTAGTAAGGACTCCAGTGAAATGTTGTGGACCCAGTGGTTTATCAAATGAAAATATATGGGATTCCTTAGGACAGACGTGGTCTGTGTATAAAAATGTGCAAAAGCAGATGAAGCGGTTTGCAGTGTAGCTGTGAAGTGCACACAGTGCTCAGAGATACATACATCCCTCTGTTACTGGCCTGCTCTTCCAGAAAATGGAAAAAAAAAGAAAAATGCTTAATGATTAGAGTTTCTATTGATTATACACTTAATCTGGGGCTGGAGATCAAAAATGTATGCGTCTACTACAGAACCCAAGGTTATAGCCTCCCTTAATGTTAGAAAGAGAATTTCTCAAAAACACTCAGTTTGGCTGGATTGTCCTTCCCATGGTAGCTCTCCGGGGAGAGCCAAGCTCAGTAAATATCAAAGTCCAAATCTTCGAAGGCTATCTAAATTCCTAATAACACTCCAGAAACATAATCTCCCACGAGGAAAGTAATTTTTAATACCTCCAAATTTCAGTCTCCGAAAAGGTTGACAGGTTTACCTTTTCCTTGAAAAATAATGAAAGTAACATAATCAAAAGCACTAGAAGATGAACTAGTAATAAGTGTCACAATGTGGTACTTTAGGAACTTATTTGTTCAGATTATATGCTTTCCTTAATATGCGTATATATAAATGAGTTGTTGTCTCAGGCAGAATGATTATTCTGCAAACCCAGAAAACAAAACGCCTGCAGTTAATCTGGTGTTTTAACCCGTAATGATGTTTTGACTTGAACAAAGAATTTGTATCCTGTTTGGACTGGGATTTCTGCTGTTGTGTTGTAACTCAGTTTTAATGGCACTACATTAGTAATTCAGAAACATGCATAATTTAAGTGTCAGGTACAAGAAAGAAGAGAATATCTCAATTACCAGAAAATTGAGGTGCTGGTCAACAGTAGGCTCAACCTCAGTCAGCAGTGTGAACTGGCAGCCAGGAGGTCAAACCACATTTTAGGATGCATTAAACATAGCATAGCCAGCAAGTCAAAAGAGGTGATTCTCCTGCTACGCTTAGTGTTGGTGTGGCCTCACCTTGAATTGTATGTGCTGTTCTGGGCTCCACTCTATAAAAAGGGTGTTATGGTACTCGAAAGCATGCAGAGGAGGGCAACAAAGCAGGTGAAAGGGCTGGAGGGCATGTCCAGTGGGGAGAGGCTGAGGGAACTTGGGTTGTCTCACCTGGAGAACAGGAGGCTGATAGGTGTCCTCCCTGTGCTCTGCAACTCCCTGAGGAGGGAAGCACATAGGCAGGTGCTGGTCTCCAAGGACAGGACACAGGGGAGTGGGACAAAGCTGCACCAGGGGAGGTTCATACTGGACATTAGGAAACATTTTTTTACCATGAGGGTGGCCAAACAGTGGAGCAGATTTCCTAGATGGGTGGATGATGCCCCGTGCCTGTCACTGTTTGAGAGGCATTTGGACAATGCTCTCAATAATATGCTTTAACTTTTCTTTAGCAATGAAGTGGCTAGGCTAGATGATCTTTGAAGACCCCTTCCAACTGAACTCTCCTATTCTATTCTAAAATATCTGGAAAGAATAAAAAATGACTGCATACTTAGAAAAGCCTGGTGATAGAATATCTTAAAAAGAGGCAGAGTGGGGCATAATATCATAACTAGCTCAAGACAGATTGGTACAAATTCATTTTAATTTGTACTACCTTCTGGCTTGTCAGCTTGCATAGGCTCACTGGCCCTGCACTGAACCAAGGCTTTATATGATCCATTTTAATTCAGGACACCACAGGCAAGATCACATATATGTTGAAAGATTGTCACAGCTGGCAGACAGTGATAAATATGAAATGCAAAAAGCTTACTAATTTTGCAGACAGTCTTGCATTGTGCTTATTTGGCTTGCATTACTGTGCTGCCATACAACGAGTGGCAGTACAATTAATCATGAGCATCACAGAGTAATTTGTTATGACAGAGAGCCATGTGTGCTCATTAAAGACAGCTTCTCTTTTATCCCTTTATATTATGTGCCTCCCTTTGTGATTCTCATCAAGGAAATGGATTATACAACAGTGTGAAATATTTCCAGGACTATTTGAAGATAAGGGCTCATGGGCGGTAGTTCAAGGTACTCTCGAGTGCAGGTGGAGTTTTAGACCATCTATCCTGCTTAGCGTGCAGGTGATGGGGGACCCAGAGAAGATGTACACAGTCATGCAAAATGAGGATTAAAGAACTCCTAACAGGTACAGTAATCAAATCTGTATTGTTTGTCAGTGCCTGCTGACACTAAGCAGGCATCCTGTAGTAAGTCGTTCAAGACCAAGAGAGAGCAGACCACCTCCTCTTCCCTGCCTACCCCACCTGCCAGAGAGGAGGTTTATTAGCAGAGGATGTGTGGGATATGGGCAATGAATATGTAATTTTGCAAATCATTACCCTACTGATCAATCACTGCATTTATCAGATGGCACTGCATCACTGCTGTTTAAGTCTAATGCTAAGATTCTAGCTTTTTTTTTTTTTTTTTTTTTTTTTTTTTCCTTATTTATGGCATAGCTGGGCTCATGCACTGATCCCCTTTAGCTATCTAATTGCTGACCTCATTTGCTAATTAGGCTAAATACATGTGAGGCATAAACTGTAGCACTCTAACCACTCACCTCAAGCATCACAGTACTAACAGACAAAAGGCATATTTATGGCTCTTCAGCCGGCTACATAAATACATAAATGCAAGCTTTTTCAACATAAAATTTTGAATGCCTAAGATACAAGTGTTTATACCAATGATAAAGACTAGGTTTGTGATGCAGTTTCAGTAGCATAAGCTATTTCTAGTAATTTATTTTCTGAGTTCAACAAAATACAAAGGTGTCTAATTGATGCACCATTTAGTTTAGTTTTTTTGTTTGTTTGTTTGTTTGTTTTTCAATAGCAACAGAAAAAAACAGTCTAAATTTTTGAATGAGACAGTGTTATTATTATTTTTATAATGTTGTGAAAGACTAAACTGAGGTGGAGATGACAAATAATGCTGCCCAACATCCATTTTATGTCAATGAGTTATAGCAAAAATAGGAGTTTGACTTCTGATTCCACACTTGTAATTTCTGGATAAATACTAGAGTATTGTTAAAATATCTCTCAGTTCATATTCACTCTCTAAGAAATTCTGACATTATTTACATGTGAATAAATATGTGTAAGGGAAAGCTTGAAAAAATGTACTTATAGTGGAGCCACTTAAAATATGTACTGTTCTGTAATAATTCATTTTTAAACAATATTCTTACTATTGGAAAAATCCACCAGAAACAGAAGTATATTTCAAAATAGCAGACTTTTCAAAGTCATTTTTGCACTTTATTATGTGCTTTGTGTGATAAGTGACAGAGATGTCCAACTGCCTTTCTTGTGCACATATTCTTACTATTTGCTCTTTCACTGCTAACCCACCTCCTCACAGTTCATTTTAGTGTTCAAAATGTCTGACAGAGGAGCTTCAAACACACAAAATAAGCAAACAAACAAACAAAAAATCACATCAAGCTAACAGACCCCTGCCAGTCCCCCCCAAATCTCCCCTGATTATTAATCTGCCCTTTCAAAAATATTGCTTCTACTAGTCTGAGACCTACAGTGAGTAATACCAACCCTACTCCAGTAATAGGATTAACAGAGCGGGTTATAATACATCATGTTCTGCTGGGATACCTGGGCAAACCTCACCCTAGCAGACCACCCTCCTCTTGCCTGCCTAGCCTTTGGATATTGAAATCTGTGAGATTTTGACAAGCTCTGCAGCAAAATGCATTTGCAGGCAATTTAGAGAGCTCAAGGCATTATTAGTTGAAATTTTCTGTAGCTAAATGGTATCATTATTGCCTAGAGGGAACATTGTTAGGTTTTAACTCTTTTAAATCCTGCATGAATACTAAAGGTGAGAAAAAATGTGGTATATATTTGAATATTGATGAGAACAGTTCAGACTCACTTGCTTTAAAAGCTGGGTCAGACATCATATTCTGGATCTAGTAATCAATCCAGGTAGCTAATAATTATTTTCCATGAAATAGACTTTTATTTTTTTTTTTATTATTATTATTTTTATTATTTTTTTTTATTATTATTTTTTTTTTAGTGATAGTGCTGCCACATCACAGAATTGTGTGTTCCTGTTCTTCGGCTAGCCTTTGACATCAATGATGCTTATGCTCTTGGAAGGAATAGAGAAACATGCAGATTCTCAGATGTTCTTGAATTTCTCAGAGTGGATTTATGTATACTTATATTGAAATGAACAGGTAAATCCTTGAAGTCAGAGGCATTTGTTATGCTGGGAACAGTGAGATCCATCTCCTGTGGAACTTTACAAACAGTACAGACCTTTGTAGGTATTGTAACACTACAAAAGTAATGACAAACTGTTTACAGATACAGACTTATTACAGCATGCAATAAGTAGCAACACCTAAGGATTTCTTACAGAAAACAAACAAACAAACAAACAAACAAAAAAACTCATCTTCCCTCCAGGCACTGAAACAGTGCAGTCACCAGACATTCATGTGCACTCTCTTGAGGGATTTCACTGACCAGCCCCATGCTCATAAAGACTGGCACATGACAAATCAGAGTAAACATGAAAAGAATTTTACCACAAAAAGAAAGTTTAAAGTCTTTTACAGATTAATGACTTTTTTTTTTCCTGTTTTCTAGCATATCACAACTAAATATTACTTCTTTTTAGTATTACTGTAATAATAAGTAAATTACACTGGTTTTGTTTTGTAAGATATCATTCCATTAAACCTCCATTGCATTGTATATTTGTACATGCTGATAAACATTAGAACCACCGCTGTCAGCAGTGGCATAAGATTCTACATGTTATTGCATCAGAAATTCTATTATTCAAAGGAGAAATTAGAAAATTAATCTTTTCAGTGTTTTGAATCAATCTAACATCCACTTTATTTTTCTGCTGGATAAACTTATATGAAATGTGTTATCTTAGGCTCTCTCTTTAATCTGAATATTCCTGCCATAAATTACATGTGATTGAAGGTAGTTTCATAATATTTTTATGAATCTCATGGTTCAAAACAATCTTCTTATAGTTTTGCCCAACAACATCAGTATATTAATGCATTCTATCATACAAATAGCAGAAACATAAGTGTATAAACATATGGAAGTCACATATCTTTTCCATTTCTCATATCAAGCTGTAATTTTCAGGAAAATACAAGCTAGGTAATATAAAAGCTGCAAGTCCTACACTGATCCTGCAAATGACTAGGTTAATGTAATGACCCAATGCTGATCTAATTCAAATGAATGGGGATTTTATGATTCAGATGCAGGTATACACTTTCAGTGTAAACCACAGTTCAACAGAAGGGTAGTAAGTATTCTGTAAGAAGCCATACCTGCTAAATTCTACCAGAATAGGAACCTATTAAAAAACAAACAAACAAACAAACAAACAAAAACGAACAAAAAAACACACCTTACTTAAAATTTAAAAAAAAAAACACCGTCACAAGATTAATGGGAAGGGTTCTGATCAGCCAGGAGAAACTGTTATCTGAAAATAGTAATTTAGGTCCAAAAAACTTAATGTATCTCTTTTCCACTGCACTTTTGTTTGCGTGGCACAAGACCTGAATATGTTTGCAGATTCATGGTCATAGAATGAAAGTGTCATCTTCCAGTCATAACTATTGTCATCAGGGTAACCAATGTACATGTCTGTTCAAGTGTTTCTGCTGATAATCTTCTAATCTTCTCAAATTTGTCCTTGCATCCTTCTGAGTGTTTTGTCAGCCAGACTTCTGCTTGAACAAGGTTGAGTTCATTCTTAAAACAGATGAAAAAAAAAAAAAAAAAAAAAAAAAAAATTTCTAATTATCTAAAAACAAAAATTAAGCAAGGAGTGTTTTGGCAATGATCAGCATATCTATGCATGCAGATGTGTTTGTGGAAGGGAGAGACACACAATCTCCCTGGCATCCTTCCTCTTGCTTGTGGTGTAGCTCTCCAGCATGTTACAGACAATCACAGAACTGGTGAGTAATGGGATAGGAGGGAGGTATTTGGCTATGATGATGATAAAAGAAAGAAATGCCAGTGAATGTAGAGACAAACCAATGGCCTTTGATCTGTGCTGTATAGAAAATATAGTCATAATTAAAAAAAATAAATAAAATTGAGGCTTTCATATATATATATGTATTTCATTTTATTACTGAACAGAAATGAAATATTTTCATTCTTTGTGCATGAAAAGAGAGACATTGCCATTTAACACCAGTTCTGCCTGTTTGCTTAGCCATAAAAACATGTGCCAGACTTCAGGGGACCTGGGCCAGATCCTTCACAGTGGTGTGCTACATCCCCAACATGTATTTTAATAGCTGGCCACCCTTCACTTGAAACACTTCCCTACTAAAGCTGTACATCTTTGCAAAATCATTTGCCTTTGAAAAATTCCAGCTTGGTGCAAGAGGACTAGGTGAAGGAATATACTTCAAATTGTTTGACAGTGTATTAAAAACCAGTGTCAAGCAGATGCTTGGCAATTAAGAAAAATGACTCTGACAGAAGAATTACCAATATTTAAGTGCTGCCTGGTACATGTAACCCATCATACATCACAGATGGTTTTAGATTAGCAACTACACTTCACTTTCTAAAGTTGTCAAAGTGAAGAGACAGAAAGACATATTGGCATCACCTACTCTGATACTACGAAGAATGTGATAACACTGACCAAGATTATCACTCCTTTTCTGCTTTTTGTTTTTTCAGTATCTTCCAGCAGCTTTTCTGCCAAACAGCAGCTCCAAACTCATTAATATACTATGGGCTATTGTCCATGACTCCTTGAAAAAAAAGCTCATTAGCCCGATACTATCATCACCAGCACTTCTTTAATTCCGGGAACTTAAACCTGGCAATAGCAGGGAACTAAAAAGTTGTTTTAGCTTGGAAAAATAGTTTTCGCCCATTGTGATAACTTAGGTATGCATTGGCAAGTATCTTTTTCTCCTTTGCATACTGTTTTCTCATGACATTTTTGAAGATTGAGGTTATGGCTTGGGAATACTTAATTAGATTTTTTGTACATAAAAATAGAGCTATCCTGCTGAAGGCAACACTCAAAATGCAGTGTATTGAGAACTAACACTTATATAGCAAAATTGTGCTTTTGGGACAATGTACAAGCTAGAACAACCTGTCCTTTGAAGGATGATGTGCTATCCCTGAACAGGTTGAACCAAACTTCCTTTTAATGGTCTGTGACTGATTAGGTTGAATCTCCAAACATAAAAAGGATCCAGAGCATTCATGTAGGACTTAGAATTCCTAGCTTTTTAGCCTGTGGATTTGAAATTGTTCATAAAGGCCCTTATCCTGCCAGATGCTCTGTGAAACCCCTGATAGTGTGCTGGTAATTAACAACATGATAAGAAAACAATGTTCACCTCTAATAATAAATATGAGGTTCCTTTTGCTTGATTATAACCACTTGGTAGCCAAAAGCGTGCATACTTCACAGTGGTCTCAGCGGCCTTTAGAGATGACAATGATCTGAATTCAGACATTATAAAGAGGCATACTTTTGAGGAATCACGGAAGAAAGCCCTGTTTTCTTAGAAATATTGCTCTATGGCGAATGATTTAGCTTTTTCTACATGAAGGGTATAAAAAGAAAAAACAGGTTTGAGGATGGGGAAGTTGGCAATATTTGTAGCCATCACATGAGCCCACCTACAGGGCTACCAGAGACTTCAGGGATGCAGCCACTGTTAGAGCTGGCAGATGAGATAAAGGAATGGCTGTAAAATGCTTTCTGGCCTAATATCAAGGATCTTGTTCCTTCCTCTTTCGTTGTGCAAATGCAACCCTTCTTCCCTTCAGATTCAATGAACAATTAAAAAATCTTTCCAGGCTATAATGGAGTTGGAAACAAAATTGAACTCAGAGAATTTTGATACTGAGGATTTTGCTGTGGAAAAAAACTGGAGGCTCATGATTATCAGTCTGCTGATATGGTGTGTATTTGTTTCCATCTCAGTTTCTAACCTCCTTCCAGTGGACTTCTATACACTGGAGCTGAAGATATATGGTTAATGAAGTTCTCCATTGTTCTTCAAGATTGATGAGGCTGTATAATATTATGTCCTTTATTGCTCACCAGGCTTTCTTCGATGGCTATATCTATAGGTAACAAAACATTATAGACGAAATTGGAATTCATTTGTTTTTCATAACTACTCAGTACACAGTTTTTCTGCACGAATATGCTGTGCTTCAGTTCTTAGTTCAATCTATATTTAAATGAAACCTTTAGCAGGAAACTTACATGACTTATTGATATAAATTGTTTATGGCAATCTTAGATTTAAGTTGGTAGGCTGCTTTACAAACCCTGAACTTGATTGAGAGGCCTATATAGCAGTTAGGATTTCCTAACAGGTTCCTGGCAGTGCATAAACTGCCTCAATTTCTTAAGCTATTAAAGATTATCGTTTTTATGAGGTAAGATTAAAGACTTACCTGCTTGTGAAAAGGAGATAGACATTCAAAAATATATCTGTTTTTATTAGCTGCTGTTCAGAAACCATACAGAATTGATTAGTCTGTGGCATTTTCATGTATTCCTTTTGCAGGAAGTAAAGGGTTTCAGAGCTGTTCCAACTTTTAAAATATTTCAGTTACACATTTCATCTATTGATTCAATTCTGAAGGTTGTAACTGCTGTGGAAGTTGGTTTTATAGTTCTCTTTATGCAGGAAAATACCAATTTACATAAATATCATTTTCCATTCCTATTTGTGACATCAAAATGATTTTGAAGTTTGAAAGAGGAATTTAGCATTTTCAGAGAAATGAAGGACTTATCATTGATGAAGTGATGCAACAATAACCCGGGTTTTCTGTTTCACATGGATGCATTGGCATGAGGGGATGGGATTTTCAGATTGATCCCAACCACAGTGTGCTACATCCACTCCGTGCAGCAACAGGGGTCCTCTGCTCTCAGAAATGACAGTTTTTAAATAGAGAAGCCTGACAGAAGGATGCTCAAAAAGAGTAGAGTGCAATGCACACCTGGCATAAAACTAATTTTTAGATTTTACACAGGAGTATAAACTGAATGAGGGGTTGGGAGTGGATTATTTGTAGACTGACTTGACTTCTTACCAATATGCTAGGTTATCTCATGGCTGTGACTATGTGTTTAACAGGAAACTCCCATTCAGTATCTTAAAAGTCTCTTTAGAGAGGTATTCATCAATACATTTGTGCATTTACTAAATGCTTCTGAAAGCCTTACTTTCTGCTCCCACAACAGTAAGGTAGCACAGCAGCAGAATTTAAACACAAACAGCAGATCATGTACTCTAATGGCTTTCTGGAGGCTTACCGTGCTGGTGGTGATCTGGACCTGACTGGACAGTGAAGCATCCAGAGCACTTTTTGTAAAAGAATAAAATCTTGCCTGTGATCTTTCTTTTGTCTGTATATCATGTATTGTGTGTAAGCTGTCTTTTCTTCTTTCAGCTCAAGACACAGGAGTAACAATAGTGTTATAAACTGTCTGCAAATAGGTGGCATATAGAGCTAGAAATACAAGCACATAATGATGAGTTTTATTTTTACCATGAAAAAGTATTGGAGGTGTATAGGTGGAAAATTATTGAAGTCCTTTAGAATGAATGAAAAGATCTACTTTTTCTACTGGCAAAATACACATATATAAACTAATATTTTTTTCAGTAAATTAGAGCATTTTCCTAGGTGACTTTTAGAGGGAAAAAATAGTGTTCATATAAAATAAAGCTAACAAGATCTATTGAGCTCTGCTATGTTTTTTAGGTCTGTGGTATATCTAAACACTTCCAACACACACGGAAACTAACCAACCAATCAGCCAACAAAGGTGGATAATTACATTTGAAAAGGTAATTTTTTTGTGTGTTAATTCTTGGAATGCTTGATTTTTTTCTTCTCTTGTATACACAGAACTTTATTTAAGCAGTCATTGATTTCCAATCTTGCATCAAGATCTGCCAGCTCTGAGGCACACAGAAGTGAATCCTGCAACAGTATTGGAAACACTGTCAATTTTAATGTGGTATTTGTAATGATCTGAATAAGTGTGGACATCTTATTAATAATGCTATAATATTCATCAGTGATTTTTACAGATACAAATCAAATGTTCAGTGAACTATCTGTTATACAGGCCATCTAAGCAACTGAATAGTGAATGCTTCATTTCCCTGGTAACTGTATGCCCTACTTGCTGTCACTGATTCTTCCAGAGGAACCATATCATGTTGTTGCATCAGCCAAACATAATGTAAAAGCACTTGAGAACACATGAGGCTCATTGGTTAAAACAAAAGAGAAAGGCATCATTTGGGGCTTTTTAAAAAGTGAATAGAGAACTTAAATTTAGAAATGTCTTGAAGACACAGGTGCATCTAATAATTATAGATAACGGATATCAGCATCTCTAAGCAATGTATAGCTCATTTTGAATGATGATTCATTCAAATAAATGACTATCCCATTTATACCAACAGGATTAATACAGGCATATTTGAGGACAGCTCAGGGCTGAATTGTTAATAGCAGTTGAAGCAGTTGTGGAAAATAACATGACCATGACAGTGCTCCACCCTACATCCACAGACAGAAGACATAAGTTCTGCCCTGCCCACAAGCCTGTTGACTTGGGCTTTCAGTTACAGCAGGACATGACCTGCCCTTACTTGTCCCTAGACAAACGGGACAAATGAGCAACACCATCGTGTTGAAACTGGTTATAAAACCAACATACTGAACAAGGTGCACAAATGCATCACTTGGAAAATGGAAACCAGCCTGTTAAACTAACTTTACTTCTTAATTAATTTTTTTTCCCGTGACACAAGTTACTGAGTAATTTTTAATTTATTATAAGAGCAGTTGAAAGCAAACTATCACATGCAGAGAGACATTTTCAGTTCTTCTTCGAACTATGGATCGGTATGCATTTAAGTTAGAGGAAAATGTTGTTTTTAGTGAAACTATAACTGAGTCTTAAATCGTCTAAATTCTATGAAATTCAATACATTTGTACATCATCGAGGGATCCTAGGAAGGAAGCTGGTTTACAAAACTGGGTAAATACAGCTCAATGATTGTTTTAATTCATATAAACCTCATTAATTCCAGTGGAAATTGGACCAAGGAATATTCTTTGAAGCATGGGAGATTACAACTGTACAAAGTATTTTGTATATAAAATATAGTGGCTTCATGGCATTAATTATCTTTTTATATATCTTTTATTAGTCCAATCATTTAGTCTTAAAACAATAAATCCTACAGTGTATTTTTCACTGGAAGTTGCATAGAGAGTCATCTTAAGTTGTCCTGAATAATCATCCACGTCCCTTGTGGTTCAACATGATGCAACATGTGAAAGCAAATTCTGTTGTCATGGCACCTCTCTAATCACTAAAACGAGGTGAAAAACTTGATAAAAATAAAAAACAATTTAAAGAGCCTATTTTAAGCACTCTACTAGATATTTAGTTCTCTAATACTGGAAAAAAAAAAAAAAAAAAAAAAAAAGGTCTTCCATTGTTAAGAAATTGGGGGTTACTTTGTAGAATGGCTTTGCCTCCAGTATTCTTAAAAGATAAGACTAAATATTTAGGTAGAGCAAAATTTCTAAAGATAACTGGGAGTATTCCTATATTGACATTTGTTTACAGTACTTAAAAGCATATTTCTTATAATTTAGACAGAACAGCATCTTGCCCATTTTAGAATAAAACAATAAAGTTAAGAAGGTTCTATCATCTAAGTGGGAGAAGGAAGAGATTTAAAATTCTAATCTGTATGAATTCATAATGGGAATACTTTAAGAAAACATGAGTCAGTATATTATAATTGTACAAGTATAATCAATATAGTTAGATGTTTATTTAATGGCAGAGTGAATTATCACTCAAAATAATAATTAAAAAGGGTGATCTTAGTTTCTAGGCTGAAGTTATTAGAAGTATCAACATTAACAACAACTAACATTAAGATCTAGAACCACTTACAGATCTTGTCACATATAATTCTCTACTAATATTCTCTGTTCTGCCACTGAAAGCATACTGTTGTGTAGGAAGAATAGGAAGAATAGCTACAACACTCTGGGCAGAAAAGCCAGAATAGAACAGCACTAGTGCACTTGCTAATGGCACAATCACTCTCCTGACAGGAAGGTGGGCAGGAAGACGAGATTATTTGGAGAAAAGGATGAATAGTGGAGGTAAAGCTGAACACCCACATAAGAAAACAAAACTGAGTGTTGCAGGACTATGTGCTTTTATTTCTAAATTGTGATGATGCTAATGCAGAAGTAAGGACCACCATTTCTACACTGTGAAAAAAGTCTGGGTAAGCTCAGTCAGAATGATTGCAGACCCAGCAATAGAGCCATACCTTGAAGTCTGAATGCAAACACAGCCCTGTGTCCTGCTTTTCTTATAAAGTGGCCCTAGGCAACCCACTCCTCCATTTCCTCTATAGAAAGCCTACTTTCCTACCACTGTGTTCCCCCTCTGTTCCAGGTATCCTGAGTACTTCTTGTGTACAACTCCATTGCAGGATGGAATAAGTACACTTATATATTTTTCCTCTCAATATTTCATAGTTGCCTTTGTATTGAAAAAAATATTAAGGTTTATTCTTTGTACTCAGAATTCTGTTCTGCCATTTCCAGAGTCAAGTGTCAGTAACACCAAAAAAAAAAAAAATTGTATATTATTTGTATTTAAAACCAGTCAATGAAATGCCTGTTCAGTGGGTGTCTATGAGCAACCCCGGTTGACCTGAAACCTCATTGTGATGATCCCCTTTTTTTCTAAGTAGCAGAAATGAGTATTACTAAATTGGCTTCATGTTGCTTCCACAGAAAGGACCAGTACAGCTTCAGAGTCTGATTCATTTTTTAATATTGCTGGGGAAAACTTTCTGTGCTGGTGGAGAAGCAACAAACAATTGAAGGCACTTCTATGGCTTGGACCACAGTATGTGTGTTCATGAACATATGGGAATTCTTCAGTATTTACAGCCTTTGACTTGGAAAACTAATGTACTATTTTTGACTGGATTATTCAAATTAAACCACAAGGAAAGGAGAAAACAAACAATCCAACAACTCATCAATGCTCAAACCAGCATAAGGGATCACAACAGCTTGGAGGCAAAGGAGTAGATCCTCTTCAAGAACAGCCTTGGCTTTCTACACCTCCCAGGACCTACTCTGGGAACCAGTCATATAGTTTGATTAAGGCAGAGTGTGTTAGGTTCTCACAGAGCAGGAAGAAACTCTGAGGAAAATAATTATTGGAAAATATTTTTTCTTGGATTCTGTAGAAAATTGAATTCATAGGGCAGTGATAAAAATGGCTGCAGTGTCACCTTGTTTTCAAATAAAAGGTATTTATTATATCAGATTATCTAGAGCACTTAGAAAAATCTAAGGGGGATTAAAATGAGAGATCAATCTGTAAAACAAGACTCAGTACTTGGAAAATGATATTATGTACCTCTATTTGTTATTTTTCAGAGTTTAAGTAGGCACTTGGGCTTTCACATGTGAAGTAATTCATTCTTGGATTTCTCTCATTATCTCTTTCCTTCTACATATATATGAGAAAGAGAGAAAGTTAAGTTTCTTTAGTCTCAAAACCTCTTATAAATTATTCAGCCATGTCCAATCTTGTAATTAAAATGTGCATGGCATCTTTTTCAGCACTACAATTTATTTTCTAGTAGCAGCAATTAATTTCAAATAATCTCTACAAAGGAGGATAGCAAAATCTGCTAAATGATACTTTAAGCAATCACACAAACCAAGAGTAAATCCCTCTTCTTTCAGATTTACTCTGAGTTTTTATTTTTCACTCTTTCATTTGCATTTTCAAGAAAGCCTAAAAGTAACTGTCTTATAATTCATTGTAAATCATCTGAGACATTCATTGAACCGTCACCTGAAGACAAAGTATGCAGATCTGAGAAACATGCCGCAGGTAGAGTAGAGGACAGGTACAAGAGAAGTACAAAGGTAAATGAAACCTGAGGAGAAACACACACATGTCAAGGCAAAGCCAACTGTATTGCTGCAATATAAACAAATTTTCTTCCAACAAAAGCTTACACAAAACTTTCTTTGCAAAGTATTTTTAGCAGAAAATGAGGAACAGAATTTACACACAAAAACTGCCTTCTCAACTCAAAAGCTCCTCTAGGTTTGCAATCAGAGAATAACATGGAGATAAAACTATCAGTTATACCAATTTTATACTAAAATTCATTTTTCTATATGCCAAGTAAAAGGCAGTTGAAGCAAACTGGAATGGCAAAGCTTTAGATCAAAACATTTTTATAAACCCTAGTCTGAATGATTTAAAATTATGCACACTGATGAGAAATTGTCTCAAAATGATCTATAAACAGAAAAAGTGACTAAATATGTCAGTAAAATCGTTTAGTGGAAATAATTCAACCAGCACTAGAAAATATTTATTTGATCTACATAGCTTTTAAAAATGCATCAGTGAGTGCGAGGAGAACATCTCCCATGAAGTAACCTGTATCTGGATCTGTGGGAATCATTTTGGTCATTAAGATATACTCAGTCCACTTGGACACAGTGTCCTATTCTTCTGCTGAAGGAGATACAAACATGAAGTAATTCTACAGTAAGAATAATGTGGAATTCCTCGGGATTGTGAAGAAAATGAAGAGTTAGGACTGCATCTATAAAGAATTGTAACTAATCCTTTAAAGATTTTTCTTGACCAGAAAGAGGGATTGCCAGTCAAACCTAATCTAAACACAATCTTCTTCCTAAAGTAAGCAAGTAAATCTGTCCACTCAAAGCTGATTTTGCTTCCACTCTTGAAACATGTTCATTTGTAATCAAACAAAAGATGTTATACTGAATTTCCACTTAGGATTCAATTTAGAGAGTGTGTCTTAGATAGACTGTCCTAAAGATAACCTGACTAGTTATTTTCAATAAAGCAAGAAGCCCTAGTATTTCATCAGATATGATACAGCCCAAAAGAAATTTTGTGAAACTTTAAACTTTTATGAGATGTCAGTACAAGTTCAAGCAAAATTTGCAGGCAATCACTGACCCTTAAGACACATATCCATCTGCTGCCTAACTTTTTATTTTTCCAAGAGTCCTTTTTATTACTTTTGTTTGTTTTCCGTGCATGTAACAACAAACTGAAGTCAATTCAGGACAGTAACAACTTTGGTCTTCCATTGATAGTGATTTAGCATGTGCTGTTTATGTTCCACTTCCTTAATGTAGAGACATTGAAAGACTGAAATCCTGATTTGCTTGAATTGTTATTTTTCCCTCACTAATTAAAATATTACCATGTATTTAGCAATCTAGATTGATTTTAAATATATATTAATTAATCAATAAAAAAGATCTTCCTTTACTAGGAGTAGCTGGAAAATTAACATTCATCTGGCATTTGAAAACACATGAAAGAATAGGTGATTTCATATAGGGCTTTCTGCAGCATATACGACACTGAACCACACTTAACTCACTACATAAAATGGCCAGTCTGAGATCACCTAAAAATAAAATATAAAAAATAATATAAAAAAAAATCAAATCTGTTTCAGGAAGGGAGACACACCTCCCCATGGGTGGTGATAGCTGAAACCTCTCTGGGTTCTGGTGACAAAAAGAGTTGGTGTATGCTTTCCACTGTTCTGCAGTTAGCTTTAAAATGGTTTACACATGCTACCATCTGAACTCTCTTTGGGATGTATTTTGTATTGAATTTTTCCTCTGTTGAAGCAAAATGATAGAAAAGCCCTCTGAACTCTCACCTCAGCACCTTCTCAGCAGTCCAGCTTAGAAAGCAAGCCTTTATCTCTTTGCTGCATGTAGCCTCTCCACTGCAGCTCAAATGCCGGTTGGAAATTAAGTGAAATCTTTTGGATACTGGTAGCAGAACACCTTCCCACCACATCCTGAGTCACACACCACATGCTTCATGCTTATTCACTGATTTGAATGGATGTGCACCTATAGACTTGTAGGTTATACAACTGTCTGTTGGTAAAAATAATGGGCAGTAATTGTTTGAAATTTCCTACTGCAGTACTGTCACTTCTGTGATTCCCTGTTTTCGTTCATGTCCATCAGAAACACTTTCCTGAGGATAACCTACCCCCATCTCAGCTTTAAACTTTTGGTTTCTTACTTGAAGTAACTCTTTTTAGATAGAAATGTTGAAACACACACTTCACAGTGAACATGATGGGTCTGCTCAGCTGAGGGCAGGCCACAGTTCTCAAGAGCTCTCTGTTGAAGGGCTGAACTGAGCAGTGTTTATACAGCAAAGATTTCCTTTGCTCATCTCCTTGCGTTCCTGAGTTCCACTTTCCCCATCAAAGTTTTATATTTTCAGAGAAAATTCATTTTGGAGAAAGAGAATTGCTGGCTGCAGAGCATCAGAGCTCTCCACAAAGACTAGCTCTGTCAGTAGCCATACTGCAGGCCATCCGCTTTCACATCTTCCTCTGTGTATCTGATCTCTGAGCTAGATAAGCCATGTCAGAGGAGATGGGGAAATTTTCATGCAAATTTACTCCTCTAACTTGAAATGTTGTCAAATATGACTGCTAAATGCTATACACATCTGTTCCCTAGAAACTGGAAAGCATGAGACTCTTTGCTAACTGCTAACGCCACAAATGACTTGTTTATTATAGTGGATTTCTGTCTAATTCATGTCTGTAATCTGAAGGATAAAATTTTAAGTAATCAGTGTTCTCATACTCCTTGGCTCTATTATGTACTTTATGTATATACTGTAAACAGAAATAGGTCTGTGCTGATTTTTCCATAGTGATTGGAAAGAATTATTCCTGAAAACCGTTGGCTTAAGAACAAAGAAAATACTGTGGCTGAAGATAACTCTGTAACATTAACTCCTCTTTCAGGGATGTCTCTGTCACATGCTTCCTCAGGTCAATACTAAAGAGATAATTAATGTAGTCAAGCTAATTAGTTTGGTTGCTCGTGAAGAATGGGGCTTTGTTTTCAAAAACAATGAGAAACTTACAAATTTCTTGACAGCAAATATATCTTTTTAAATATGCTTCTCAGGTTTTGTGCTTTGTGAAGTCTTCCTAAGGGAAACTCTTTTTGCACAGCAACAAATAAGGGAAACAATATGAAATGCTTCATCTAGTAGTATTAGCAATGAAAATGAAGTAGGGAAAAAAAAGTTCAAACATTGTACAAATGTACGATGTAGCATGTTACATTTGAAAAGCATTCTTACAAAGTGTGCAGGGCAGATGTGGTGGTACAGTAATAAAGAATGATTAGCCACACTTCTCATTAGTTTTTTTTTTTTGTTTGTTTGTTTTTGTTTTTTTTTTTTTCCCTGACGTGGAAACAACAATTTATCATATCAATTAAATTTACTTTTCTCAGGTAACCCCCAAATGATGTTTATTTTTTGCACTAAAACATTCCTTTTTACTAATATAGATAAGAAATTAATCTGACATTCAGTAACACAAATGAGAAGGCATGAACACAAAAGTAAATTTAAAAGTTATTTTTTAAAGACACTCACTAGACAAAAGTGATGGTTTGTTTGTAAGAAACAGTATATCACTGTATTTGTGCTTCTGTCCTGTGACCATCTTAAGCATGTCTGTTTTGTTGTGTCCTCCCCCCACCCCCGCATGCGAAAAGAGTGCTGCACCAAGATTTCTTTCCAGCCTTCAATTGGTCAATCCTATGTTTATCTTGTCACTCCCAAGGAGGAGAAAAAAAAAAAAAAAAAGACTGTAGTCAATAGGAAGAAGCACTGCTCTAGCTATTTGGGATTTGGCCCATCATCAGGGCCTGGCAATCCTCTACTTGCTACACCCTTCCACTTATTCCACCACTTTTTCTTGACATCTTTCATCCTTGGGTAGTTGCCCACATGGTGTGGTATTCCTGATATGGTGCACATAGTATTTTTCTGCAGATTCCAGTGGACCCAAAGGTCTTCTTTGGCTAAGTTCAGTCATTTTCTGCCTCTACAACTGGCAGACGTGTAGTGCTCCCACGGGAAAGCAGATTATTACCAACACTGCCCACAGAACTTGCTTTGTCGTCAACCACTCTTCCTAGGAGAATATGTCACTGGTGCTGCATTGTACTCCTCTCCTTTGCCTGGCCTCCTCGAGCCTGAAAATTCTTTAACTCTGCTGGTGTGCATGGGGAAAAAACTGGTTGTATTTCAGCTTTAGTCATCCACATTACTTCAGTTAAGAGGATGTGGATTTACTCCATGACATACCTTGTTTACCAGCACAGACAGACCTTGCTTTTCAGATCAGGTTACAGTCATGCCATTTTGGTCTTCTTTCTCCTGGAGAGCCTTTGAGATTGAGGTCGTCTGGAGTATTCATTGCTGGGTGAATAGGTTCAGCAAGCACTGTTGTGACTGGTACATGAAAAAAATTTACCTCTAAGTACAAAGTTCACAAGTCATGAAGAGCCATTTTACAATCCCACTAGTCATATGTTAATGTGAATGTTACATACCCATTCATGTAGTATATGTATTACTTGAGAGTTTGTGTTTTGGTCTCATAAATGAAAAGCCTTTCATCTAATTTCATCTAGGCTAATCATTTACATTTAGGACAATAAACATAAATATATATTTACAACTATATATTTATGCAATTCCCAGAATTTAGCATCAACACAAATCCCAAGTCACAACTTAAATTGGTTTCTCTAGGAAATGAACTTTATTATGCAAAGTATAAATCATTTACTACATCAATATTTTCCTGTTAGGAATAAAGTATATGTCTCTTTTATGGTGGTAATATTTCTCACATCAATCTACATGCACAAAGATGTAAATCCAATATAATCATGTTTCATTAAGGAGTTTGGAGCTTCCTGTTAGTCTCTTAAGTCTACTTTTCAACTGAACACAGCTAAAACTGCATTGAGGTAAAACATAAAAGTCTTCCCAGTTTATAATTACTATACGCATTAAAGAATTTTATATTGAAAGGACGATATGCTTCCTTAAATATGCGAACAAGATGAGTCAAGTGAGAAAGAAGCATCATAAAACAAATGATGTGACTGGCCTGAAGCATTTGAGATTACAATAGAAATATGACATTTTAAGGTAGAATCTTATAGCATCTGCAGTATCTAGAAAGAGTAAGATATAACCTTACAATGATAATTCTTAAAAAATCCCAATATCCCTTTAAAATTGCAAAATTGTTTTCACAGTTACATGCTTACCTTATGTGAACTGACATCTAAAATGTTTAGAGAATATTGTTGTTCTTACTGATGCTTTTTTAAAATCTAATCCTGCATGTGAAAAAAAGCTTTGTCATTAGCTTCAGAGAACACAAAAAGCATTATATGACATTGTGTATTATTTCCAGTGTCCCTTCTACTTTCTATCCTGTGATACACAAACTATTCCTAAATATTGTAGCAGCAACAAGATTTTTAAGATTTATTACAGTCTATTCTAAGCATGTACTTCAAGTATCTCTGTGTCTAAACATTCAAGACTATATTCTTTCTTGTAGAAATTTTAAGACATTAGTCTAGTAACATTTTACTGGAAATTATATAAACCCAATAAAAAGATTTGCAGCTAAAGAAGGTTTAGATTTTATGCTTGCACCCAACACATAAGAGAATAAGCCATCTGAAGCATACCAAAGCATTTGTGGTACCTTGCCAGACTCCTAACTACTATCCTACTTCCTCCATTACTGTTAAGTACATAAGTGCAAGTTCATTGTCTTTCATCTACTCATACAATTTCATAACCCTCTACCTGAGCTCACTGCCATTAGGGTTCTTTCAGAGGTGAGCTGACTGACATGTAGCTACTTAAACTGCAAGTAATTGGCAGGTGTTTACCTCTCAAGTCTGTTGCTACTGTCTCAGACCTGGAGAAGGATTTGCAAGAATGACAGTTTGTCAGATAAAACTTGTTACTGCTGTGTACAGTTCTTGTCTCACATCAAATTAGCCTGCATTACTTGTGTTGATTGAGACCCTCCTTCAACTTCAAGCATTTTTTTTTTTTTTTTTTTTTTTACTGTTTTGCAAGTGGTCTGGTAATTTCTTTACGTGCTATATAGAAGCATGGTCCTACTTATTAAATTTTTAAATTTTTAATTCAACAGTGTCCACATTAAGAGAAAGAAGAAAAAGAAGACCAGAAAATTTAATCTGGTCTTTCCTGGCAGGTTTGCATTGAATAATATAAAAATATACATAAATTATCCATTCAGCTCTAAGTGATTCTGTTTATAGTTGCTCAGCCAAAAAGAGAGGTCATAAATTGCTTGAAGGAACACTTAGACTGTCTGTCCTGAATAAAAGACACTTAAGTAAAACTCACTACAGCAGGGATATTTTTTGTATCTAAAATATCAGATAGACAAGAATATTATAAATATCTACTAAACATAAAAAATGATTTTTCTGTAAACTCCTCCTAATAATTTATGGCTATCCATGTTTCTGTTCTCAGTCTGGACCTTTGATGCAGATATATTCTATTTTTTTTTTTTTTTCTGTATGCTTATTGCATATAGCTGTTAGCTACAAGGTAGCTAATATTAAGAATGATTGACAAACTACACTTCTTTAAATCTGAAACCTAAATATTTAGGCTAAGAATTTATATTTGAGTTGTAAATAAAAACTAGCATTTCATTCTGTATGGAAAAACAATGCTACATATGCTAAATTATACAATTCTGTTTAGCTGGTGGTATCAAATGTTTGTCATGATTTTGGTAGTGCTCAGCCAGAAAAGTCTGCTTAGACCACATATCTGACTGGAGAGGAATTAATTCTTGTGTAATGCTTCAGCTTTTACTTTGTTCCTACAGTACCTCATTTTATACCCCTCCTCACCAATTATTCTGCAGTAGTGTTCTTTTGAATTAGGTTTTAAGATCTGACTTAAGATCAGAACTCAAGCATAAAATACATGGAAATAAATTGCTATTTATCATAGGGCTGTGTTCTTCTAGATTTTTTTGTTTGTTTGTTTTAGACACACCTGAGCTCTTTTACTCTAAAGACCCTTTTTTTTTTTTTTTTTTTGGTAGTTACTAAGTAGTTTTGTTTAATACCATCAGTAGTGGTTTTATTTAGCCTTGGAGATACTTTTGGCTTTGTGGATAACGATCTAAAATATCCAGGGAAGGGGGAAGGCTGTGCTGACAGCTCTAATTATGAGACTGACCTTATTCAGGCTTCATTAATAGACATTTCCGAGAACTAAGAGGAAAAGTAATATGAGAGCTGTTCACAGCTGTTTTAGCTGTGGCTAAAATGCTTCATCAGCATCCACCAGCTAGAGAGAGAAAGATTTGCTTTTGTAAAGACTGGCCAACTTCCAAACAAATAATTCCACCTCCAATCTACTGAGAGCTGTTGCTCAAAACATATATTTCATTGATCCGAATTAATGAAAAGCATATTATATTTCCCATATAGATGAACAGTATAATGAAAAAGTGCCAAGCTACTCTAAAAATCAAATTTTGTCCTAAGCCAAAACCTATGAGAATTTTGTTTTTTTTTTTTTTTAGAGCCTCCAGCAGCCGCAGTGACACTTATGGAGTATTTTTGGGCTGAGTTCTTTGGAGCATGGCTCTGCTTTGGAGTATTTTTCACATGGCATGGTAGAGATAAGAACTAACAAGTCTTGATAAATCTGTAGTGTGGCTGAGTCTGAATTATTGACATGTTAGGTGTTTCATGAAGCACTCATCTCACATTTAGGCACCTATTGCCTCCTGGAATCCAAAGTCTCCTGGTAAACATATTTTCTTCATATATAATACACAGATCAAGTAAGAATAAGATATACAAGACCATCAGAAAGCTATGCCATTAGCAAATGTTAAAAAGAAAACTAGGAAGTATCTTGAACTTCTTTCCTTTGGTGCTTAAAAGATGAGTACCTATCTTCTGTATCCAGCTGGATTATGACTCCTACTCCAGCAGACAAGACCACACAGTTTACAGAGCTCCTTCACTACACTTCTGAATTGCTGTCTGGTTGAGTCAGAGAACGGTGGAGTTTCAATTTGAATCCCAGTAGACAACTGGTTGTCTCCTACATTTTCTGCTACACCCACACTAGCTTAGAAGCAGTGGAGAAATGGTCTGCTTTGGGGGTGGGATGGTATTTGTTACCTTTACAGAAGTATTATTTTTGAAGAGTAATTGAAAGTCATGATCTATGCAACTTTCTTAACATTTAAGAATTACCATTCTGCATTGAAGTCTGATGAATTTGAAGAGCTCTACCCCTAGGTCACACACTGCAGTGTATGTGCTCAACATTGCTTTTAAAAAATATGCTTACATTTTTTTCAGTACAAAGCACTGTGCACCTAGGTTTATTTTCATGACTCATTTGAAGCAGAACACCTCTTGTGCAGTCTAGAGAGCTGAACTGTGCATGTCTATCCTTTCAAATATCAGAAATCCTACACACAATTATTCTTAGAATCCCATTATCATGTTGAAAATGTGATCACCAGTAGATTGCTACTTTAGCACAAAATTGAAGTTTTATAACTTAACCTTACAATAATATAAATGGATTATCCTGAAAAATATATGCAAGCAAAATATGATGACAGATATGCCTTTATGAAATGGAAGTGGAGAGGGGTGTGCTAGTCTCTGCTCCCAGGTAACCAAAGACAATGCATGGGAATATCACAAAACTGCACCAGGGGAAGTTCAAGCAAGCAATCAGGAAAAATTTCCAGTGTTAGACCACCCTCACTGTAAAAATCTTCATAAAGAGGTGGTTGATGCCCCATGCCTGTCAGTGTTTGAGAGGCATTTGGATATTATTATAAAGCATATTATTATGTTTGACTTTTGGTTGTCCCCTTAAAGTAGTCAAGCTACTGACAAAGGTTCCTTCTAAGCAAACCATTCTATTCTAACTCAAACTGAAAGCAGTGTCTGCTCAAACTTAAAATTAGTGTTTGCTCTGGAGTTGCACCCTTTAAAACTTTTTCCTGCTGTGAGACAAAGCTTGATTTGTAGACAGTCTGATTAATTCAGCAGAATGTTCCTTTGCTGAAGGATAGTTAATGTTATAGAAAGTATTTAACTTTTTTGCTGGCAACTACCTAAAACAAAGAGGTGTGACAGTATTATGTCAATCTAGAAAGTATCACTGTCTTTGTAGAGTAATAAGAAATTTTCCTAATGCCTGATATAGGGAGAAAATTATTATTACGTTTACTACAACTACACAGAACTTTGATTTGATACATTACTTATCAAAGCAACACCTACAGAAGTAATAACAGCTGCAAAATCTGTGGAGAGGAAGATAGGCTGCAGTTGGTAAGATTACTGCTGTGCTCATCTTAAACAGTTTTGTGGAAATACTCCAGCAGTTTGAAAGTTTTAGAGGATTTCTTTTGTGCATTCATTAGAACTGAAGATTTCTGCAAGTGTTGCTACCCTATCATTATATTCAGTCACCATATAAGCTGCCTACAAAAGTGACCTACTTGGAAATTAGTGTCTTGCAAATTAAAAATATATATATATTATTATTATTATTATTTTTAAATTTAAGATGAAACTAAGGAGTCAGATAGATTCTGTGCTAGTACTGTTTCAAAACAGCGGGTCTAAAAGCCTTCATGGGAAAATTCAGAGTATATTCCCTGCCTCCTGTAAAGTACCTGCAGTGTGCGTACAAGAGAGATTCTGTGCCAGGGCACAGCACAAGCAGGTTTGCTTCACAGGGCTGGGAGCAGAAGAATCATGAACTAAGGGCAAACGCAGCACAGGCTGTGCTCTCACTGGATTGTAGTCCTGGACCGGATTGTAGTCCTGCAGCATCCAAGTTGTGTGCTGAAAACAAGGTTCGTTGACAGCCCAGGGCATTGCAAGTTGATGACTAATGTACAGGGTCCAGCCAGGAGCAACACAGGAGGCAAAACTACATGGTGGGTCCCAGGCTCAGCTAAGCTGAACTAGAAGCAAACATGGTTACACCATGACTCAAGAAAAAAAGTGCCAGAAGACTTGAGCTTAAATAGTGTCCCAGACCTATAGGCAAGAGAGTGTGTGGGTGAGGGTCCCATGTGAGGTTGCTCAGGGCAATCAGGGCCTCTTGGTGACCTCTGGGCTCTGCCAATGCAGATGGTTATCCTTGGCCTTCTTCCTGCAGCCAAGCCTGTTGCCTCATGCTGAGTCTTCCTCCCATCTCCAGAAACTAAATGGAGCATTTGCCCAAAATGACTTTTAGAATGTACACTAACAAGCATCAAAACACAAACTTTTAAGCAGATACTTTTTTTTCTTTCTTTCTTTCTTTCTTTCTTTCTTTCTTTCTTTCTTTCTTTCTTTCTTTCCAGATGCCTATTCCACCATAGCAGGATGTCTGTGGCAGGGAAAAGACATGAACCTGGAACCCTCCAGGGTGATAGCTTAAGCTCCTCAGACATAAGCGAGCCCCTTTATTATATTGGGACATTTCATTATTTATTGCTGTGAGATAAAGCCACAGTAAGTAAGTTTGAATCATTATATATCACCTGATGCTTGACTGAAGCTGCAGCATTTTAGCTTTGACTGAGTCTGATCTGGGATAATTATGACAGTTTTTTTTAACCTTTCTATCTAGGGACATTACTAAGTAAGCTTCAAAAATAAAGAGCAAAAAATTTATGTAGCTGAATTTCAGATGTGAATGTTTCTTTTTCACATCCTTTACTGAAAGGTCATCTTGATTACTGCTCTAAATTCCAAGGTTAGCCTTTTAAGGAAGGAAGATTGCCAAAACATATGAAAGTATACCACTAGAAAACTAAATTATCCTCTTCTCATCATCTTTGGAGAAGATGGATAACACTTCACTGCCTGGATATTTTTTGATTTATGCTGCAAGAAAAAATAAGCTTGAATGCTGTATCTGTATCACCACCAATGCACTGTGGACAAAACAGAAAGAGACTGGAACTTCTCATATTTTTTTATTTTTTATTACTAAAGGAAGTAGGAAGAAACTGGCCATTTGTAATACTTCCTTTGTACTAGCAAATTCTTGTTAAACATAAAAATTAATACAGCCATATGGCAAAATGTGGGAAGACCTTGTCTGAGGGGGATCAGCCTCCACTCAGGTGCTTGGATCATAGCTCTAGCCTTGTATTTGCTCGTAATGGTAGCAGTGCCTGTGCAGTATAATACCTCCCAACAAAATTCTGCTGGGACTTCTACCCCTTGGTCACATTTAGCTGAAATTGGCTAATATATTCAAAAGCTATTAGAGGAGGACAGATGATCCCATAAGATGATACAGAAAATCACACCATTCCCCCCTCCACCCCAAATTTTGAGCATGAATGTTATGACCACAAAATGCATCTCCATCTTTGCTGACAGTAACTTAGATCTGTGAAATAAACACTATGCTAGCCAAATACGTTACAAAGTTGTTGCAAGCTAATACCCTTCAGCAGAGCAATGTTTTTACTGACATATACTATAGTTGCATACATACTTCTGCATCTCCAAAATCAGCCTGGATAAATTGGACTTGCGATGGAAGATGGGGTTTGTTTTTCATCGAAACTGGACTGTAAGAATTTTGTTCCTGATCTACTGAGAGACAGGGAAAAAATGTAGTAATTTTCTTTCAGATATCAGCCTGCTGATTAAAAGCTGCATGCCTATCCACCACATATATCTCTAATCCAACCTCAGCACAGGTGTGGCAAAGATAAATAAGAAACAGGTGAAGAGGCAGAGGATCCTGAGGGAAGTTTAGAGAAGGTGGCAAGAGACATCAGAAGGTGAAAAGAGTTTTTTTTGTTTGTTTGTTTGTTTGTTTGTTTGTTTTTAATGGGAGGAAAGTGACAAGTCACAAATCTTCTGGCAACCCAGATATGTTAGTTAACCCAGTCACAAAACAGCTTGTTTTCCATGGAATGATTGATGAACCATCACTTCTCATCACAATTAACAATTAAATTTCAATTAAGTGTAGAAAAATTGTTCTTTCCTAAATGTAGCCACATGAAGATAATTTTATTGAGACTGATTAGCTGGTGGTGGAAATGCAAGGGAATTTGATAGTGCTATTCATTTGTGTAGCTGTACTAATGTATGCATTTTTTGTACATTCATGATAACCTGTCTTTATATTAGTTTCTACTCCTATGAAAATGGATGGCAAGAGTCAGAATGACAAATCCTGGTTCTCTGACTCATTGCAAATGAGAATTGCACTCAGTTATCTGCTGTAACCTTGTTGTGGCAGAGATTGTCACTCTCAGAGTTACACAGATCTTTCTGGATACAGTGCTTCAGACAGTCTGATGAACAACAGATTCCATGGGAATTTTGAGACAGAAAGAGAACAGGAAGAACAGATGCTGCATGTAGCTTCAGAAAGATATTGAAATCAAGTATGATTCTCATTGTGCAACAATAGTAAGGCTCATGACAAATTATTTTTATTTTTTATTTTTTTCTGGTTAACAGACAATATACATAAGTGCCAAATATGTACAGTAGTACAGAAGATTATTGGATATGCCCTTAGATATCTGAACCATACATTCTGTACAGAGCTCTATTTCAAGGAAATGAGTATTTTAAGCCAGCAAGCAGGAGAACTAAAAATATAATGTTACGCTTTTTTCTCTGTTTTATAATGTAGGTATTATATCTAAGAAAAATAAAACATTTGATACATCTACAGTTATTTCTTCCTCATTTAATTTCTTGGTGCTCAAAGCATCTGTCTTCTGCAAGGTATGCTTGATCTTTAGTTTCTGATTTAAGCATCCAAAAAAAAAAAAAAAGGTAGCATAAGACCAGAAAAGTTCAAGTCCTAAGTCACAGGCACCATATTAAACAGCGTGACAGTTTGCTTTTATTTCTGTTTCAGAAATATGCCTGAACTTCAATAGGAATCTCGTAATCTGATAGTAAGGACCATTAAGTTTAGTGGGGAACAATGGACTGCTTGCTTTTTCTAGGATGCCACCTTAAAGCATCTCTCCTAGCAGAAAAAGATGCAGGCTGCTAACAATGACACAAGCTCTAGGTCTAGACTACCTCTAGTCTGCTAATCAAATAAGAACACCAGCACTTTGAACTTTCACATTTTGAACATTTACTCCTTAAGCAGATGATCAAAACCAAAACAAACAACTAAAAATAAAATAAAATAGAATAAAATGAGAGACCATCAAAAATAGTTGATGTTCAAGGAAGTCTTTATCTCTGAAATCTTTTTTAAACAGCAGACAATATGCATTGGTGACTTTTTTTTTTTTTTTTTCATTTTGTTTGTTTAAGAGAAATAAGAAATAGTCAGCTTTCAAACACATTTCTAAGTTTATAAATTTAATTTGGTGCACTGGCAATAGTTTAAAATGAGTCTTATTTTTATGGGTATGACTTGCTGCTGTGTGGAAAAGTAAATTGTTACTGGAACCGAATAAACACCACAAGAATCTTTAAATACAGCTTCAAACATACTGTGGTGAGGTAAATAAACTTCATAATTACTGTGATAGATTAACCATAAAATCTTGTTAGGATACCATTTTATACCCTTACAGGAAGCAACACAGCCAAGTACATTTATCAGGGGTTTTATGGGAAATCTCAGTTTTGCATAATAATTAGAATTCTGAGCAATGGTTGGAAAATAGATTAAAATAATTTTACATGTGATATTCTTGTCTGCATTAGGACAATTTCATGAGGTGGTCTTCAAGGGCCAAGTCAGTACAAATGCTTCCTGAGTTACAAATTACACCAAGATGTAGGCACCCATTCAGACCTCTCCATGGTAAATAAATAGCTAACCCAGCAAAACAAGAATTAAGAATTATGCATCATCATATATTTCAATGTTTGCTTCACTATGGTGGCCACTGAGTGATGCCTGCAATGCTGCAACATTTTTCTAAGAGAGGGCAAATGCAAAAACCTTGCTAAGATTAGAAGTTAATATATGAGACAAGTGCAAAAGTCAAAGCTGAATACTGAGCTCCATTGATTGTAAATGAATTTAATCATTTAAACCTGACCTGTTTTTCGGTGTGTGGAGCCACACAATCCAAATAGTTTGCAACATCCAGTTCCTGGGGTTGCTGATCATCCCCCCATAACAGGAAGAAAATCGGCTGGTAGCTTGACATCTCAAATCCCATGGACCCACCAGACTGATGTGAGGCAATACAGCTGCTTTACATCTTAAGACAGATGTGGTTCACCACAAGGGCGCTCTGTGATTCTCACGTACAGTCTGATCCTTGCTTCTATTAGAAGTCACCTCACAGATTAGTTACTTAGGTCTTACAGTAGATGCAGCCCCTCTGTGGCCTCCAGTACTTTGATTCTGAACACCTACAGATATTCTGGCTACAGTTTAAATTCCTCAGAAGAGCATAAAACAAGTCAACAGAGGCATAAACAAACTTTTAACCAGTGTTTCAAGTGCAGAGTCACTCTTTTTTCAAAAGGTATGTCAGAAAAAAAAAAAAAAAAAAAAAATGGAAAATGTCTCACTAGCTCATCCTTCACATTGCAATCTTGGGAGGATGATTTGGGAAGACAGACTTCCTTGGCATTCTCTCTTTGCCTTGAACAAGTACAGCAGAATCATATGGCTGCTGTTTTTCATCATTTTCAGAGCTCATCAGTGACCTCCAATTTATTATCAAAAGCAATTAAGTGATTAATCTCCCTGCCAGTGGAAGAAATGGACCCAGGTTGGCTGCTTCATAGGCACTTGTACAACCCAAGATATGCAAAAGATGTGCACCAGTGATTCCACTGATTTTTGAAGGGGCAAACAGATCCCCACTGAGATGAAAGCTGAGGAGAATTGCAGCCAGATGAGACCTCATGATAGAGCAGATGAACAGCATGAGGCTGTGGATGAGAATGACCACTAACTCCATGACTTCTGCAGAGCAATATATCATCTACTGGATTCCCTGCATCTAGTGATTTCATTTGAATTATGGAGAAGCTTCAATGCTGTGCAGAGAACATACAAGGAATCAGTGGGAGGCAGGGATAAGAGAAGTGATGACTAAAATCCCTGGTAAATCTGTGCCTAATAATTAAATAGGAAAAAAAAAAGGGGGGTGGGGTGGGGGGAAGGGAGGGGGAGAGATAGAGAGAGAAAGAAACAATGAAGGAAGAAGGAAAGGGAGGAAGGAAGGTTTACAATTCTCAGTGCTTATGAAGAGTGGGTGTAGGTTTTCATGTGGGTTTTGGAATAAAATAATAATAATAATAATAATAAAGATTAATTTCAGAATGTGTTTTTGCCAAGTTTTTCTTGCAGGTAGATTGTGTATGCAGGTTTTGCCATTTTACTTTAAGGCATGTAATTCCTACACAGACTTAATAGTGGCTTAAGCATCCCCATAAAGAAAAGGGAGAGACAAGTGTCTAAAATATGGCTGTTTTCAGGTCTGCATTGTCTCTCTAAGTTTCCAGCAGTCCATGTCCTACTTCCAAATTAAGGAATAAGCTCTGGCATCCCTTTGCATTTGCTTGTAAATTAGTTGTAAGTACGATTTCTTCTAAAATGTGTTATAAATGTCAAGTGCTGCTATAGCTTTTGTATATTGGTAAGAATTATATGAATCATTATATTCTGTAATGTAAAATTACTAAAACATTTTATTGAGTATCTCAGTTAAATCTCAGTATGCTGTTTACTTTATTATCATTTTAATTTTACTACTTTCAAGACCATTAAGTAATAACAATTATAGATTAGGTAAGGTAAGGTTGTTATGACTCATTGACCCAACTTGCAGAGGAGCACATAACTGGCTCTAAAGTTCTATGAATCTGAAGACTAAGCTATTAAACACCAAGACAGATCCTGAGAGGTCCTTGCAAAATATCTTGAAAACAAAAATATAAAAGCTAAGCAATGACTCTTGAACTTTGTAGACAGCGTGCACTCAGACATACTGAAAATAGTAATTCAACTCAACAGACTGAGGAGGCATATGTGATGTGACCACAATGGAGACACATATGTGTATACAGTGACAAAAAAAGTAAGAAAATTTTGATGCAAAAATTAATTCTGGCTTCACCTTGTACTTACATTGTAGGCAAAGTTGTAACAGAGTAGGACAAAGAGGGTCCTCTGGTGGCAGCATGAAAAAGGGGCAAATATGCTCAGGTTTCCAAGGATGCTGCTGATACTACACTGGAAGAGAGGCCATAGATCCTCAGAGGCAGCTGGAAGGTGTCCAAGGTCTCCATCCAATGAATGGAGAAGTGACTGTGAGACAGCAAAGCAGTTTCTTCAGGTGCCAAAGTGCCAGTCGGTAGAAACAAATATTCTTGTAGCTACCATTCTTTCCAGTGACAAAAAGACTTGGCATTACAATACTCATGAGACAGGAAATGTTTTTTCTGGAGAATTTTCAGAACATCCCCCTCACCCTCAAGCACACACACACTCACACGTGCTGTCCTTACCACACACTCAAATGTTGTCCTTACTTTTTTGTTTCAGCCCCTCAAGCTCCCATTACCATGCTATTACAAAGAGTTCAAGGTAAGACAAGGCCTACTGTTTATCTGGAGGAGAAAATCACAGCCAACTGCAGCCCAAAAATTCATTGAAGGGTTCTCTCTCTTGCAATTGTTCCCCTTAGACCACTTTATTCTTTTTATCCCCATAGAACTACAAAAAAAAAAAAAAAAAAAAAAAAAAAAAAAAAAAAACAATATTGTCATTTCTCCTAAGATAATCCCATTGCAAATACCACTGAAAACTGATGCAGTAGAAAGACTATTCCCTTGACAATAATTACAGAAGTATTAACAGAAAATATTGCCTCCTAGTTTGGCAATGATGCTAAATAACAATGCTTTTGCTGTGGGGACCACAAAGACAGAGGAGAAGTGTGATAACTGTGTTCAGACATATAAAGGACAGCTGAAAGGAAGAAAGGAGTAATTAATCCATTCCCCATCTCCACTGAGGGTAGGAGAAGAAATAATGGGTTTAAACTGTGGTAAGGGAGATTTAGATTAGACAATTAGGAAAAACTCTAAAGGAAAATATAGAATAATATGAGAACAAAGTGTCTGGGGATGTTCTAGAGTTGATGTCACTTGGGGTTTTAAGAGTAGGAGACAAACATCTGTCAGCCACGACACAGACTACAGCTACTTTTGCTTTGGGGTATGTGGGATGGACCAGAGGGCTTCCTGAAAGTCCAGTTAAGATACAGTATTCCATGATGCTTAAAGGGAAGACAAAAAATGTGATGGGTTTAAAATCTATTTCAAGGTATTTGAGCAGAGGTTGAATGAAATCTGGATCTGTTATTTTAGTACAGACAGTAAATGGCCCTAAATCATAAAACAAAGCATGCAGGTAAATATAGTATTTCCTGTCATCTACAAACAGGCTTTATCACATTAAATTCAGTACATCTTTTGCAGATTGTGATTTTAATACAAGTTTCCTACATCTGAATAAATAAAATAAAACTTTATAGTGTTAAATGCATGTGCTCTACTGAGTGAAATTCTAATGTTAAAAGCATTTTTGCAGTCACAAGGGATGAAAAGTGGCATTTTCTTTGCTTTATGCTCATGCAATGCACTAGGGAGAGTGGACAGTTCAATAGCTTTTAAACGTATTTCACCTGTAGACTGCTGACCTAGTAGTTAATGTAGGTGGTTCACTGACTCTTTTGAAATTGCTTGACTGTCTTATTCTTCCGATGTACACATGCAAGTGTTTTGTTAACACCTGAATTTTTCCTTAGTAATGTATTAATCCAAGCAATTTCAAGTAATGGTTTCAGCTGCCCTTTCAGAAAGCTGGATATTTACAGAAAATGTTGTATAAATGCAAATTTTTCTACATAATTGCTTGGAACTCTCTAACAGCAATAATTTAAAAGAAAATATGGCCTATTGTTACTGCATTAGATACGGAAAAAAAAAATCAAAGTAATGAATCTACGTCATCCTTAAATTAGTTGAATAACCATATAGTTGGTCATAGCATAAGAAACATCTGTGATACTTACATACCCATGTTGATCCTTAGTATAGGCACAATAAACTCTGGCCTGCCTATTATGCCAGAAGAGAAACTGACCTAGAAAACTTGGAGAAATCTGAAGATTGTATTCTGTTAGAGCATCTCTCCAGCTACTTTCTGCCCAGTTACCCTCTTTCAAGCCTTTAGATTTTTTATCCCTTTGCTCAGGGTTGGATGCTGCGGGTACGAGGACAGATGTGGGATGAGCACACTGTACTTGAGCAATCCAGCTCTTGCATGTGTGATCCCACCGGCAGCCTGCCTGTGATCTAGGGCAGACCCACAGTGGCCATAAATTACAGTGAAGGCTGACTCAGCCCCGACTGCCCTTTGGGATTTCAGAATCACCTATTCTCCACGGGAGTCCTTGATTTGCATAAAGAGAATTATACCCAAAATATCAAATATCAAAATACCAGTTTAGTATGATGGCATGATTCAGCATTCAGCATTATGTGGGACATCCCTGTGGTCATCCTGGGCCAGCTGTCTTGGCTGTGCCCCCTTCCAGCTCCTGGTGCACCCCCAGCCACCCCACTAGCAGGGCAGCATGAGAAACACAAAAGACTATGACTTAGTGTAAGCACTGCTCTGCAAAAAACTAAACCATCAGTGTGTTATCAGCATTGTTCTAATCCTAATCCCAAAATACAGTGCTATATCAGCTACCAAGAAGAAAGTTAACAGCTGAAACTGGGAAAACATGCTATTTCCCCACCAAATTTTTCACACTGTTAGGGACAAGACATGATAATGTTTTGGTCAGAAACAGAACCCCAGGCCCACTTCGAAGCCTTGCTGATATCTGAGTCTCAGGTGTGGAGGACAGCTGCAGTGTGGCAGGCAGGACATTATCTTCTGGTGCTTCTGGAAGCCCTCGCTCATCTGCATGCAGTCCGTTTGTGACCATTGAGCACCAGCTCACAGAGGGCCTTCATCTCAACACAAGCATGTAGACAGAGGCAGCGTGTGATTCTGGACATCAACCTCCAGCTGTTTGTTAAGGTCTGAATTTTACTCTCTGTGATCAGGGAAGACTTATGCAGAGCAGATTTTCTTCAAAATCCATGCAATAAGCACTTAAAGATTTCTTCCTAAGAGAAAGATATATACCTTGGTTATTTTTTTTCTCCTTGATTACAAGGGAATACACCATAGCTCATTAACAGAGCAATTATCTCTCTTTCTTAATGCTCTGTACAAGAAAGCTCTCTTTGTCTTGTCTGGTGTTTTATGAAAATCACCCCCAAATGAGTGTTTCCCCATTTTCATGCTCAGGAGAACATTCCCATGACTGAACTGTCTGTCATTGGGATAAGGAAAGGTCACAAAACTGCTAGCAAAGGTACATGAACTGTTACAGACATTAGTGCACTGTATCTTATCTTGGGCACATATAAAAAGACAAATATTTTTTTTCATGTGTCTCTGAAAAACTATTCAGATTCTCCCTCAGTTTTTTCCTTAATGTCTGAAAAGACCTTCAAAAGCAGTGCCAGCCATGACATCTTAATTACAGCAGTAGTAGAACAGCTCAGAGGATCTCTAACCACAAGTGATGTAGTCTTTCTTTTGCCAAGAAGATAATGAGACAAATGAGGATTATTCAATTACACTAATTTCATCCGGGCCTCAGCATCTATTTTACTCTGTGAGGAACACTGGAAAAAGAAATGAAGAAAGGACTAAGAAGAAGACAAAAAGAGGAATGAAGAAAGAAGGATAAAGAGAAAGAAAGAAAGAAAAAAAAGTAAAAAGTCAAAGAAATTAGGAAGACAAATATAAATGGAAAGAAGTGAGGAAAGAAGGAAAGAAAAGAAAGAAGCTGAGTACAAGCTTTAAGTGTGGAGTAATTGTTATACTTTGAGGAAGCATGGAAGAAAATAATAATAATAAAAAAAACTGTGACTATATGCAAATAATTTCCACTCTGAAACCTGCATAAGATCCTTCTCACAACAGACAGCTACACCCTGGCTCAAGGACATATCCAGTTATCCTGCATCATTGCAGGAGAGAATGAGCACCAGCAAAGGGCTTCTGCAGAATAGATCAATTCTGAATATAAGACCATGAATAAACATGGCTTTAGATTCATTTTTTTAAAGATTTGTTTAAGGCTGGAAGGTTATCTGTGGTATCTGGCACTTCGTGTCAGCTTTGCTAAAATTATTATTCCTACCATCCATCTCCCCTGTATCATTTGAGTCTCCCCCAAACATGTTACTGCAAGCTGATATACTACAAAGACATCTCAATTTTACTGTTTTTCTAGAAGGCTACCTCACATATTTGTGGTGCTTAGAGTATATCGTTCTTTGGCAGGTTCTAGTATTCAGAGCAATTCCAGTGTAGTAGCTGGTTAGCACACAAATCTCAGAAATAGTTCAGGCTACGTGTTAGCACTCAAATTTTATTAAATCCTGTAGCTATTTAGATACAGAAAGCACCAATGCTCATAAAATGGCCACAGAACAGCTTCTGTCATAAAAGTAATGCATACTGCTGAAATAAGTCCTCTTCCCACCTTATATAAAGCAAAATATTATCACTATATGAAACATTCTTTCTGCATGCTAACATTGTGTTGTGATGTCTGTATTTCAATGAGGATATGTTTTCAGATAATTAATAAAAATATATTTCTTTGTACATATTTAAGAGATCATTTTTATGGTGGATATATAATAGACCTCTTAATGTTTTCCCAGTCATTAATTAGCTCTATATTGTAGCCGTGGCTTGGAAACCAAATAATATTACACTTACTGCTTACTTAAGCATTGCCAGTTCTCAATGAAGCAAAACATTTCAAGAAGAGCTGTTTTCAAAGTAGCAATTGCACTACTCTGAATGTACAATTCATTATCTTTCCAGAATGATTTCAAAAATTGTTATCATATCAAAATAAAGACTAGTGCAAGAATTATGCTTGACAGCCGAAACAGTCACTTTTTCAGAAGTCACAGAGCATAGCTTTTGCCTACCCTGATGTAGATACTGTAATAATTACCACTAATTTGGGTAATTGTATTTAAAACAAACAAACAAAAAACAAAACAACAAACACCTGAAATTAGTAAATGACAAGCTGAGATGACAAAATGGTCTATTTAATAGATATAATCCCCATACTGCTATTCATGTTTTTATCTCTTCATGTTTATTTCTGCAGACTGAAAGACTTGCTACTATTGGGTAAATGTTATTTTTACCTGTTAGTTTCCTGAATAAGCCCAAAATAACATTAGGATAAATAGTTAAAGAACTGAAGAAAATGAAGAAATGCTATTTTGCTATTGAAAAGAGTAACATTTATTTTAAAATGCACATTTTTTTTTTTCTCCTCTCATTAGCTGTAATGGGTATTTCTTAGCAATTTAGCACTGCTATTCATCTGTTTTCTCCAGTTACAAGGTTCTCATAAATCAAGGTGAATGTGGCACACACACTGCTTGCTGGGGATTCAGAACCAGCCCTTCCATCTGTAAACCTCCTTTCCAAATGGTCCTCTGCATTTGTTCATGGTAGGGTACAAGCAGACAAGGTGGTATAACCCGCTGTGAGATGGACAGCTTTTTGCTTCAAACCTTCATAAATACTGAAATTAGAGGAAAACAGATTTAGCAAATTGGTGCAGCTTTGATTAGCAAAGGGAAGCAAGACCTACAAACATATATTAGATTGAGCTATTGGATCAATCTAGTCCAAAAATGAGGTGAGGAACCTATTAAAAGTGTCTTCAAGCCATCAGATAGATCCACCTGAGCACAGGATGTGATGAGACTATGAAACAGGGATCAGCTTAACTACACAGAGAGACTCTTTTTGATCCATAGCTGTCTGCTGAGTGTAAAGTTTCCTGCAGGCCATGGAAAAGGAGTAGGAGAGACTATGCATACCTCTTTGGGGACCAGTGCAGAAGTAATCTTCAGTATGATGTATCCTGAGCAGAGCATTTGTATTAGGAGAAAGATTATGTTGGTAGCAGCAATCCATTTTATGTAGTATCACTTGCTTCTGTTCAGTAGAAACATGCATCAAAATTCATGGAAAGCAGATATCTGTGATGTTACTTTAATTACTATTACAAAGATATTTACTATTGTTTGAATTTGTAGTTCAATAGTCATCAACCTTTTTCTCTCTGTGAGTGATATTTTTGCAGTAATTATGGGGGGGGGGGGGAAGTAATGTAAACGGTAATCTGTGAATTACATTAAATTTTCATCTCTAGCTGTAAAAGGTACCTATTTTCTAAAACAACATGTATGTTTTATGAAGTACAACTGTTGCTTGATAAACAGAAATATTTGTTATTCAGTGGGAATTCTGCATGAATTACTTAACTGAGTATAATTGTTTCAGTAATGTTACTCAAGGACTAAAATATGACTTTTGAGATATACTGACCTTTAAGCAATGAAAGAAATTCACTTTTGTGATTGTGAATCATCATATCATATAAGCTTGTTGTTTTTTTATTTGTCCTTAGGCATCACCACAGCCACGGATAGAGAAAAGATACTGGTTTAGACGGGCATTTGGTCTGATTCAGCACTGCCTTATATTCTTATGCCATTTTAACATTCCTGTGAAAGTCTGAAATGTGAAAAAATAAAGGAAAAGTTTGAAAGAATATAAATATTTTTCCATTGCTTTTGAAACTGCTTTATCAACATCTTTTTGTTTTTCATTCTAGAATATGCACATATTTAAAAAAAAGCCTATTTTTATGATTCTGCCCCACATATTTTATGTCCATCAGCTACAATTTCTACATCTTAATGGTATACAGAAAAAAATCTTTTTAATTGTATTATTTTCCTTGAGAATAAGTTCATTGCTTCTAAATTATTAATTTTATTTTCTACTTACTGCAACAATTATTCTTCTTTCAAATTGCTAGTTTCACAGACTTTGTTAGCCATGGTGGAAATGAGCAGAGAATAAGACCCTCAGGTTTGGTTTTATCTCCTGCATTAAATGTAGGTTTAGATTATTTTATGCAGAATGTGGGAAGATTTAGTTCTATTTAAAAAATAACCAAACCATAGTCTTGTTCCTTAAAAATAATATTTTTTACCTTCTCCCAGCTGGTACTTATATAGGTCCCAGTGCTGAAATCTCAGTTACTGTCAACTCTTATTAGCATAACAATGGAACATTTCCAATGCAAACTACTTTTTGGCAGATTAGTGGGCCAGGCAAAGGCAATTTTTTTCTTTAGCAGGGATATTGTCATTGAAGACATTTCATCTCCCACACGTTTTAGTCAGTAACTTTTTACAATTGCATAGTGACAGTAAACACAACTGATAATTGCTTTTTAATGGCCTGGAAATGCTGCTCCAAACAGAGAAGTTCACACTTAAAATACAATTCTCCCACCTCCCAGACTAGCCAACTAACAACCTGTTTAGAATGAAACCCATTTTTAAACTTTCAGGAAGCAAAAACTCCTGTGTCTTCCTACTTTTCTTCTTCCACTTACTTGCACCTGTTTTTCCTACCTTGAGGTACCTACCTTTGCTGTTGCATAGCTTCACTTCTGTATCTTAGCATTTTATCTGTAATGACTGCCAAGATTTCTCTTTTAGGTCTTTATGTTCTACTTTCTTATTTAGCAGATGAGAAAAAATGTAACACAATTAAGAAGGGGTGGGCAGGATCTGAGATGTCAACTTACTGTTCATCAGGAGTTTTGTGGGGCTTGTGTGACATGCTCCAGGTCATTCCCATTGCTGCGGCCTGGCAGACTATTGACATTACTTTGACAATGTTGTATTGTAATCTTTTTCTCTATTCAATATGTACTTAGCTTTCTGTTAGTCTTCTGTGGTTGCTCTGGTGTTGTGGGATGCCTTCTTTCTGTCCCTGAGATTGCTTACAGCATGCTGAGACTCTGCCTCAAAGATCTCAGCATGCTGGATGTGAGACTCCAAAATGATCATGCTCTTATGCCAATAACAGATAGTTCTTCAAAAAAGCTCAAAAAACTGATTATAAAATCAGTCACTGACTCGTCCTTTCCTTACTTTTATGAAACTGTGTTTGCTCAAAAATCACATTGCAGCAAGCATGAAATATTTATCTAGTCCTTCTTTACTGTGCCTAGTTTCATCTGTGTAGCTGTGAGGCTTCTGGGCAGGTTGATATCCTCTCTGGCAGGTCCCTCATAGACAGAGGATATTAACCATGAGCTTGACGGTATGAGTGAAATCAGCATCAGAAGATATAGACAAACCTGTCTGCCCGTGGGGCTGGCACAGCTGATATAAGTGATTTCTGCAGGCATGCAACTGGGAAGCACTTAGTGTATTACAAGGACACCCTGATCCTTCTAGGGGCCATTCCCCAGTCTGGTTAGCAGTCATTGGACCCTTGTGGCAGCTCTTTGGGGATATTCTGGGTCAGATATATCCATCCAATTTCCTGGGTACTTGCACAGATGAAAGGAAACCTGCCCTTCATGGGGGGCATAATGAGACAGGAGGTGAAGCATTCAGGTTTAAGGTGATATTGAACCCCAGTCATAAAATGCAAAGTGTTGCTTTATTGTTCCCTGTGTTCACTCTACCATGCAGTGCAGTGGGAAAAGCATAAAATAAAACCTATAGTATTATAAATACATATGTAATATCTTTCTGTGTATTAGTTTACAGTCCTACTTACTGGTGCTCTAAAGCCCTCTGAAAATCTCACAGTGCTTTAAAACCGTTAATGTATGGAAAACATATAACAACCACCAGGATAATATTTTTGTTCCACTCTTGGAACAAAACCTGAAATTCAGGCCATTTTTGAAAAATAAGCACTCATTATTTAGGCATCTCATTTTTTCTACCCAAACTTGAGACATTATTGGCCCAGTTTCCAGAAGGAGCTGAGCTGCAGCTGAGATCAGATGCGAAGATGGAGCTCAGCTTGGGCAGGAATGCATCCACAATCACCTCCCGCTTTGGAAAATGTTGGCACTCTATAGTTAGTATGTGATTTTTAACTTCATGGTAGATATCTGTATAGGTTAAACTGCTTGTTTCTCTATCTGTTTTTCAAAATCTCTGACATAGGTCAGGTAAACTTCAAAAATATTCCAAAAAACTACATATAGATTTCAGTTTTATGTATTAAAAAAGTCTCTCCAACAGCAATGAAAAAATAAGTTATACTACCAAAAAAAATATTAGATCATCCAGGCCTAAAGTAGAGGGAGGTTATATATTTGCCATAGTGCAAAATCCAGAAGAACAAGAAAAAGTAACAGTTTGAAACTCTATTCACCTTTTCATGTCAATAATGTCCAGAAGACCAAAAATATTATTTATTTCGTATATATATATTTTAGAGGCTCCTCTTTGATTGCTGCCAGAACTTTCACTGCAACTTGGCTTGGAAAATGTAGTAACTGCCTTGCCAGCAGCTGTCATAAATAATGCTTATACAAGGAAGTTAGAAGCCAGTAGATATTGTTATTTATTACATGGTTGCCTTGCAAGAATTCCAAATGCAGACAACTACAATTCCTTCATTAAGCAGAAGATACTCAATGCCATCATTACTATTATTTTCTATTTAAGATTCAATATAAAAGGGTATCTAAACCTTCTCCAGTTCCTCTAAGTCATCATTAACTTTTTGTTGCAGTGCATCCATATTTTAATAACAGTGAAAGGAATAATGAAGCAAGCATAGACAAATCATCACAGGCAATAGTGGCTATCTCCTCCTCATTCAATCTTGCCCCAAACTTCATTTTGACTGAAATTAAACTCCTGTTTTAAAGCATGTGTAGATTTGTTTTGGCTCTTCAAGCATGATCAGGGGTGTTCATATTCACATCCTTTGCGAGCTTTAACTTGTTTAACCAAATATTGAATTCATCTACATGTTATAATTTAAAAATTTTGTTCTAAAGGCTTAAAAGACCCTGCAAAAAGTGTCAAAGGTTGGTAGAGAAATGAAGCAGAAAAGCACTGCAACTGGAATGAACACACTGAGTAATTGGTCTCATGTCAATTCTCTAAGGAGTCTCTGCAATTACACTAGAGAGAAATTTTTATACCTCCCTGAAGGGCTTCTCAGACACCCTGGGAGGCAGTCAGCAGCCCACTGGCTTTTTGTCATCTGTTCTGTCCCTGCAAAAAGTAACTTTGCATTGCTATCCAGATAAGCATGTAGTATAAATTGAATCCTAAATATTCAGAACATATGAAGGGTTCAGGGTGAACTTAGCAGTGCTGGAATGTAGGCAAGGCTAGTCTGAGTACTGATCCAACTGGTAGGCATTTCTGAGTAACTAGGTAATGCAAATTACATTATATGCAAGCAACTTTTGAGATAAAATGGGTCTAAATCTTTTTTTTTTTTTTTTTTTTTTTTTTTTTTTAAAGTGTTTCAGAAGAGCTTAAAGAGCTTATTCAGCTTTTCCTGGAATCCTGAATGAAGTGGAAGCACAACTATTTTGAAAGAATAATCAAGAGAGAACTAGATGTAGTTTAAAAAGAAAAAGGAACAAATATGTCAGTTTGACTTTTCTCTCAGCTCCGTATCACTCTCCTGGGTAGTGCATTTCACTTCTGCAGTTCCACAAGGAATTGCAAACAGCAGAGGTCAGGATTTAAATTTGCCAAATTACTTTCAAAATGCTTTTCTATTTTAAAAAGGGTAACTATACCAGGATATGTTTACTAATAAATAAATGTATGTTAGTCAGGTTTCTTCTGGTTTGTACCTTACAAAGACAATCTGCAATTCTAATAAGTAATAATAATAATAATAATATATTGATTTACTCTTTAAATAGATTTTGTCACTATTAAGGAAAAAAAAAAAAAAAAGGTAGTGAGAGGTAATAGATACAAAAGAAAATGCAGAAGCGACATATTTGAAAAGCATGCCAAAATACATTAATGCAGTCTTCCCAATATGTAAATATATATGGAATAGCTACTGATTTATAAATGAAACTGTAAAAAATAGGGTGCAGTGCTCACTAGCAATAGTTCCATCTCCTCTAGAAAGAGGATTAATATGGTTATTAACAATTAACTACAATTCCCTCACCCTAATAACAAAATCCCGTGTGAAGGTGTTGTCCAAGTGAGATGAATAACAATATCCAAGAAGAAATATTCCCTTCCAACACTCAGCTGCTTAGAGAAAAAACCACCTGACCCAAGCAGCACAAGGTCAGCACTATTGCAGTGCAGCATCTCAGAGAGGATGTCAAAGAAGAAAGACATACCCCCCAATGTCTGCAGAAACATATGGAAAGACTCAAAAAGAGCATAATGATATACATTTTTCTAACTTGCCAAAAAGTAAGTAAAGTGAGAATATCATGTAACATTCAGCATATACATGCTGGATATAGAAATGTAACATCTGCCCATTACATCCATGTCAAGAAAGGGAATTTTAACTCTTGTAAAAAAAAATAACTGTGAATTTTCTGTCATCTTTGAGACACCCAATTTTCATTCTCTCTATGCCTTTCATTTCTCTGTAGCAGAATAAAGAGCTAGGAAATAAATAATTTATGAGAGAAAAAGGAATCAGAGTTTATTTATAACAAACAATAGTTTAATTCATGAAATGGTCCTTAAAATGCCTCAGTCTTGAAGTTAATAGTGAGGGTAAAATCTTATTGGGGTAGGCACAGAGCCAATATAATAGACTCCTTTCTTTATTTAAGAAATGAGCCATCTATAACAGAGGATTTTGACATTCAGACACTTGCTGGGCTCATTTCTCTCCTTCAGGCAAGTTTCCCCTTTCTTGTCATTAGCCTGGTTCTCCCAGAATCCCAAGGTCCTTAAATCCCTGCTCCAATTCTCCCCTCTCTATGCTGGTAGACCTGCACGAAGTGCATATGCTGTTAGTGCTGCACTCACTCTGCCAGTCAGCCAAATATCAGTCCTGTAAGGAAGGCTTGTTCCTATTATTTGTGGATTGCTTTCAGTTAACCAAGGCATAAATGCATGTAAGAGGTATGTGTTCCATGGACACGTTGAAAGGCTGACATCCTGCAATATTTCTCCTGTGGATTTCTTTGTTCCTCAGCATTGGTATTGCTTTATACCAACTGTGAATTGAAGTGGTTGCCACCCCCCTGTAGGGACTGGATCCCTTCTGCCACGGGAAGGGATGCTCTGCACCTCCAAACTGCAGGTCCTTGCACCCCAGTTATCCTCTCCTCCTCCCAGCAACAGCTCTCTATTTATACAAACCAACAGGGAATCAATTAGTGGGGAAGTTCTGAATGCAGAAAGTTACTTGTTGCCTAGCAGCAGCCTGGCAAGCCCAGACTCGACTTTGATTCATTTAACCCCAAATGAACTGGTGCTGCTGGATTTTTCTTCCTCGTCACATTTACAGCATGATCTTAGTCAAGCTGGAGTGATGAAGTGCCCAATGTCTTTCCCAATGCTATTCAGACCATTCCTTGCCTCTCTTTGACTGACCAAAACATGCAATTGATGGGATTTGTGGTACTTGGTTTCAAAGAAACCCCACAGGAGGCTTTTCAGAATACCATGCTTCTGCCTTGGAAATAAGGAGCACAAGGAAAACTCCTCTGACTTGCAGGGGCAGCACACAGTGAGGGGTCAGGATGGAGAGAAACTGGTGTAGGAGGATGGGCAGAGCCGCACCCAGGACCAGGACACCTTGCGTTATACCTTTGCTGAAAATTCATGTCTTAGTCTCTGTTCTTCTTCCTTAATAATTAATTCAGCAGAGAGGAAAAGACAGATCATTTGCATAACTAAATTTTTCAGTCACAGCCATCAGCCTATTAATAGAAACCCATCCATTTGTCTATCAACCTACATAAACACGTTATCTTATGATATTTTGAAGGCCACTACTCCATAAACAATAGGTACAGAGGCAGAGAAATAGCTTGACCATCTAGTTCAGAGCACACTAACACAGACCTCATAAATAATATGTATCAGTCATGGAGATTAAGTCTGTGCTTTACTCTTCAGAACTACATGAGATTTTTTTCAGGAAGACATTGTATATACTCACAATAAAATCAATGTCAAATGGGAAAAAATAATTACAAGGAAACGACAAGCCACTATATTATGGCTGTTTAGCAAAATCTGTGCTGTTTAGTCAAACTACTAAAGTGCCACACTAAAACATCTTACTAACCCATGGAAAAGATTTATGCAGAAAGACTAGATATTTCACTTCTGTTTGCAAGCTGTCTGAGCATGAACAACATCTATTTAATGCTCTGTCATCTTCACCCATACTTGGACTTCAGACAGAAATGTTGTTTCCATTATGGCTCCATTTTCAATTAGGGATTTTAATAGTCAGCTGTTCCACCGGAACATCTATGTTTATTATTTGCCTAACGATGATTTGTGACAGGAAAAAAAGTCTGAGCACTACTTGCTCAGATGTTTTAAGCCATTTCAATACTGTATAAATTACATTTTTTCTCATTACAATGTGGTTTATCACCTTTCAGCAGATGACACTAGTGTCCCCGTTTTCATTTTCACCTGTAACGATACTATCTATATAGCGCTCTGTGTACAAGAAATGTTGTCCTAAATACATGAAGAGCACTTGGTTCAAATAAATAGCATATTGAACTGAAACAATGCTGCTCTGTGTAGGAAAGCACTTCTAGAAGATACTCTAAGCTTTCTACAGGCAGGCAAGCCAGGTGAAACCAGCCTCTTTCCTCTTTCCTGCAAACTGTAATCTATCTCCTCCTCCTTCAAACACCAAGAACCAATTATTTTCTTAGGGTTTCTCTATGTTCAGTCTGGCTCACATACAACAGTCAACAGAAAAGCTAATATATAGGAAGGCAGACCAGAACACAAGATTTGAAGTCTGCAATGCATCAGGAATGTAGTCCTGCCTTAGGGAATTTTTGGTGGAAATAAGCACAATGCAAAAAAGAAAAAACAACTGAAAAAAAAAAAAAAAAAAGACTACTGAGTGTGCCCTGAAGGCATCTAATATGATTTTAAATTAATAAAGTCTGAAAGGCCTTTATGTAAAAAGCTTGATGACTGTCAGTATTTAGTACTCTGTTTAGAAGAGCAAAATCAATGCGCTATTTCATGGCAGTGTGCTGCAGTCACATAGAAGTAACAGAATGTAAGAAATTCAACAGAAACAAATACAGTCTATTGGGTCCCAGTAGCAGAAAAAATATTTAGATGCTGGGCACAGAGGTTTCAAATGAAATTTTAAAATCTGTATTATCACAATGATCAATCCAATTTCACCCCAATGTATGTAGCTTTCAGCAGTAAGACAGAGAGCATTGATGCAGCACAGTCTTTTTTTTTTTTTTTGGTAATGAGGAATGAAAATCTGCAGCCAGAATGAGTGAAAATGACAATACATTTTGGACAAAATAGAGTCCAGTGTCTAGAAAAAAAGTAGATTAAGGATAAGAAATTAAAGCTGTTCAAGTGATCTAACTTGTCAGAGGCATAAATTATATTTATGCCAATTGGAATGACAAATAAATAAACAAACAAACAACAACAACAAAAACAGTTTACAAGCTAGGAACATATTGATTACACAGAGCTCAGTCCGCCCCTTATCAGTCTCAGGACACAAACCATCTTGATGACTCCTGACAGTGCTTTGTGCAGACAGAGCCTCTGAAAAACCAAGTACTGCTGCAACTTGAGCAGTACTCTGTGCACATCCAGCTGCTCACAGCTGGACCAGCAGGATCACGAAGGCTGGCAGGCTTCAGATTTCGCTAAGGATTGTCTGAAAAACAGTGGTGATTGCATAGGAACATAGCCCTCTCTGGTTTACTTCTAGGTACAGGATGAGAATAGTAGGTAACATCAGTTTCACAGAAGCGTTATTTTCTTTAGAAATGGGGAATTTTTTAGACATCGATGTAGTGAAATCATAGCAATAGCTAAGAGAAATCCACTTCTGTTCATCCTTTTTAAACAATAACTTTAAGAATTGATTTCTAGATGTTAACCCATGGAAATGCATCAGTACTGTCCTTTGTCTACATAACAGTGAGGTAACAGACCTAAATTACTTCCAACTTTGCCATAGACACAGTGACTCGAGTCATTCCATTTGTCATACCTTTTTTTTCCCTCCCCCATAAAATTAGGATAACAGCAGCTATGAGAATGGGGTTGGGAGGTTTTGTTGGTCAGCATCTCTGTGTAGTTTGAGAATGCAGAAGTACTGTGTGAAATGCAAAGTACTAGTTAGTGAATATCCAACTTAGTTCTTCAGAATTGCTGCCACAACTGCCATCAGCAATACTGAAAAGAGCTCTCCATGCCTTACTGAATGTTTATTGAATAATTTTTCCCCAACCCAGCTGTGATTCTCTTATCGTCCATGCATATATTTCCCTAAATTTGCTTTGCATAATTTTTCTCACTCAGACCTTTTCTATATTTCAGAGACATTTTGATACTGCTACACTGAAGAGGCATTTATTATAAGAAATTCTTATTTTTCAACTTAAAAAAGTTAATTTTTATTTATTTCCTGGTTCCTAACCTGGTTATATATTGGGCTTTAAAATATCATCTGATCTGTTGATTTTATTCTGGATGATAATGAAGTGCATGTGCTTTTAGTCCAAGAATGAATTAATTTGATATTAGCTTTCATTAGTTTGAGTAGCATGTTTTAAAGCAATAAAAGCTGCACTGCCAATCTAAAATGTTACAGAAACTAAATACTTTCATAGAATCATAGAGCATCCTGACTTTGAAGTGACCCACAAGGATCACCAAGTCCAACTCCTGGCTCCCCACAGGACCACCCAAAAATCAGACCCTGTGTCTGAGAGCATTGTTCAAAAACTTGAACTACAGCAGGCTCGCTGCTGTGACCACTGCCCTGGGGAGTTGGTCCCTGTGCCTGACCACCCTCTGGATAAAGAACCTTTCCCTAACACCCAGCCTGATCCTCCCCTGTTCCAGCTCCATGCAGTTCTCTCGGGTCCTGTCACTGTCCCCAGAGAGCAGAGCTCAGCGCCAGCCCCTCCGCTCCCCTCGTGAGAGAGCTGCAGGCCGCCATGAGGCCTCCCTGCAGCCTGCTCTGCTCTGGGCTGAACAAACCAAGGGACCTCAGCCCCTCCTTTCTTTAACCTATTTCATATGTTATTGCATTATTTCCCAGTGCAATGTCAATGTTACTCCACTATTTTAAGTGAAATTATTATATATAATTTAAAAAAAAAAAAAAAAAAAAAGGCAAATTAAGCCAATTTTGCAAATAAGGTTGCCTGAAATGTTAAGAGCAGCAAGCCAGCAAAAAGCTTAGGTGTTGATATGCATCTCATGTCTTTGCAAAATCTTTCCTACAGATTTATATCTACATCACACAATTTTGTTTAATCAATACATTTTTAAATCCGAACATATGAAATTACACCCACTCTTTCTGAGTCATCGTTAAATGTAAGTGGTATTAATTCCAACTAACTTCAGGAGGACTTGTGCTTACTAATGCAACCCAAATGCTGGCAGTAAGTAACAAGTTAGCAAGAAATTTCATTCATTTCAAAAGCTCTGAGTTCCTGGTAGGCATTTCCTGCATATTCACAGTTAGTAACAAAATCTTCAATTAGCACTAGAGGGCATTGGAAAAGAAAATAGAGAGTTAGTGTGCACTGAGATGCAAATGCTTTTAGGAGTGAAAAGGAGCAATTTCACGCCAGCTTGCACTGACAACGACCTTTTTTTTTTTTTTTTTCTTTTTTTTTTTCTTTTTTTTTTTTTTTCCACTGTTAGATATTTACATTTTAAGTGAAGTCCTGAAATGTTAGTGACAGAGTTGCATTGTTTATTTTCACTAATGGATCTACCTGTAGCCCTCATGATCATTTCACTAACAGAAGTCATTCATAGTTTGCATTTACATGTTCTTTTATTTTTTTCCCCCAAATACTTTTCAGTCTGTGCACATTTTAGATCTAGAGTCAAACATCAAGGTCCTTGCTATTGTTTGTTTTTTAATGGAAGCTTCTGATTAAATCAATGATGGCAGTATTAGTTTTCCCTTTAGTCAAAAACATTCTGGCTTCTCAACAGAACTTGCAAAATAAACATATTCTGGCTGTTATGCATAGTTTAACCCATGAATGAATAAAAGAATAGAAAACAGTAAAGTTTACAGAAGCAAGATCAACACTCGGTAAAGAAGCATCCATATAAAGTTAACTTAGCTATATATTTGTCCTAGTTCACTTGCTGAGGTTAGGGTGAACATCATAAGATTTCTGTTCAACAGGTTAAAGTTTGAGGAACATTTTTCCATAAATGTAACCAGGAAGGTGTGGCATTGATACTGAAATATTTAGTCCCACAGAACAAATATAGGTCCTGTTCCTTCTTACTTCAATATCAGTTGAGGGTCCTCAGTACTAAAACAGAAATTACCCATCAGTGGGACAGATGGCAGAAAAGTATAAGTACATCAAAGTAGGAAAAAAAAAAAAAAAAAGCAAAAAAAAGAAAAAAAAGCTTGAAGTAGATTATGATTGATACAGTTATACAAGTGTAATGTTGACACACTCAGCTAAGTGCCCTTTTTCATAGTCATACTATTCCTTTTACAGTTTCATAGTATTATATCCTGTTTAATATGAATGGCAAGTGTGAGATGAAGAGATGAAGGCAGTGGCACAGCAGGTGCATGGAGCAGCACATCCGAAGAAGTATCAGTTCCCTCTGAAGAGGATGTGAAAGGGAAGAAGGAAAGAGAAAGGCACCAGGGTACCCATTTTCAAAATGGGTTTGCTCTGATACTGCTGCTCTCATGACAACCACCCTGAGCTTCATGAAGGCCCACTCACACCACTAAAGCAAGATAGGTAAAGACGTGGTGTTTCTTCATGCTGCTCACCTCAAAGCTGCATGAGCCTGGGCTTCTCTTCTCTGACACCAAGGTCTGTTGTCTATGCATACGTTCATAGAAAATGTGGGAAAAAATGTCAAGTCTGGAGCTTTGTCCTTGCTTCATATCATTTATCTTTATATCCCCCTGAGGCAGCATCTACAGCTGTCTTTTCACCTTTTTAAGCTAAAATATGGGGTCTGATAGGGATCTTCGGGCAACCAAAATTATAATAATCAGTGAGGTTTGTTTCTCTTTATATGCTGTGTAGCTGAAATGTTTTTAAAGTGGAATTATAGTTGTTTATATTAGAAGGTTTTTAATTTTTTTTGTTGTTGTTAATTTAATTTAGTTTTCATCTGCAATCTGGTCCAGGTCATTACCTGACATGGATGGCATTTTATTTCAGAACTGCAGCTAAACTTAAAGGGATTCCAGTACTGTTAGTGACTCCAGAATACATCTACAATAAATGATTTGATTTAACATCCAAGATAAAGCTTTAAAAATATAAATTTCCATTTGGTCACAATATATCCTGTTAGTAGGTTGCAGAGTGCTCAACTGGGAAGCAAGTTACCCATTAGAGGATTAATGAATCATATGGTAATCCTGCATAATAGCACTTAAGCAGTGATAACTTTTGTAATCCACTCTCATATTTACTATCCATCATAGCACTCCTATAAAATATATGTAAGTTGAATATTATCCCCACCTTACAGGATGGAAGAGCAAAACAGAAAGACTTATATGGTTTGTCAAACAGTAAAACTACACCTAAAACTATCTCACAGTCTGCAGTTACTCAGTGCAATCTCATACTTTGTTGTGAAAAGAATTGTACACTTCACTCATAAGAAATAATCAGCAATATGTTTATTGATGAAAAAAGTGACCTATCAGGGCTTAATTGTGAATGAGACAGTGATTTAATAATCACTGTAAATGTGACATTAACAAGATTTGTGATGGCAAGGTCACTAGATTATTTACTGCATAGAGGACAGGGTCAGACAAAAAGCGTCAGGGTGACTCGTGTTGAGCCACAAGGTTCAGAATGGGGTCCCTTTTGCCATCTAAACTCCAGGGAGTCTAGATACAACCAGATTCTATCCCAGTCCCAGACTGAACAGTTGATGCCTAAAGGACTACATGCACAATCAATCCTTTATATCACTTGGCTAAGACTACAAAGTTTCCAGCTGGGTGGGGGGGGGGGGGGGGGTTGAGGGGATTACACCACCACATATATCCAATCTATATTTGCTTGTTCTGAGACAAGAAAAAGATAAAATTCCTTTAACCATTATTCCACTTCGAGGTTTCTTTTCAGAAAAGAAACAGCAAATTTTTATCAAATATAAGCCTATGTGTTTGCCATTGCTGGCTTAGCTTAATCTACCTGAGGTACAGCAAACTTTTATATTAACAAGATGTGACTGTTGATATTAAGAGCATCTTTAGTCCTCTTCCTATTTGCCTTCTTAAATACTCATCAGATACAGCTCTTTGTGTTCAGACAAAAAATAATCATTCTGGTATCTCCAGGAGCAAACAGGACTATGTTCTGACAATGGCCACTCAGGCCAAACTTACTGTGTACAGTGTATTTTCAGAAAACATGGCATCAGAACATTTACAAAAGTTGTCATTTTTTACTCTTTAAATTACTGAATATTATCTAAAGAAAGCAGACAGTATGCTTTAATAGGCTTTGAGTGAATTCTGTATCCAAATAAAGTTAAAAGTATAACTCTATATTTTGATGAGAATTAATGTTTTCTAAAATACCATGAAAGGTCAATTACTGGAAAGAAGTTACACTGAAATTCAACATTTCATTTACATCAGAAATAACATAATTTGGCTAACCAATGACCTTTTTTTGACTTTATTTATTTTTTTTCCTCTCTAATGAATAGTGAAACAATTTGAACCTCAAGATAAATAACTCTTATGAATAGAACACAGTGTTTATTACTCCTGTCCAGTCACTCTATTTCAAGACTGAATAAGAAAGGGCAAGTTCTTGTGATTTTTCCAATTTATTTTGGCAGATTCAGGTCATTCACTTCATACCGGTATGTTTTTTATCATAAGCTCACTAGTCTTTTAAACATTCTGAAAGATATGGAGATTGGTTAAAAAATAAACAGCTTGCATACAAAGTCAAAGTGAAATAACTATTGGTCATTAGTAAAATAATTTGTTTTCACAGTGTGAAAAAAAAAAAAAAAAAGATAAGAAAAAGAAAATATTTGGTAATGCAATTGGCCTTCAAGTCTATGTATGGCTGTCTCTGGATTTCATTCCCCATTTAAGAACTCCAGAAATTCCATGTACAGATACTTGTGTTTTGTCACAGAGATTGTATAGAAGCCAAAGGACTACACTGTTGGAGCCGCACTCAGAGGGGACTGTATTTTGTACTGTGGCTCAGGACTAAGGTGTGTATTGTTTCTTGTGAGAATAAAACAGGTGTAGGGGAAAAATAAATTCTCATAGATTTCTCTTATGTGCATAAAGTTATTATTTAATGGATCCCTCATGGGTTACTTATGGATTACTTTGTCCAGCACACATAAAGCAACCTCTGAGATAGACACAATCCATATTTGTCTCCTCAGTCCTGTTATGGAGAATAGGTACTTTGAAGAATGGACAGTGTTATTGTATGTCCTGGAAAGCACTTAGATACCACAATTGAACAAATACGAACAGTAACAATATTGACAATGTGCATCATGACCTCAAAAGAGGTTATTAACCTCAAAGGTTTGAACTGGACAAAAGTCCTTTTTCTCCATGCAATCTTCTGTGTACTTGGAGGGTACTCAGGAACCTGTGGAGGAAGAGCAGTAATATCCCGTTTGAAATTTCTCAGATGCAGGACATCCCTGTGCAGGTGGTTTACAGGAAATCCATTATGTCCTAAAGGTAGAGTCTGGAAAACCTGAAGGCCACCAGAGATCCAGTCACTTGTTTGTTCTCTATCCCCCAGTCATTAAGGCCCTGAGGGGCAATGCAGTAAGGCAGATGGGTGCTCTGAAACCTGGGCCATGTGGTGGGGTCACAGGCTGTACGTAGTACAAACACACATCAGTTAGTGTTTGGGAAAAAACACTGAAAGGACCTTGCTGAGATAGATAGCCCTAATAGCCATGATGGCCCATGGAGAAGGGATCAAGCTGTTACCATCTGTGGGAAAAGGAATATGGGGATATAATGAATTTGATTATATAGCTGCTTGAAAGGCAGATGCTGAAGAGCCCTCAGAGGGGCTAACGCTCAGCAAGGACCACTTCATCTCCACTAAAGCATCCTCACAGAGCAAACTGAGTGGAAAAAATTTCCTCTAACAGAGCAGCTTTCAAAAAATGCCAAGTCAAATAGGCATGATAGCAAAGCTCTCTCATAAGTTTATTTTGTTGATCTTCCTCTGAGGTAACCTCCGCTTATTTTTACCTCAGTGAAAAGAGTATCTTAGCACATTAGACAAGACTGGTATAAAAATGTATGTATTATTTATACATAAACATCCTTTACTGAAACCTCTGGTTTAAATAGCTTTTGTTGTTGTTTCCCTGGCTTTTTCCCTAATTTGTTTTTTTTACCGTGTCTTTAGAAGAAAAAACAATAACATGTTTACAGAATTTCAATCCATGTCAGATTTGCACACAACCTTTTGTTATGTTAAGGAAAGCAGGTAGAAGCCTACCTAATAATTTAGAGTTAAATAAATAAATAAATGTACACTGTTTCTGCCAAAATGCAGGTCCAAACCTCTTCGGTGTTAGACTGTCTTTGAGGGAGACATATGCACTAGGTACTAAATTGATTATTTCACCTCTGATAAGGAACAAATGTAATATTTATGGTTTTGACCTCGGTAGACATTTTGTCTCATACAAATTTAAATTACTTTCTAATTGTATTTGCACATCAGTATTTTCTTAATAGAAAATATAACCCGTTGTCATTGCCAAAGGATGAAAGCTTACTTTTTTTTTTTTTTTTTTTTTTTTTTTTTTCCAGCTTTGGAAAATTGCCAGTTTATCACTTTCTGCTAATTTAAACTGTGCCTACATTCATCATTTAATCTATTTTTCATCCCTTAAAACATGTTTTGCATCTATATTCTTTCACTTACATCTCCTTCTTTAAGATATGTTGTGTTACTATTTCAGTAAAAAACTCTCTGTAAAGTCATATAGTTTTGAGACTATATTATCATGGAAATTCCTTTAGGTTGCACTGTTCATCTCCTTTGTTCCAGGTCAATAATACTAAGAATAAAGCTATTTTAAAGAGATTAGCTTTTAGATCACAGTCAACTTTCAGACTCAACTGATGAATACCTAGGATAAAAACATAAAAATTATTTTAGTCCTACAACACTGTCTTGCCACATAAAGCAGCAACAGGAAACAATGCTTTTTCTGATCTTGGTGTAGGCTTCCTTATCAGTTTTCCTATCTTCCTTTTGGGAAGGTTCCACTGAAGTACAAACTACAAGCTAACATAACTGAAGTCTTTGGTATGAGAGAATTGAACAGTGTGCTGATTTCCTGGCCACACCTCTGCATTCAGCTGGCTCTCCCAGCCGTATACTCCTAACACAGTTAAAAATGCTTATATCAAGCAACCTGGACTTCCAGTTTTTGAGTGCAGATTGTCTACATGCCCTTGCTTCCCAGTCCTTTGGAAACCTGTTCTAACATCTTAATCATATGAAATGTTTGAAAAAAAATAAAGGG
>CM021768.1:37130451-37193659 GCA_011076525.1 Nettapus auritus | reverse complement strand
AGCTTATTTAACAAACTCAGAAAGTATCAGCTGAAATGTCTGATAAAATTTTACGTGAGGTAAAATCGGTCTCTTTCATTTACCATGATTAAGCAAAAGCCCCTCCACAGAGCCTAGAGGCATGTCCTGAAGTTCAAAATAAGACTCTATCATAACAGTTTTTGGAATAAATTATCAATTTATGGCTTTTAGTAAGTTCTGCATTCAGTTTAAATTTGGAGCTTGTTTATTCATATCAAAACTGAATCTGCAAGGACATAAGGAAATAGTTAAAATCAAAGCAATCTGACTTTCATGAAAAACACCATTTTAGGCATGCTTTTCCTGCACTAATGAGAATCAGGATCAATTATTGGTGGGGATTTTTTTTTTTTTTTTTTTTTTTTTTTTTCTGAATTTAGAAATAAGTTACAGGGCAGTACTCATGGCAAATTACTATCATAAACTACTAGGAAGGGATATTGCTGTGTGTACTTGTAGCTACATAGTACAGTAGCATTTTTTTTTTTTTTTTTTTTTTTGGTGATTTCAGATTCAAAGCCCAGAAATGTATTTTACATCAGTACTTGCACCTTCAGACCATATCAATGGTTGCAGGAATCTCAAGATGAATGAAAAATGACAGAAGAAATATGCTTGCATTTAGTTGATTTAGTAGGGTTTTTTATTTGTTTGTTTTTGTTTCACAGTGGACTAAATAAATATTTAGATTAGAGAAGGACATAAGGACCTTATGCAGCTAAAAGTACATTTGTGTAGGTCAGTTTCTAGAAAAAGAATGTTCAAAAAGAAAATTAGGGAGCAAGTGTTATTGATGAGAGAGAAAATTAGATAACAAAACCTGTGCATCACCATAAACAATGTTTGTTTTTAAGCTCTTAGCAGTAAATAAATGGACTTGACCTTGCAACCTCTGTCATCTTGATCACAGTGTTATAAATAACTGCTGGACCAAGCATTCCAGAACAGGAGAATTTTTGTTTAGAATTGGTGAGCTTTCAAGCTTATTAACAACCACGTTCTGCATATGCTTTTTTCTTGAGGCCCAGCAAAGTGGCATTTTCCTAATAAAAATGTGGCTATATTCAGTTTAAAAGCAGTTGTTATGCTTTTAAATAATAATAAAGTAAACACATTATTAAACACTAAAACATGAATCATCCTTGTATGCGAGCTGCTCTGCTTCTTCTCCCTGGCACCTGGCAGAGTACCTGGCAGCACTTCCTTGCCCCAAAAACAAGTAGATCTGCAGCCCTGAAAATCCTTTGTTTCTGTGAGTATTTGCTCAATGGTACCACCAAAGGAGCTTAACAGTGTGAATAGAGGCAAAATAAGGCACGACTCCAGATTTAATGGGAAATGCAAACACAAATCATAATTTAGTACCTAAGAATAGGGTAAATAACCATGTCCTAGACTTCTGTCTCCAATATTGAGAGAAACAAACCCTTTAAATCACTTCCAAACCTGGTTATACCTCAAAACCTTCATAAGGGTAACAGTGCAGACTATATCTTTCTCAGCACATTGCGACTGGCCCCAGGTGACAAGAGGAAAGAAAGCAGAGTATTTTTAGGATGCCTCAGTCATATGGTGACTGAAAGCTTTGCTTCTTGGTAAAACACAAGCAGCTTTTCCTAGGACTCAAATTGCATTTCTTTAAAATGTTAATTTACAGTAATTTTTCTTAATATGGGGCTATAACAGTGGCTGTAACGACAGCTTCATGTTTCAGTGAATACTGGCTTTGTCTTGTTCCACATTCAATCTCTCTGGATGATAAGTTTTATTATGCACATTGACAGAAGTCATGTCTGTTTGTTATTTCAGTTTTATATGTTACCAAGCCTGAACACAGAGAAATTAAGTTGTTAGCTCTATTATGGTGCACTTCCGATCTGAAAAAGAAAAGAAAGAAAGAAAAATGGGCCAAAAGAAAAACCCCCAAACCATAAAACAGCCCCACAACAAAAATACATAACAACAAGCGTTAGGAGACTGACTGTAGCTCAAAGAAAGAACAAAATTTGCAACACAATAGAAACGGGAGGAAGTTTTATAAGGGCATTGAATTTGGGAGAAAATATTTGCAGAAGGAATTAAATGTCCTGACGAACTTTTAGTACAGAATAAAAAGAAACACTGAGTGTGAAGCCTTGTCAGATTCCAACACGTATTCATGTTCAGTGCTGGGGGAAGGAGCTGACAAAGAGCTTCAATGAGAAAAGCGGTGAAGAAGCCAAGCACCATGGAGGGATGGACGGCACCAGGACATGCTGTACAAGAAGAGAGGCCAATCCCAGAGCTGGGCACCTCGCTGTGGGGATGGCACAGAATCTCCCTCATTCCCAAGCACAGGAGGTGTTACACTGGCACTGGGGAAAAATTCAAAAGATATCTAGGACAAGCAGGCAAGAAAATATTGCAGCTGAACAGTACTAAATATTGTCAGATACATATTAACAGGCAAAGTTTTTACAAGGAGATATTATCACCATGATTTTTTAATGAACATAACACACCTCTACATAGCCAACATATAAACCTTTCCTAACTCTATTTTCAGTGCTATACAGAGCATCCAGTGAAACCTGAAGAGACTCCTGAATAAGTGACTAAATGCATCTTTTCTGTTCTAGTTTATTCCAAGGCAGGGAACACAGGTTTCTATTTTGAATGAAGGTGATGATGGCAAATAAGGAAGGATCAGCTCAAAAGCAGAACAGAAAAGAACAGAAAAGAAAAAGGAACAGAACAGAAAAGGAAAAGAAAAGAAAATAAAAGAAAAGAAAAGAAAAGAAAAGAAAAGAAAAGAAAAGAAAAGAAAAGAAAAGAAAAGAAAAGAAAAAGACACTAAAAATGGCTGGTGGTTAGAGCCTAAAGTCCATGGTATATAAATGCAGGAATTAGTGGATTTAATTTTTAGGTTTTCATGTTATTAAGAGTGAAATCAGAGCTGGAAAACACCATCTTCCTTTCATTCTTCTATGGATATATATACACTCTACACACTCTAGAAAGCAATGCATGCAGGTAGTCTGTCAATGACACAAATCTGGAATTCACAAGGTGGTGAGTAAAACTTGCAAGTGGCTCTTTGAGAATGAGCATTTCCAGGTGCTGAGCTGTGGAGAATGAGGCAGCTACCCCATCCACAAGGTGAAGAAGAGGCTACACGCGACTTCAGCATTGTCAAAGTGCCACAGACATTCAACTCAATACCACTAAGTAGCAGCTAGGATCACTCCAGGCTGTATGGTCACATTGAAATGGATTGTTTTCCTGTTCAAGTGAAGATTACTCTGTAACTTCTAGGGCACCAAGTAATTTGGTGTACAGTTGTGTTTCTTGTGGACACAGGCACATTTAAAGCAAGCTAACTACAGATGTCTCTGTATAGTCTTCGTAAGCAAAGAATTAAATATTTTCTCCTAATTAATCCATTTACTTTCTGTTTTCAGACTGCAAGGAAAAACACTTGCTACATTGGCTTAGATTGCATTTTATTGTACTTTTAAAATATTACTTTAATAATTCCTTCATCCAGAAGCAGATAATCAATTCTGCAACATAATCTGAAATGAATGAGGAGCTAGTGCTAACAGTGTTAATTGTATTCTCTCAAAAGCATCCTGAATTTTTAAATGCACATAAAAGTCACTGCTCTAAGCAGTGGCAAGCTAGCAATGGGCAAATGAGGAACCCACTAATGAAAGGGCAGCAGCACAAACAAGACACAGGTGTTCTGCTGGCTTTCACCTGCTTCAACATCCACATTCTGCTCCCATGAGGATATACCAGTTAGGTGGTTTTGTGGAAGATGTGCATGCAGCCCCAGTCAGAAAACCTGCCTGTTTATCCTTATCATGCAAAGAGAACACTTACAGGTAAAAAGCTGAAGTGCCAAGGACCACTTTGTGCATGCCTTGCAACCGTTTAACTATTCAATGAAGGGCAGTGAAGGCTTCTTGATAACCCATATTCTCCACTAAGTAGATTAACTTTGTTAAAGTGCTGGGGAATAAAAGGAGCAAGGGAAATATTATTTTACATTGCATGCTGAAAGACTTATTGATGATATTAATGAATACAGAAGGCAATAACCCATGATTTGCACATTTAAAAATGCAGCTGTGAAGCTAGGGTCCATTTTTTATTCTAGTTGATGCTTTTCCAGGAAGAGAAAGCAGAGGAATTGCAAATGTGCCACCAACACTTCAGTATCTAATAAAGAGGAAAAGCCTTTACAAATTGTAGGTCTCTCAGGTTTCAGTGGATTTTCAACAGACATTGGCATTTACTATTATAATCCACCCCCTTCACTTCGGGTAAATGAACCATTGCAGGAGATACAAAAATATCACCTATCAGCTAGCTATGGCATTCAACCACTGCATTTGCACTCATAAAAGGCATTCTGTAAAATACTCTCCATTCAGTGCAATCACTAAGGTACAAAAGATATGTATATTACTTATGCTCCAATAGAATCATATTTGGAAATTAAAATTCTGCTCTGCAACAAGGACAAGCTACCAAAAACATTATGAAGGGGAAATAAACAGAAAGAAAGAAAGAAAGAACATCGGTCCAAAGATTTACAAGTATCATATATCCAATAAAGTATGTTATAAAATAAAATGATCCACCATCAACAAAAAACAACTAAGCTGTATTAGTTTTACACAAATCTTCTCTTGGATCTTGTAGCTAGATTTTGCTATATATTTTAGCTTCAGTGTGTTCTGCTGTTGAACACTCCTTGAGGAAATATTTCAAAGAGCTTTGTACTAGCCCTCAGAAGAAGAGAAGGAGCAACAGGAACATTTTAATTTCCTTCTTTTTTAAATAAGCAGTTATGTTGGTAACTATGTTTTTTCCTGGAAATAAATGCCAAATGTCTGGAAAGGTGAAGTATGGGTGGGAAGCATGTTATTCAATAGGTGAATGTTTTTTCAAATTCTAATGTCCTGTATACCCCTATGGGGATTAAAACATCTATAAAAGCACACAGTGAAAATGGATATAAGCATGTAAATAAAAGAGTGACACAATACTACAGTAGCTGGAGTGAGAGGCAAATCACCATGTATATCGATAATAACCCATCCCTAGAGAAATAGTTTTCACTGCAGGCCTCAGAGTGTGACTGAGATTGAGAACAGCCAGCCACTGCTGCTCTGATAGGGCCTGTGTTAGCATTAAGTCTGAGATACTGCATCCTGCCAAGCAGTTTCTCAAACTTAGCATCCTCAGACTCATATCTGATATTTATGGCCAAGGAGAGACCATTGACTCAGACGTTTACACTGGTTTTGAAGGAGGAAGAGTATAACACCTTCCTTTTCTCCCCATTTTTGAAGGTATGAAAATAGCAAAGGGCTAGGACTAAGAGAACATTTCCAGATTTTTGTCTTCCTTTAACCTACCAGTACGGGTAGAAGGGTATCTTATACCCTGTAATGAAAACACTGCAGCTGTTCTGGCAACCAGTGACAAGGAAGATGTCCTTCCCACTTCATTTCCAAATCTAGCAGTCCAGTGCTATGTCAGGGCACTCCACATCTTCCACATTCTGCAGACACCAACAAACTGTCAAATCAGAAAATTGCCAAAACAGGATATGTTTGGGTTCCTGCATGTTTCCATATGGTATACAGCCAAGTTACATTTCAAGCTGCTGAATGGCCCTGCCGCCATGATGGTTGTAACTCCAGCCATGTTCATATCCCCAACACTGCTCTGCTCCAGTTTTCCTCTAATCTTTCTCAGTAGGAAGACAAATCTCCCATGGACATATTTTAAATGTCCTATAACTAAGAGATTGTTAAAAATATAAAAATGAAATGTTGGTGTTATCCATAAATTTTTTGACTTACATTAATCAGTGAATTACTTCATTTATCTTCAAACTATATTAAAAAATAATATATCCAAACTTGATTTCCTAAATTCATTATGAAATTTCTAATCTGTATCATATATCTATTCTGCAAATGACAGAATCAAGTTTCATTCTCTTTTATTTTTTCATAAAAAGTTTTGTTAAATGTCAATAATGGCATATTACCAATCTATATATAAATTATTAGTTTGATTGGATAAGCTGGAACTGACCAGCAGTTGTAATTATGTTATAATTAGCAATAATTAGTTACAGCATTGGAAAATTGTATTTTATACTTCATCTGGCTAGTGACAGAAGAATGTGGATGTGACCAATCCAAAGACCTGGTTGAAACCCATGAATATCAAAAGTAAAATTAGATAGATTCCATGTTGGTGTGTTTCAGTATAAGATACTGATTACAAATGTATATTCAATATTTCGACAAAGGCAATGCATGACAATAATAAAGATTTGCCCATGGCTGTAACTTTGCATGAGATTTCTCTGGAAAAAATAAATAAATAAATAAATAAATGATAGCATGTTTTTAGTGATGCTCACAAAACCTTGCAACCATAAAAGCACCAATGCATTCCAATCTCTCTTTCACTATCTGTAATAAAAGGAGATTGCTATATATTTGTCAGGCAAGGCAAGCTTTTTAAAGATCTGATGAAATTTAAGAGCTTAGCTAAAAATATCCCAGACTTCATTGCCAGTTTTAAAATAAAAGTATTCTATTCCCACACAACACCCACATCTTCGTTAATCCTTAGTGCTGTCTTCAACATTTGTCAAGGTTTTTATATAAATCTTTTCTCAATAACATTTTTTCTCATTTAACATTAAGCAATTCCTGTCCTGGTTTTCTGATGTGATGTTATTTTTTTGCCAGATGGAAGCCCAAAGAGAAGTTTGAGTATTTGATAAACCTTAGTAAGGGTGGAATGCTGACACTGTATTAACCCAGACTTCTTTCAGCACCTTTATTCTTTCACCATATTGTAAAAATGAAACAGATGTGTCAGAGAAGTTTGCATCACCAGACTCAGTTCAGATACCTCAGGAAATCCCAAGAGACAGTAATGGAGGTGTGCTGTCAGGTTTGATGTATTCACTATCTCTTTTCATGAATGATGATGAATTGATCACACAAAGTTCAAAAAGTCTTTGATAGTGTAAAATATAAACCAGAAAATTCAAACACCACGGGAAAAAGCAGATTATGGCAATATTTAAATTCTTCAAAGAACATGCCAAAGAAAGAAAGAGCACTTTTGGAAAATGAATTATCTGAGTATCATAATTACCATAATTTTTATATAACATGTCCTGCAATAAATTGGATTAATGATTTTGCTGAATTATAAGACATAACTGCTTTAGCATCATCTTCAGCATTCTCTCTATATGTCAGTCATGAGGGTTAAGGAAATAACATTCAGAAGTTGTTGCTTCAAACTGGAATACAACAAAATGCTGTAGAGTGGGTACTATGTTTGCATATGGTTGTTGAGAAATAAATATATCAATTTACAACATGTATCAATTATATATCATATGTATCATGATATCAATTTGCAGAAACTAATATCTATTCCCTTGAGTAGAACCCTTGATTAAAGAGTGGGAAGAGGTTATATAAATTAATATAGAGGGATTGGTAGAGCTTTTATAGGTCCCAAGGTGCAGAATACTACTGACTCAGAGCTATGGTGCATTATTGCTTGCAGTTTTGCACTTCGGTGTTTTGAACTTTCAGAATAGATGGATACACACAGAAACCATTGCAAAATTGACCATGAAGAAATCCATCATCATTTCAACAGCATGTATTGTATAAAACAGAATAGTATGCTGCTTGGAGCAGGTTTTTCAAGTCTGTGGAGCAGCTCTTCCAAAACTGCTGACAGTTCTTCATAAATAAATTAATGCCAACATAAGAACAAAAGAAATTATAATGAGAGCTGTAAGTGACACTGCAAAGTGATAGGTTTCTTTTGACATTTAGAATTACCTGGCAGTGTGCTATAAGACAAAAGCATCTGCATGACACAAAAGAATTTCAGGATTCTGTAAATCTACAATTGACTTCTCTGGGCAGTTTAGGGGGAAGACATTGGGAAATAAGAACATGTATAAAAGAATCCTGAAGATTATTTTAAAAATCTTTTTTGTTAGGTTGGTTGTTTTTTTTGTTTTGTTTTGTTTTGTTTGTTTGTTTGTTTGTTTTGGGGGGTTGGTTTTTGGTTGTTTGGTTGTTTTTTGTTGTTGCCTTTTTTTTTTTTTTTAAGAAAATGTACTGATTCAGAGGAGGTAGCTCTGGGTTTGTCTTGGCATAGTATGGGAGTAAGATTTTGACTTCTGCCTTCATCTATATGGCTGTAGCTTCATGCTATTAGCTTCCATCCCCATAATACTCCATGAAAGCCATGTGAAGTGGCTTGAAACTTGGTGAAATGCTTAACAGTACAAAAAGTGATATAAACCTAAGCACAAGAGAATGATATTCTTTCCTTTATTTTTCTAGTTGCACTTTGGAGAAGAAATTTCCTTCCACCAGAAGGGAAATTGGTTTGTGACTAAAATGACATTAGATTGTCTCCTGTGAATTTTCTCAAAGCACAGAACACAAACCACACACACACACACACACACACACAAACAAATAATGCTGTGCTAACAGATTTGAAAAATAAAATGTTTTATATATATACACATCAAAGATTTTGAGGCCAGAACTGTTAGATTTCCTGCATAACAGGCCATATATCTTTCCTTAATTAACTAGTGTTTAATTAAAACTTTATAACAACAACCACAGCCAAGTCTTGATTTGAGGTGTTAACAATTTTGGAAAACCTACTGCATTATTTGGTAAAAGATTCCAAAGGCAATTACCCTCATTGTCAGAAATCTGCAGTGGATTTCTAGCTTGAAGTGGTCTAGCTTCAGCTTCTAGGCAGTGAGGTTTGTTATACCTCTGTCAGCTGCATGATACTGTAATCAAATATATTCCCCAGGGCTCTTATAGACAGTGAGCAAAATTCACTTGATCCACCATAAACATATTTGTTTCTTCTGCAAAAGTATGAAAGACTCCATCTGTGTAGCTTATCAAAGGGAAGGGTAAGACATTACTTTGAAAAATATTTGAATTTAATGTAACAACTTGGAGAGAAAGGATTTTTATTCACATGAGCTGAAGAATGAGGTAAGTATAAAATTTGGTTTTTGAAACAATAGTAATGCACAGAGGTCTAGATGAGTTTCACACTGGTGCTTTCTATCTGTGGGAAGGCAGCCTCAACTTCTTTCTTGCAAGCAGAGATTGCAGCTCTGGAGAGGAAGAGCTCTGGAGCAGGAAGACAGTGATGGTAGTGAAAACTGCTCAGCCCTGTGCTTATGTTCTGATCCATGCTTCAGCCTGATACATAATATGTATGCCCTCTGCGCATTTCTGGCACATTTTTGGCAAACGGTACAAAAACAACTGACATTCACCTTTGCAACAGAGACAGCAATGTAAATCAGAAACTGTCCATCTCCTCATCCAGCCACTTTCTATTCACTAGTTCACTTCTACCTAGAAGGGATGAAATGGAATAAAATATAATAGAAAGAAAGGGTTAAAGGAACTGAAAAAGGAACATTTTTTTTGGTTTGTTTTTCTCAGTATATTCCTACAAATTCTGCAGACCATGAAAAGAGACTGGGTACAGGCCCCTTAGTGGTGTCTTGCATCTTGTTAGAAAGGCAATATCATTAAGGCTAATATGAGCATCTGCAAGGGCTTAGACAGAAAAAAGCACTAAAGAACTTCAGAAGTGCTAGTATCAGTGATGGTTATGTATTTAGCTATGTTTTATTTCAGGCTACTACTACTACTACTACTACTACAAAAAAAAAAAAAAAAAAAAGAATTTTTATATGTAGCAAAGTATATAGCATTCCAAGGGTCTGTATACCACAGGGGAAACAACAACAACAACAATAACAACAACAACAACACACTTTTCACACATCAGAGTGCTTTTGGTGGCTAAAGATACCTATTTTTAGTCCATGAGTTAATATGTTCTGAGCCCTTTGCAGGAGGAGCATTATACATATTTGTTTCTTCTGATGTTTCCAGCACCCTGGTGGGTACCATAAAAATAAGAAATATCTCTCTCTGTTAAGACAGGATGCTGTCTTTGTTACAGTCATAAATATGTGAATTCATAAATAAAGAATTTTTGTGTAAAACTTTATAATTTGGCTGGAATTAGTGGATGACAGAACAGGGAACGGCTTTTTTTAAAAAAATAAAGGAGTAGTAATTCCCAGGATAGTAAAGCAGAAAATATAAATAAAGGGAAGCTTTAGCTGGAAGTACTAGTCATCACTAAAAACTTGACATGTTTCTTCAAAGCTTCTTGTAGATGATAAATATAATATATTCTAATTCATAATAAATATCAGATGCTTACTGCACCGTCATACACATACTAAGAGAAATAAAAACACCACAATGATGGCAATACTGAGCATACTAGATAAAAACAATAAAGCAGGGTAGAATTTAAACTATGCCTCCTACTTTTGTGGAGAATATAGAATATCTGAATGACCCATCACACAGGATACACTATCTGTGTAAAAATTGTCTAAGATACACTTAATTTTTAAGTATACAACATAAGAAGAAGGTAAAATGTTTTTCAAGGACACTCTTGTACACAAGATTTGATTAATACATGATGAGGGAGTCAGTTCTCTCTGTGAATGCCCTTAGTGGAGCTTCCTGCAAAGACTAGTGTCAGTAAAGGAAAATTAGAATTATTATCACTTAAAATATAGTATATGACTGTAGTAGAAATGTGAATCTGCCCTTGCTTGTACTGACAAAAATCCCCTGGACTTCAGAGGATTCACAGTCAAGTTGAAGGTGGGTTATGGTGTAAATAAAGATTGCCAGCTCTGTATCCATGTCTCCATATACACGTCCACAACACCATGAACAGCCTGCAGACATTAATGGCTCTCTCTTTCTTTGAGCTGAAAAATACATTTACAAGGAAACTGATATGATTTTTATCTTGCCATCTCTCTGACTGTGATGGAGATCTGCATACTCAGGCCAATATATTTGATTCTCCCATGATCCTCAAATTTCTTTCCTAATTTTATCAGTAAAAAAGTGTTTCAAAATGCAGAACCTTACCATGGAACCATGCAAAATACGTACTCTTTAGCTAAAATAATACAACTATTTGGAATTCATACTACCCAGTTCAGTCAGCCTCTATTCTTAGCATTTCTGCAAGATCATAAAAAGAATATAGTATTATTCTAATAAAAATGATAATATTCAGGGCTTAGGTTATGTCATTTGTTCCACAGGTGAATGCACAATTTAAACTACGGATATGAGGTAAAAGGCTATGCTGGATGCCGAGTCACACAGTAGATAGTTCCCAGACTTTCTATTGAATTCTCAGCTGAGGTAACAAATTGATTACGGAAACAATCACAGCTGACAATCTGGGACTATGTTGTTAGGGAAATCTTGTCCAAGACAAAAGCTGACAGGATAAATACAAAAGAGGGGACATGGAGAATAGTAACCACAACAACAAGAGGAAGTATAATCAGGTATAGTAAACATTGAAAGTGTTAAACTGAAAGTGGTACTCCAAATACACATTCAAAGCTGATTGTCTAATAAGGAATAAATAGAAAATTTGGAAGTTCTATACGATCAGAATTTCATAGCTGTTACAAATAGCTAAAATCAGCCTCTTATACTGTGTCAAAATGTATGCAATAGCTCATATACATTTTAAACAGCTCTTTGTAGGACAAACAGTTATCTTACATAAAGCAATGTGGTATGAAAACCTTCCTCATCCTACAAGATTTCTGTATTTAAGACATTTAAACATACCTTCAGTACCATGTGAATGTCTTTGCAAAGTGACTGAGTGAAAAAAGCAGATGATATTGATCTGGGTGATTCAAGTGTTCAAGAACTAGAGCCTTTGGAGACTCACATGAATCCTTTACTATTAATAGGATCAACCATTGTCTAATTTCCATTTTGATGAGAAAAGGGGCTCAAGAACATTTCTAACTTGAATAGCTTTTAGCTACAATAGGATGAGATGCATAATAGGCCTTCCAAAGTACTTACATTCCACAGCTGGATGTCAGCCGAAATACACTCATTCAGCACTTCGTATCTTATCCTTCTTTTACACAAAGAAATAAGTGTCTCTTCTAATTAAACCAATGCAGATGGAAACCCAGGGGCAAGTCATGGTATTGGTCATGAGGATGCCCAGTCAGGAAACATAAGATGAAAATAATCCTGTTCAAGGATGAGGGCACTAAATTTTCTTAACATTTTTTCCCCTCTAATTTCCCATTCAGCGTTGAGCTCCAGTTCCATGAAACTGTCAGATAGAGCCAAGAGATTAGTTCAGTGTTGCTTTTGATATCTGCTTGGGACAAAGTTCTCTGCCCCCCCCTTCCACATCCTTCCATTTTGGAAAATTCCTGTGTATTTCAGATAATGTGCAAAAATTTTTGCAGAAGTGGAAAGCAACAAAGACTGCAACACTCTTCCTGACATGAGTTAATAGCCTTAACTAAAATGGGAAAGACAGGGATTGTTTTTGTTGATTAAATAACCATTTTGTTTTTAATTCTCTTCTTTCCTTTTTCCTTCCACTAGTGGATTAAAGATGCACTTTTATAACCCTGAAGAGCTGAGAACAGCAATGTTGTATTCTAACAGCATGTCATAGCTTGATATTATTTGATTTTGTGCCTTGAATTTATTATGCTTTTATTCAAACTTTTACATAAGGAATGGCATCCTTACATGAACGGGATAGATTACATGCATAAATATATGCTACAGTCAACAATGTAATAAGTTTGCTTTGCCTTCTATGTAAATTTTTTAAATACTTTTACTTTTCACCCAGTAATTATTTGTTTGTGAACTGTGTTTGACTGGCCTGAGTAAATGCATGCAAATGAAGTAGCTAGTTTATTCTGACTGAATAACATGTCACATTAAATTAAGAAAGTGAGCTGCTGTAGAGGAAACATTAATTAAATCAAGGAGAACTGTGCACTCAAACTTGGAATTTGTTTGGAAATGCTCTAGGGAAAAAAAAGAAAAAAAAGAAAAAAAAAAATCCATTCTTAATGTACATTCAGAATTCTGTAGCTGGAAGCAGACACAGTCATAGTTAGAAATCTTACAGTGTGCTATAACACATTTGATACCAGTTAGATGGCAGGATATTACTAAATCAATTTTGTGTTACATTCCCTGAAGTTTTTACTGTTGCTTAATTGCTAGATGTTTTTTTATATATTTGCAGTCCCATTAAAGGCAGAATATATACATATGCAAATAAATACATACAAGTTTAAAATTATGGATGTTTGTTTTAGTGAGGGTCAATGCATTGTAATATAGCATGTTACTGCTTTGTAATGTAGAATATATTTCATTGTTTTTTCAAAATATTGTCAGAGAGTAGATTAATGGAAGACTTGTCCTCCATATTATTTTTGAAATTTGTTTTAAAAATAATACATAGTTTAAAAAGTAATATCACTGAAAAAACCATTGGTTCCTTTCAAAAGAGACTATTCAACCCCAGAACACAGCTTTTATTACAAATGTTTGTTCGAGACTGCTGTTCTTTACTGATGGTTTTAAACTTTGAAATCAAAATAGTGAGGACTTTGACATTCAGATACCATGTACTTGACCATCAAGTAATGTTTATAATTGCAAGATAAGTCTTAAAGAAACCTAATAATCACCTTAAAATTGATTGATTCACGTGTTTTATAATGTACTGTATAACTATTATTAGAGACATTTACTCCACAACTGAATGCTTCGTGAAATAGGAACCATCAGGCTCTTAGTCTACTGTCATATTTGTTCTTTTTCCGTGTTACCATAGCTCGGACATAGCTCTTATTCTAAAAGTAAAGACTAAAGTAAATCAGAGGTCTCTGTTTCATGTTTTGTGTGTGTCCAATCCAGAGTGGGTTGGTTCTATTCTCTGCTAGTATCTACACAGATACAAGCTCATAGCTTTATAGTTTTACACACATTTTTTATAGAAAGAAAAGGATGATAGAGGAGAAGCTAAGGTAAGGAGAAGCAGAGTTTAGAAAAGGCAAGGAAAATCTAAGAGAACTGATGTGACAGATTGCCTGGTTTTATTTCAATCAATAAGCAAATATTAATATATATATAAGCAAAGACTTAAAACATATGTCCTATTTTAATTAGAAAAAATATTGTCTCATAAAAGGGAAATTAACAACTGAGAAATGCGTTGAATAGTAGTGAAAGAATAAGTGTGCTTGGATTATTTGTTATTTCATGAATATATAAGAAGATTTTGAGAGTGGTGTAGAAGGATCCAAATGTTTAAATCAGAGATAAATAGCCAGAATTTTTCTTCAGGAGGTTTCACGGAATTAAAGTATTCTACATGTCACAACTGTTCCCCCTTAATCAAACTCCTTTTCTTTGCTGGTAAGACTAAGAAATTCTTGCCTGAGGCACATCTCGGCTAATAAAGCGGCTAACATAGATAACAGACCACATACAGGGAAAAAATATATATATGTATACTTTAAAAAGCAAGTTTCATCTCTAAAATACTTTAAGGCTCAGCAGAAACCTGAAGTTTAGGTGGAACATGTGAGCAAGTGTAGATCAGAACATAATTTCTGATCTGTCCTTCAAAACAAGTACAGACTACAGGAATTGGTAGCTAGAGGTATTAGCATGTCTGCTGTATTGAATGGTGTTTGAAGAGCTGTTACAGCACTGAATAACACTGAGCCTATAGTAAGCATGGCTTATGTTGCAGTATTAATCAGTGACAGATGACAAATTACTTCACACCCATATTGCATACACTTAGCTTGCTAGACAGGAATACAGAACATTGTTAGAATAATGTGATGACTTCCCTTCTGAAAGAGCCCTCAGCCATACATAAGGGGAATTTACTGAATGCTATGCATTTCATAGATCATGACCCCCACTCACTCATTTCTAGAGATTTTACTGAGTTTGTTTAATGAAAATCTTATCCATGAGTCTAATTTTTTTCAGTCAAAAGAAAACAAACTAACAAATAAAACAGAAATATAGCAGTTTCCAATGCAAGCCCATAGGGTAATGATTGCTTTTGCTGCCTTTCCTTTGTAGTTTGGTTACTATTTAAAGAAAAGTCTTTTGGTTTCAAAAAAGTTCCTGCTGCCAGCATCATGTAAACAATATAACTCAAAAGGACTGGCATGTTATGGCCAGTGTAATGAGGAAAGACTATGATTTATAGTACATGAAGAATGAATGATTGTGTCACTTTACCAACAATATATTTGGAACAAAGCATAGACACGGGAGAGCATGAAAAGAGCTTAAGTTAACCCTCACATGCAGCATTTAAGTTTTCTCGTAAAACTCTTTAAACTGCTTTTATGAATGTAAAAGCTAAAAAAAAAATAAAAAAAAATGATGATAATAACACCTTATGCTAAAGGCAGAGGTCATCAAAGACTTACACACTGAGACAGCATATAATTGAGCTGGAGGATTTTGTGAAATTTCCAAGTGATTTAATTCAATGTCTTTGCTGTTCAGTCATGAGTCATAAAATATTTGACCAATATTCACTTTTCTCTAAAGTATCACTTATCACTGATCTAAACCTTGAATTTACTTTTTTTCTTCTTCTGCCTCTTAATAGTAAAAGGATAATATTAACTAGAGGGCATATTTCATCAGACAAAAACACACACACACAAAAAACCCCAAACCCTACAAATCAGATCAGATTTTCATTCTGAACATAGAAATAACTTCTCTTCAGTTTGGGGGCTTTACAGCCTACTTTATTATTATTATTATTATTATTATTATTATTATTATTATTATTATTATTATTATTATTATTATTATTATTATTATTATTTAATTAAGGGATCTTAAAAATAAATGTGGAAATCAAGCTTCAGTTTATTTTCTGGTGCTAGACAAGTCAGAAATGTCTGACAAGAATTTCAAATTATTTCACTGCTCTGTAAAAGGAACAAACTATTTGTATGAAAATATATTTTATCATTACCACCTTGTATTAAAATGCTGAGATGTCGTTTTGTGTAAATTTGCTCTGACAGAGTCACTCATATAAAAAAGGCTTTTAAAAGAATATTAAAAATTTTGAATATTTTTCATACATTCCTTAAGATTTCTCTCACTATTGTCATTAATTTATGTGACTGGATATTGTAATTAGTCTTGAGTTTGATTCCTACTTCTTTGTGAAGGAAAATCTCTCTTATTTCTATATTTCTATGAAATCTTCTATCAAAAACTTTTATGTATTGTAAATAGAACTAAAGCACAGCAGAAATGTCATGCTTCTAGAATTCACTTGTGAGAAAAATACACACTCTATATAGAAAAAGAAAAGAAAAACTGAAAAAAAGTGTATAAAAAAGAGAAAAAATAAATATTTGGTTACATTTGATTTGGTTACATTGTCTTATTTTCAGCATGACATTATTTATATTTTTTTTCTAAATTTCTCCTCCCAGAGTTGACAAATTGTAAGGTTCGAACCTGCAACCAGGAAGTTATAGGCTGTCCTATGCCTTTAGGTCTCCCAAGACACCCAGTGATTTCCATTCACTTCCATTTCATGTGGTTCCCTTTTAAGGCAAATGTGGAACATTCAGAACCAACAAGCCAGCCATGACTTTTCTTTTTCCATCTTGCTGCCCCAAATACCATCTGCAGTCTAGTGACTGTCTACTACAAATTATGTTCACTTCTATATGTTTATTACCAATAGCTGCACTATAAGTGTCTGTGCTATTGTAACAGCTAGGGACCTTAGACAGATGAAGACTTCAGGCTGCAGGGCATTGTGAAAACACAATTAAAAACAAAACAAAAAACAAAACAAACAAACAAAAAACCCCACACACGCACTCAAAAAAAACAACACTACCAACAACAAAAACACCTCCTCCTCCTAGCTATTCTTATTAAACAAACGAAGCAGTTTAGGAGATAGAGCTAAGGGTAACCAACAAGTTAAAAACACGTTCATTTTTAGTAGCCACTGGCATCAGTACTCTATCTGCTCTGCCAAATTCTCCAGGCAAAGAGTTTTGACAGGGTAACTAAAGGCAGTGACTTTTCATACAGCTTTGCCTATTTACTACATGCGCCATCCAGACTGTTCCTGTACATGGAGTAGAAGTTCTTGTCCAAGAGAAAAACAACACATGATTACAGGCCAGGACTGGAGATGGCCAGAGGCAGGAATCAACACAGCATTGCTGATGATAATTGAAATAAGACAGACCTTGAGATACCTTGAAAACAGAGAAGCAGCTCCTATTTGTGTTACAGAAAGCAAGCGGAAATTATAACAACGGAGAACAGACTGGGACAAGAACTCATTGAGAGCAGCCCTGCGGAGAGAGACTTGGGTGTTCTGGTAGACAAAAAGTATTGATATGAGCCAGCAATGTATGCTTGCAGCCCTGAAGGCCAACTGCATCCTGGACTGCATCAAGAGACGTGACCATCAAAGACTGACAGTGTTTTTTGTAGATATTATTAGAAGGTTCTGAGCACCATAAGGAAGTGTTGAGGATTTTTGTTTTAGAGAAACAAGCATCTCTGAACTTATAGACCATATATATACATATATCGTTCAGCCTTACAAAGCAGTCTCAGATTATAAAATAATTGAGGTTGGAAGGAACCTTAAAGATCATCATTGGGATCTATTGGACCTATGGTCTTAGGTACAGATATGGCTGCCACAGAAAACCTGGTGTGACAGGAGCAATGGAGGGACAAGTTGGTGAGAGGTGGTGGACCTCAGACTTCAAACTCAGAAATATCTCTGCACTGTTGAACTGGCACAGAGGAAAGCTGATGTCATGTATGTGTGCATAAGGAAAGGAGTCCAAACAACCATTACCAGCACTGTGGTGCTTCCAGAAGTTGTGTTTCCTGACTTTGTCTACAAATGTGCAGAAGATACAATGTGCAAAATAAAAATAAAAAAAAAATAAAAAATAAAAAAAATGATGTAAGTCTGATATCTAACCCATTCTTAAATACACAAGAGCATCAAGGTTTTTTTCACCTCCCCTATATTAATGAAAAATAATATGCATCATTCCAATACACAGCCAAAGGTAAATGTGTAGCATTTTCATGTAAAGTATTGCTTTTGATGTTTGTCTTACTAAGTCCATCCATTATCAACAACAACAACAAAAATCTCTTCTATAGTATAACTTCGATGAAAAATCTATTGATAAAAAGCTTCATGTCTATTCTGTTACCCTTATTTTCAACTTCTCAGCTACTGGACCTTCCAGTACGATATAGCTGCAGACTCTGAAGTCTATTTAGGATTTCCAGTTCTTGCAGTGAGTTGTACAACTCTGCTTGAAGAAACTACACTTAATATCCTTAAATTTGAAGTCAATTTTAAAATCGCGTATTCCAAACAGCATAAGGACCATACACACAAATGATTCTGATGAAGAGACACAAGAGACAGCACTATTTATTTTCTTGCAAGAGCTATGAAAGATTAAGAGTAGCTCATGGTGACGGCCACGTAATCACTTGATGGTCCATGGATAAACTTCTCATCTAAATTCAAAGTTTACCACTAAACTGTAAGGCTGAATAGCTAGTACGATAATTTTAACTGAAGCCAAATATCACATAAAATAAAAGTTATGGTAAAGATCAGGATAATAATTGGAGAAGAATAAACAATGAATGTCTATTCATTTAAATTTCTTAGTTATTTTTGATTCACTTCTATTGATTCCTTCTATCACTTTCTACAAATTATTAATTCCTCAAATATTGTTAATGTAAATTCTATAAAATTATCGAGTTCTGCCAAGAGTAGCAATATACAAGTAGCTTGGTTTGCAATTTCAAAAGCTATATATATATTTTATTTTATTTTTATTTTAAAAAAGCACAGTATTTTTCTGAAAACAAAGTATCTTAATATTTTGGCTTATTTATTTATTTATTTATTTTTCTGAGAAAGGAGACGAATAAAAAGAAAAACACATGCTAGGAAGTAGCATTAAAAATAAGGACAAATTGGTCCTAAATGGATGGAACAAACAAACCAGTGAACAGGAGTTAGTGATCCCTCTTCAGAACACAGAAGGAATGGTCTAATATTTACCAAACAGACATGATTTCCAAGCCGCAGGCAGAAGTTCTTCAAATCCGGATTTTTCTCAATGTGTTTTCTATTTTAATTCTACGGCAACTGGACCAAAGATTTTTATCTCTTTGAAATGTAAAACTTTTATGAAAAAGGTGGAACTCAGTATTTGTTTTACTGAGCACCAAAATACTACTTTCTGATACTTCATAACAAAGGCCCAGAAAATCCTTATGATATTTTTGATAAATATATCTCCTCTTAATTGAAAAATATTCCTGCATCCATAATCCTTTTGGCAGATGCTCATCTCTGCTTCTTACAATGTATATTTTTCAAGCTAAATTATGTCATCTCTGATACAGCGCAGTAAAGCTCTGATCTTGATTAGGGTCTCCATTGTAAAGGAGGTTTTAAATAATACTTTGCAGATCTTACACAACCATGGAAAAATAGTGGCCCTTGGATAAAGCCTCTGGCAGCAGTTGAAAAGTCCAGTGATCCCAACACCCTCTTGTACAAAAAGCTGTCTGTGTAATGAACGGAGTTGCCTCATTTCAATAGGGAGTGAAATCTGTGCCTTGACACTTGGAGAAAGTCTCCAATGGTTGCAAATCCTCTATTGCCACATTATTCATTTCCCTCCCTAAAAACACTCTTGCAGCTGTTTCATTCACTCTGCAGCAAGCCTCTTCTCCAGATGGCGTGGGTAGCCTACCGGAGACTGACGCCAAATCAGATCCCGTTGTGGGAGGTCCAGGGCTGAGGAAAGTGTGAAAGAAATTTCAGACTACTATGAAAATGTGGAATGCCCTTGAGAAGGACACAGAGAGTGGTTATTATTTCAGGGAGAGAGTTACTATTCTAGGTTGGAGCCTAAAAGCATCTGTGAAGGGTTACAGAACTTAATTTTCTCTTTGCTCTTGCTCTTCAGAGTTTGCATAACTACTTACTCCCATTAGGTTAGATGAACTAGAGCTGAAATAGATGAGAATTATCTTGTGTTTCTTCAGCGTTACTTTGCCTACAGGGATAAAACCTTTTGGCTTCACTAGAGATATTAGGCCTGATTCTGTGCTAACCTGTATCCTGTGCCCATTACACTGGTGTCAACAGGACCCAGCAAGGTGGGAAAAAAGTGACATCTGATGCACTGTTATGCAACACTTGGGGAGGCTTTTTGCTTGCTGTAGTGCATACAGCTGGGAAGGCCATTCATTAACAGTATTTCTTTCAGAATCCCTCTGAACTCAGGATGTCTTTTCTTTTTGGAGTGGTGAAAAAACAAGTGCATTATTATTGCACTTGTTGACACTGTCTTTTATTGGGATGAATACAGATTATCTGGAAAGCAGCAGCAAATGATGAGCAGTAAATCAGTCAGGCCAAAATGGAGAGATTATTAACTAAATGGACTGTGTTTTTTCATTTGAAAATTAATGCACATGATGCAGTAGCTATAGTTGTTGCTTGCTTGGGGCAAGACTTTGTGAGTTCACTGTGTTAATTTGAAATGGAGGAGCACTTAACTGTGGGGTGCCTTTTAAGGAATACACATTTTAAATCAACAGACATTTCTCCTGGTGAAATAAATGCCAGATTCTGTAATTACTTCTTCATGTACCACTAGATGTTTTAATAAGGAAGTCCTTAATTTCTGCTACAAAACAGGCATTGGATGACTATCCCAGCTCCTAGACCTTTAATATACCACACGGAATCCTATATTTTGTCTATAACTCTAGTACTGTATTTTATACTTTAATGTGAGGGAAGTAGAGAACACGCCACAGCAGTAGGACTCTACATTCATTTTCTCAGGTGAGAGGTTGGAAGCACTCAATTAACTGGAAAAGAACCTGCCAGCAGCCAGGCATTTAACTGTAAGATCTGATGATTTCCCTCTTCTGATTTTTCTCTGGGTTTGTAACTGTCTTGACAAAACTTTCAGGTTTGTGTAGTATTTGAGAATATATTATGTACTAATTTGAAATATTAATCATGACACAAAATTTTTAAGTTTTTTTTGTTTGTTTGTTTTGTTTTGTTTTGGCTGCATTTAAAGTAGATGTAAGAGAATAATTAATGAGGTCCAAGATCACGAAGAGTGATTTAGCAATACATCAGTGCAACAAGCTCAGCTTAATCTTCTACCAAGCTCAGCTTAATCTTCACACACTGAGGTCATTCATTCTCCTACCAGGAAAAGGAAAAGCTATCTTAATAGCCTAGCCATATCCTCAAACACAACAAGCTTCAAATAAACTCTTCTTTGGCAATATATTTGTCTATTGCCAAATGTTAGTCAAGTCTTCTCACATTGCTGAGTAATGCAGTTATTCCTGCAAAAGATGTAGGCACAGGGCAGGTCTGAGGAGTTAATGCTTCGGCCAGGAGGGGAGTCTTGAGGAAAGAGCGATGGTTCTGATGTGCAGCTAACCCCTCTGCTGACAGTTTTCCTGCAGGATTTAGGAAGTTACCTTCAAAAGGTAATGCAAACAAAGAACTTGTTTCATTATGTTTACCACCCTTAGGTAAATATATACCTCACTCATGAATAAATGAACAAACTCAATATATCATGCTAACCCTAAGATAAATGGTTGTTCAGCAGTCTTAATGCACTACCTCATTCTGTGACTGCTCTATAAAACCTCTTTTAATTTTCCACTGTAACTCAACCTGATAGAAATTCTTTCTAAGTAATTTTCCTCAATCCATTTTCTGTTCTAGGAAACAAGTTTGTATAATGGTGCACTTGTTCCTTGTGTCATTCAGACACTTGAAAATGTCAATCTGCTAATATTCAGTTTTTTGTCATTAGATTCTTTTTTCTCCACAGTTTTTAATCACCAAAAATTTCATGCAGCTCTACACCTAGTTAAGTACTACCTCTTTTATTCTTTTGAAACAGAAAGAATAAGTGATTAGAAAGACATATTAATTGTCCTTTTATGGATGAGGGTAGGAACATACATAGTCTTTATAATAGAGATGGGAATTATATTTAGAATTTTTATCACTCATCCTTATATTTCAAACTGTTGTCTAATACTACACTGAAAATTAAAAAGGAAATCAGTCAAGGTAAGGCTTCAGATTCCTTTGTTAAAAATGTTACTTCTGCAGTTAAAATAAATAAATAAATATTCTACCACTGACTTCAAATTCTGTACAAAGTTTAGAACGCATCATCATCCTGTGATGTTGACCACCTGCTAGCAGACACTCATGTGATGCACACTACTATAGATAGTAAAGATAAAGTGTCCACTTACTTATGAAACCAAGATTCCAGTAATAATTGCCTTCCATTTGTCCCAACAAAGGATGGAAGTAATAGGAAAAGATTTCAAAACCAAAACTATGGAAGAGTTCTCCTTTCTCAAAATTTCAATTTCAGTTTCAAAGTTACCACGTTTCAAAATGAGTTTGATTTTGACTCTTAGGAGATGAATTCAGATAGATTACCTTATTAAAGATATCTGAGGCTGTTATGAAAAATGAGTGTAAGCCAAGGATATTGTGATTTCAGCTTCACCTAGTCACACACTACCGGAGTGGTAACCTGTAGTTCCATCTCCACTGATAACATGCCCAGCCTCCTAAAGTGCCTGTAGGATTTTTTTTCCCATTGAAGACTAATGATAACTGAATGGAGAATATGATTACTATGCCTTCAGATACAAAAGAAACAGCCTGACTCATTACTCCTGAGCTATATTTTTCAGGTAGAAAATAATAAGTACCATACCAAAACAAAGACTTACAAATCACCTTATGAAGCAGGATCCTCACTTCACATTCTGACTACTCCCTGTTAAAGAATTCAAGCATGTTACTATTAAGGTAAACATATATGAATGAGTTGAGTCTGGGAGAGGGTAGTCCGTCATTGACCGCTCCCTTATGCAATTTGAAATGTGTGCTGGGTGTCCACCTGTCAGGGCAGGCAAGGTACAGGTGGGTGCTGACTCCATGGTCATGACCCCTTGCAGCCTCTTGGAGGCATCAACACCCATTGTGTTTTTTCTTCCCCCAGCTGCCAGGCTGGTGGTGAATCCTCCGGCTAATTCCATGAGTGTTAAATAACTTCATTTTGAATTGGCATCTTGCTCATGAGCAGCCAACCACGTGCTTCTACCAGCACCCATCCCCAACACACAATTGCAGATGCAGGAACATCAGCAGCACATTTACAAGGACTTCCTGGGCATTTTATTTTATTATTTTATTTTATTTATTTTATTCCTTCCTTTAGACAATGTCAACAATGTTTATAGCTTCAGGAACTGGAGCTGCTGGCGATGCTAACCAAGGCCTGAAGGTCCTTGGCATAATTGACACACTTGCTCCCCATCAGCAAATGCTAGCTGTGGCCCTGCAGCATATCTCCTCCGCAGGGAAGCTCAACAATGTGTGGATCTTTGTACAGCAAGGCACTCTACTTTTCCAGACACTCACATCTGTGGACAACGTATATCTTCAGCTGACGTACCAGAAATGTTACATCTGAGTGTGGTTCCTTCAATGCATTCTCTAAACCTCAGTTTCATATGCCAATGATGTGGTCCCTTTGAGGTCATACAAAATCTGTGTTTACAATGTTTTAGTTTAGGAATCACACATTCTCAGCATTTTACTGAAAGCCTGGATTTGGCATAATTTCTAACCCATTGCCCATTTCACTTGAGATCTCTGTTTTATGAGAAAAAGAGATCACACTTTTTAGGTTCTAGCTGCAGAGAAAGAAAAATTAGCAAATATAAGTTTCTGTTTATTCTTTTATCAATTCAGTGCAATATTACTATAGCTCAGAATCTATTTCCTTCAGCTGCCTGGGATTATCAACAGTTGCAAAGGGACAAATATTGCAATAAATCATAACATGTTTAAAAAGTTATACTTAGGACTTATTCAAGTCTGATTTTAGAAAATTACCACTGTTAAAGACACTTTACGTATTCCTGTCTGTGATGCAATACAGAAAATTCTTTATTTTAGTATGGTATTTTTTTTTTTACTTCAGTATTGAAAGAAAACCTTATTCCCTCTTTGTCTTTTTCTTCTTTTTCCATAGGAGTTCTGTCAAATCTCTTCTGTATCAGCTTCTGTGATCTCACTTTCTTTCATCTACAAACCATAGTAAAACCTGACAATATTTATTTATTTTTGTGGAGGTTCCAGTCTTTCCAATTTCTCTTCCTAAAAATTGAAATCCTAAAATTATAAAATTTTATCTGCAGGCAACCTCTATATGCCATCTCGTCCAGTGTCTTGCTCAAAGTGGAGACACCTTAAGATCTAACTTGAATTTTTGTTATTAATTTTGTTATTAATTTCCAGCAGATTTGATTAAATAAACTACTGGACTAATAACTGCATTAATGATTTATACTAGAAGGTAATTGCATTTAAAAGGAAGAGATAGTACAACCTCAAAAATATCTCATCAAAATTTTATGTTTGATTTACCTGCAAAGAGAGAAATATATATATATATTTCTTTCTCTAAAAAGCATCTTTTTTAAAAGTGTTGTAAAAGTGTTTTTTTAGTCTGCCTATTACTCCACCCTTGGCACATAAATATTAATATAAGAAGAGGAATTTATTTATGAAAGAAGATATGAGACTATATGCATGCATGGAAGTAGTAAAACATCAATTTAATTTTTTTTAATGGTGGTCAGTATACATATAGGGAGCATTATAATGAAGAATATATTGATGCAAATCTTTTTGCAAATCTTTTTTTTTTTTTTTTTTTTTTTTTTTTCTTTTTTCGCTGTGCTATCAGCTAACTTTGTAGCATGAAAATATCCATCAAGCCTATTTTTCATGGTAAATTAAGTTCCATTATATTATCAGATGATCTTAAATCTGAAAGAGACTGGCCCCATAAGTTACCAGAACAAGTGCCCCATTTAGCTTGATCTAATTACTACCTCCCTTATTATGACATTCCTTTAAGTTCTTTGGAAGAATGTCACAATATTAACCTGGACTAATCAAGCTCCCAAAATTAGAACTCCACTAGAGCAGAGGTTAAAAAAAAAAAAAAAAAAAAAAAAAAAAAAATCATGGTACACTTTTGTCATGGTATTTTTCAGTGTAAGGCCCTTATCATTCACAACTTGTCTCAACTTCACGTTCTCAGCTGCCAGGGAAAAATCAACTATGTCAACACTTAGAACAAAAGATGTCAACATTTCCTCAGAAATAGAGCAAAACAATATTTCAGAATTTTCCAGAAAAATCATCAAATGTTTGGTGAGTTGCAAGGAATTAGAAGTTTATCCCATTCGTCATCAGACAGCACATTCATCATAAGATAAGATTTTGGGAGCTCAAAATACATGGAAGTACTTTGTAATGTTGATACAACATTGACATGGAAAACACAATTGTTTCTAGTAGTTCTTAGGGCTGGTAGAATTAGTATGATAAAAGTCAAAGCTGCCATTTCAATAGCTGGTAATAGGATGAACTGGAGACATTATAATCGGCAACATTTAAACTCTAAAAAAAAAAAAAAAAAAGTTCAGGAAAAGTCAGTCACAAATTGTATTCCTCAAACAATAAAAAATCCATCCAGAAGACGTGCTCATTAGCTTCTTACAAGATTGCAACGTATTTTTAGGGGGGTGGGGATGAAGGGGGAATGCTTGTTTGTTTAGGGGGAGCGTAAGAAGTGTCATTATGGTTCAGATCTCTGTAAGGAGAAACATATCTCAATCGCCTTCTATATTTCACATTGCAAAATAAGATAACTGTAATGAAAATAACCACTATTAATGGTTTTACAGAGCTGAAAAGGCTAAGTAATTTACAAAGCAATTTATTCTTTCTGTTGTACATTCTCATTTAGCATTATTGCTTTCAGATTATTTCCTTTTCACTGAATAGCTTTTTTAATTTATTTATTGTTATTATTCCCTTGAACATTTTCTGTTGGTTGGAGTGTCTACTTTCTCTTTCTGTGGATTGAAAGAAATCCATAAATAGTTATTTTCAAAATAATTTTTAGCTTTTAAATAAACATATTACATTTTATGTTGCCTTCTGCTCAAGGTTTTTAAAGTGATTATCACATGATGTAAAATTATCTACTTCTTATACTGTTCTTAAATGGCCCAATTCAAATTTAATAGAATATGCACTTTTTTTTTTTTAATGACACCAATAAGTAAATGGGCTCAAAAAAAACACAAGTTGAAAAAGGGAGCAACTTGTTTGTTGAGTATCACAACTTTAAAAAGTCCTTTTAAAATTGGCCTAACCCTAAAATATCTGATCTTAGTACAATCTCTAAGGATTTTCAAGAATCACCATGATTAAAAAAATACTGAAAAGATCTTTGGTTCAATTTTTTAATAACAGATAACCTGATTGTGTTATGTTTTTGAGAAATGTTTTACAGAAAAGGGAATAAAAATGAATGTAATCCTTAATGATGCAGAGAAAGTCTAATGTTAGCCATAAACAATACATTATTATTGTTTACTATGAGCACTAATTGATTCTCTGTACTTATGCTAATAATCCTGGGTTTAATCCAGATTTAATGCATTTTTAGTTTTGGAAGCTGTCGAGGTGCATCAGGAGGACAGGAAATTCTGTGGAATACCTCTACGCCATGGACCAGAACAGCACACTACTGCAAAGTGTTGAAGGACAAACCTAATTTTTTCCTTCACTATGAGTTGGACCACTGGGAATGACCAAAAAAACCCTGTCAACTATTATTTTTATTTGACAGCTCTTTTATTTGTATACTCAAAAGACTCTAGGTGTGGACTAAGACTGAACCACAGGAGCAGCTGTTTATCAAAAACAGAGATATACTGTTATTTCTCTTAGCTTGCCTTCTAGGTAAAAGATGAGACATAATACAAAGAATGCACATGGGAAAATACCAAGAGGCAGTGAACTCAACATGTCAGTTATTTAAGTAATGTGTTATTTTTCACTACACATCAAGAACAAATGAAGTGTTTGAGTCACAATAAAGTAGCTTGATGGATGACAACAAGGTGCTTTTATCCTGCACATGGAATTTACAGCCTGGGAGAAGCATAAAAATATCACAGGAGCTTAAAAAGTAAACAACTGAAAATGTTATCATTCTTCAGTGAAAAGCACTAGATGTCTAATTAGAGGAGGACAGAATGTTTAGGCCCTTGAAGAGGGACACAAGTATCTTGCCTCTGAAGTGATCTGATTTTTCAAAAAATTTGCAGTAGATATGGGCAGTCTAATACTTTATTTGCAAAAGACAAAGGAAAATGTTCATAGAATCATAAAATTGTTTGGGTTGGAAGGGACCTTGAAAATCATCTAGTTCCAAAACCCCTGCAACAGGCAGGGACACCTTCCACTTGACCAGGTTGCTCTCCATCCAGCCTGGCCTTGAACACTTCCAGGGATGGGACATCCACAACTTCTCTGGTCAACCTAAGCCAGTGCGTCATCACCGTTAGAGTAAAAAAAAAAATCTTCCTAATATCTAATCTAAATCTACCCTCTTTTAGTTTAAATCTGTTACTTCTTGTTCTATTGCTACACTTCCTGAAAAAGAGTCCCTTTCCAGCTTTCTTGTATGCCTCTTTGAGGTATGAGTAGGTTGCTACAAGGTCCCCGGGAACCTCCTCCTCTCTAGGCTCCCTCTGCCTGTCTTCACAGGAGAAGTGCTTCATACCTCAGGTTGTTGTAAAATAAATAAATAAATAAATATCCATATATAAGCTAATTATTGCCTGCTTTAGCTGGATGTGAGGATAAAATAAGATATTACTCCAGGAATAATACACAAATGTATCTAAAGATACACAAATGTATCTAAGTATATAAGGATCTATATTGGTATCATAGAAAAAATGTCAAATAATCTGCTGTCTTGACTGATGAGTAATGAATGAGGAAGGAGTTACTAAGGAGAATTTTGGATGGAGAAAAGAAAGACCTCTAATGTAAGAGTTGTGATGTTGTGTTGTTGCCACAGTGAGAAGATGGGACTGGCAGATGTGTGATTCACACCCCTAGAGGCAATAGTTGAGATGAGCAGCTGATGAGATGATGAGGAAATAAACTTTACAAAGACAAAAAGATCCAGGACAGAGCCATGTGAGACACCACAAAACAGCTAGAGAAGCAACTGCTGTAATACATGCTGAAGGAGTGATTACAGGGATCTGGGAGGAAAAGCTGCAGAAGCTGCAGGGAGTGAGGATAAAGGCTCTGAAGGCTGAAGAGGAAGCAGAGTTCCTATACACACCAGGCGTTTGCATTAAAACAGTCATCAAAGACTTTGGCAAGAGTAATTTCAAAAAACTTACATCCATGATATGGATGCTGAGTTAGAAATAGCCTATGACGGAACAAGAATAGAGAAACTCTGTTATATAAGCTTAGAAATTACACCTATGATATAACAGCATGATACCTGTTTTTCTAACTTCTTAAGATGAGATCTATTAGGAGAGGAAAAAGAAGCTAACAACAGTAAGTGGTTAAGGAAAATCAAAAAGAAGGCAAGAAAAGTAAATATAAAATAAAATGTAAAATCAGTAGCTAATATGGGATCATCATGATGAACCAAAAGAAGAAAAGGAAATTAGATAGGAGAGTTTATTCTACATATCATAAGAGACTGCACAGGGAAGAAACTTTGAAGGATGCTAACAGCCAAATTATAATTCTCAATATTCTCCTGAAATAAATCAAGATCCGCTGCAGAGAGTGAAACAGAGAGAAGAGGGATTTTTGAAGCATAAAAGTAGTTAGCCAGATTATAGACATTAATAAAAATAACATGAAGAAGTTTACCTAGGAGTCTGTCAAGCCTGGAACCTTCATTGACAGACATGAACTGGGAGAAATCAGCATGATAACAGAATTTCCACAGAGATGTGTTGCATCACAAGCTAGTGGTGCCCCAAAGCAAGAGCTGTCAATGGAGAAATCAAGAGAGGCAAAAAATGAAGAGGAGTAAAAAAAAAGGAAAGACACAACTTCTGCAAAATCAGAAGAGGCAGTGAGTTTCTGAGGAGCCATCAATACTGATGAGGGGTGTCTGGTGCAAGGGATGGTCCTGAAGCTGATAGTAAAAGAGAACAAGCTACAATCAAAAGTGGAGGACTGCACCAGTGTCAGCTACCTTTCCCCTTCTCAACTATAAAAACTTCAGCAGGGATTTCATTTTGTGCACAAAGAAGATTTCCAAAAGGAAATCTAAAAGGGAAAAAGGAAAAAGGGGAAAAAGGGAAAAGAAAAAAGAAGGAAAGGGATAGTGTAGTGAAATAAGATGGCTGAATAGAGATAAACAAGAATGGTTATTTTGCCAGTTTGCAAATTAATGAGGTTAGAACAAAAAAGCCCTAAGTACAAGCCCAATGGCCTAATAACCTCTCTAACATCCTTTTTGTAGATGCGCTACTTAACAATAAATACTGCAGTTAGCCTTATATTATCAATATTGCAACATTTGTATGATTATCCTCTCTGTATGCACAAAGGTAGTTTTCTTTCTTTTATTCCTCTTGTTCAGGGTATTCTCAAAGCATTGTGCTACTAGTGCTACCATTAAGTCTTCTCCTTCAGACATGGATGTGGAGATGCATAGACTAATTATTCGCATCCTCTTCAACTGGTAATTCCTAGGAGGTCAGGCACACTCTGCTTTGGCAACTGCTTAGACCTTTGGCAGCACTGAACCTGTTAACATTGTTTTGACATTAGTTATATCAGACACCATGCTTTATCATTTTTACTTCAGTTTTATGCTTTCCCTTGATTTCATGGCTTTTTGTTAGTAAGTCCTGAGAGAAAGCATTTTAAAAGCCATATATGTGTACACATAAACAAGGGAAACAATCTATGGAATTTGTCTTGATTTTCTCTCTTAAAGTTAGCTGCCAGGCTCTTGAAAAGCTACTAGTAATTTTGTCTTTTTATAGATAAAACCTTAGTCAATTCTTCAATCTCGTCTTCTCTAAAAGATTTTGATATTGAGAGGTGGCAGTATCACCCATACATCTATCCTCTCCCAAAAGAACTACTTCTTCTTGCTGTGTTCCCCTGAAGAACCATTTCCTAGGCACCAAGCACTTTATTTAGATTTAGTTTAAATAAGAGTGCTTTTATCTGAGAATTCCTTGGAAATTCGGACTTTTCAGTTCATTCTTGATGAGATGAGACCTGAAATACTTTTTTAGCTCCCATTACAGATCTATATAAATTTAAAAGAGTGGCCACACTGTAAGTATTATGGGTATCTTAATTGAGCTGAATCTCTGTTAAGTACCAAAATGCCTCTCCTAAGTTTCATGTCTACCTTATCTCATCTACTTCAGAACATGGTACAAGTGAAATAAAATGAGCAAGCCTGTGATGTCATAACATCAATCAAAACTGTCTTTGTAGTGTCGTATTCAGGTCTGCAGTCAGACTGATTAAGAAAACTCAAAGCCTTATCTTCTTTTCCTTAATAACCTTTCTAAAAATAGGAAATATGGTGGATCAACCCTCAAAATGAGTAGGTGATTTAAATTGCTATGCTGTGGAAGTGCCAAATGCCTAAATGCAACCATGAAGTTTATGTAGCATCAGAAATTTCCATCCTGGCCCAATGACTAATGGCAGGCAGAGATATAAAAATAAAATAAAATACTAGCTTCTCCTGGCAATTTGCCTTGTACCCAAACAATACCAATTGCCTCATCCTCCTTTACAAGAAATCAAACACTTTGGAACTTGTCCTTTGGCTGCGCTGGAATTCTTTATGGGCTAAGACCTCAGACATCAGTTATATATTTGTAATATTTTTTTGTAGGGCATTTTATAAAGTCATAACAGAGAATGTGTGTACTGTGGCAGAGTTGCCAAATTATACTCTAACAGCTAATGTGCTGCAGTGCATCCATAACTCATCTCTGGAAGAGGCTTTAAATAAAGGAAAAATAAATCCCTGTAGCTTAGTAGAAAGTTTCCCAGGATTAGAATTTTATGATACTAGAAAGTCAAATTGCACATCTTCTAACTGTTATTTAAATTTGTAAGCCATTCATCACATATGATGTTTGGAAAGTTCACAGGACATGATTTAAAATATTTATTAAGTAATTCTCTTATTTTTCATCAAGTTCCATGTAATCTTTTTATCTTTCCTCCAAAATTCCATTCCACCAGGCAGAAGCAATGTTTTGTGGAGATGAGAAATGTCATGCTGTCCAGAAAGAGCAGCCAGGATTTTATTGTCAAAAAATGCTAGTGATGCAGCAGTTTGTTAGAGTGGGAGTGTTTTCACAGATGGCATTGCATTGGTGCTCAGTGGCATGAAAAATAATAATATATAAAAAAAAAATGAGCCTGAAATACGAGGATTAATAATTGATTTCTGCGCTTTTAAGGTGTGTGCAGTCTCTATCCCTTCTGTACCTCTGAATAAAAATGGCTTGCCACTTGCAGGGGGTAACATTTCTTTAAGGTTACCCCCATCGTTTGGCAACTAAACCTATAAACAGTGAGTTATAATTAATGATTTTTCAGAAATCTCAAAATGTTGTGGGTGTTGGACATACAAAAGGCATAGCAGCTCAGTGCTACAAATCCTACATATTTTGCTACACAAAACAGAAGGGCCCTTACATGTAGTTATCACCTACAAACACTTCAACAATTATTAGAGAAGAAATAAATAATTTAATAACTGCATGTTACCCATGTTTGGGAAACAAAGCCATGCAGTGCCTGTATTTATCAACACGACCTTTTTTTTTTTTTTTTTTTTTTTTTTTTTTTTTTTTTTTTTTTTTTTGTGACTAGTTGTTATATTTGACATTTCACAGAAGTCTCAGTCATATATTTTACATTCAGCTGGTTAGAGAAGAAGTTATTTCTCACCTTGTTCTCAGAAGAAACCTGTTAAAAGCTTAGAAATGGGTAGAGCAAAATCATGTATAACTGACAGGTTGAGGAGTTCAAACTACAGCAGCAGCAGCAGCAGCAGCTTGTCCTTGCTGTTGTTTTGTTCTGAGAAGAAGCAGAGAAGTCTGTGATATACAAGAGTTTAACATGAAATTAAGATTCAGAATATGACTTTAGCATTGACTGTGTATCCCATGGTCTTTTTCTTTATTTAATGTTCTCATGTAACATTTTTTTCTCCACTTTAATACTCCAGAGTAACCTGGGTTGTCATTTAGGACATAAAATATAGTCCTTCACCATCACTACCAGTTCTTTCATCCCCACTCTTCCTTTTAATCTCAGTGGTAAAAACCTTGGATCCTGGTGATGACTAGAGTGCCCTGGTCAGTCCCAAAGGTTTATGGGTAACAAATAAGCACAGAGAAGCAAATACCACAGGAAATCCCAAGCTTTTGAAACTTATCCATAGTTATAGATCCACCATTTCAGAGATAGTGGCATATGAAAATGCAGGAGCTGTAATTTGTCATTGGATGGCCCAGAATAAGGCTGGCTAGCTTTGAACAGTGTACTTATTATTTCCATTCAGCTGCAAGTGACAAGCTAATGAGTTGACACTACTGCAACAACTGCCAGCTAGTCAAACCACAAAAACCTGCCTGTCTGTCCAAATATCTCTGAGTGTATTTCTCATCTGTGAAGCCAACAGGAGCCTTGCTGCAATTAAAGGCAGAGTTGTCTACGCAGCAGTGACTCAGGCATCACTAAGGAGAGGACATGTAGCTTCTCTTAGCAAGGTGCGGTACTCCGCTCCATGTCTATAAAGGACACATAGTACAGATAAAGGAAGATGGTAGTTGGGAGAAATGGTTTTCTATGAATGCCAGAAGGATAAAGAGCTTGTTAAATTGTTGTTCTATGTATAAGTAATTGAGCAATCCATGTTTTCCTTATTAATGGATGAGAAGTCATGCTAAGTAGACCTGCAGACAACACTGTCCTGTTGCAGATGTTCAGCATATCAGAAAGTCTGGCCCCAGGAGGTGTGCAGAGCAATTTGAATTTCAGAGTTAACACCAGCTATTTATGGGCTAATTTATATGAGGGGCGGTAGGCAAAAGAAATCTCAGTTATCCTCAGATATTCCATACAAAACTGTGTTGAGTCAGTTCTGTTGAAGAAATTTTCAGAACCAATAGAGCAATGTAGAAGCCCAGTTTTTATTTTACTTATATTTATTTTACTTATAAAGAGTGTAAATAAGAGGGATCTCAATCAAAGAAAAGGGAGTTATGCTGTTGTGCCATTGACATGTGGAAGATCCAAATTGAGTCCAGAAGCAAAGCCAGTGTGAAATTGGCTTCAATAACTTGAAAATCAGTAAGCCATTTAAAAATATATTCTTTACACTTAAAAAAAAAAAAAAAAAAAAAAAAAAAAGCTAGGTACAGGGGTTATTGTTTAGCTTCAGTTTTAAAAGAAACAAGGAGAAAAATTAAAACTAGGAAAGCAGTGTAGGTTCAGGTTATATAAACCATGCAATGGGAATGTAAAATTTAAGTGAGGTCTTAAACATCAGCAACTGTTTCCTTCCACCTTAATTACAGATGAAAAAACTGAGCCAGAAGCAAGAAGTATTTAATGTACCCATATGGTCTAAAAGATAAGAAATAAAATGTTTTAAAGATGCCCATATGAAGACCTGAAAACCTTTAGGAAGAATTAACGTAATTCTTATCATTGGATTTTGTTGCTAAAAGCAAAAACTGCAAACACTTCACCTTCTCTTATAAAACAATCTTAAAAAATCAAATAAACAAATTGCTATATCTATGTTTTCTTACTGCTTTATTTGACATATTTAACTTTAAATGCTTTATCTGTACTGCTGTCTCTGTGTATAGTGGGGTTTTTGAAAACTCAAGCATCTTGTTCAGAGTTTTTTAATAAAGTTAAGATTTTGGTAAACATTTATTTTGTTAAAATATATTGATCTCCATTATATTTTTCTCGTTATTCCTCATATGCAGGCATGAGCTGTTTCAAACAAAATATTTGATCGTGATAACAATAATCTGGTTTTTGACTCCACAATTTTTAAAAAAGTAGGAACATAATACATTCATCAAATTCATATCACATAATACCCTTCCTTGAAGAACTGCTTTTATGTAGATTTCTGCCAACTTCACCATTGAAAACCTACTTTTAAATTCCTGTCAGGTGCGTTCTTCTTGAAGGGCTCTAGTGTGTGGGTGGCTGTTTTTCTTGTATGTGTAATGATGAGTCTCCTCCTTAGAGAGCTGGAGGAGGCGGACAGCGGGGAGTGCTTTTCCTCTTTTTGTTTCGTACCACATTTGTAAAATAGGAGACAAAATGTCCTACCTCTTGGAAAAAAAATGTCCTGGAAAATTTAAATGCTCCAGAAAAAAATAATAATCTAGTTTATGTGCTATTATTTAATGCCATCTATTTCATCTGTTATTAATGGCTTTGTAATTTAGATTGTTTTCTAAAAATGTGTACTGTGGACCTGTTTATATATGAAAGGTGAAAGCATGCAATTTGCTGTTATCTACCTGGAGAACATGAGGTAATTTTCTCTGAACTTGGTTTTAGACTAGATAGAAAAAAACTCCATGTTTTCTAGATCATGCAGAATTTTCTAAATAACAAGTTGTTGCCTTGTTAATAGTTTTATCTTAGCTTCATGATAGATTAAAAGTCCTGGTAATATACTGTATAGGTTTCCTATAGCAGAAGTTTCTATAATAATGTACCCTTTATTAGAAGCATAAATGAGTGTACAAAGGAAGATGTGCAACTGGAAATTTTAAAAAATCACCAGTATATCTTTAGAAATAATAATAATAATAAAAAAAAAAATACTTTGAGCAGGGAGGATGGACCAAGCTACCTCCAGAGGTCTCCTCCTGCCTAACCTGTCTAAGCGCACAGGCCTCTACAAAAGTATAAACACATCAGAGATCTTTCTTGGCTAATAGCAGACAGATTTCTCAGGGTATATATCTGTGTGGATAGGGGCATGGGAATTTGTGTATACTTAGCAAACATAAATGTTGACACTGTTAAGACAACTGTTAAAAGGTTGGGAAAAGACAGGATTGAAATTGCTTCTACAACATTTGTACATCTCTTTTGTACATCTCAAGTAAGAAATGTTCCTTAATCATATTTTCTCAGGGCTCATAAAGGCCAAAGTTTAGTGTTTAGAGTTAGCAAAGGCACCAGCAGAAAGCACTTAGCCTATATGCAGCCATAACATCACCACTTATCATGCTATTTTATATTTTCCCTTTCTACAGATCATTAAGTCCAACCATCAATCTGATGAGTCCTGAGGCTCTCTCCTTACTTCCCACATGAGTCTGATCCTCTTGTTGGCAACCCTTGTCACTACACAACACATGGGAGAGAGGTTCATCCATGGCATCACATCAAGGTGTCTACTTAGGGATGTGGGTTTAACCATCCTCCTCTGCCAGTTTTGGGAACAGCCGTATGCCCCCTTGCACTGGAACAAGTTTATGTGGTGTAGTGGGTTTATGTGGCAAGGTTTTGGTAGCAGGGGGGGCATAGGGGTGCCTTCTGTGAGAAGGATCTAGAAGCTGCCCCATGTTTGGTAAGGGCCCCACTGCTGACCAGAGCTGAGCCAATAAGCAATGTTGTTTTGCGCCTCTGTGAGAGCATATTTAAGACAGGGAAAAAATGCTGTGCCACTCGGCAGCTGGGAGGGTGAGAGGAGTGAGGAACAGCCTTGCAGGCACCACGGTCAGTGAAGAAGGAGGGGGAGAGGTGCTCCAGGCGCCGGAGCAGAAGTCCCCTGCGGCCTGTGGTGAGGACCGTGGTGAAGCAGGATGTCCCCCTGCAGCCCATGGAGTACCACGGTGGAGCAGGGTTCCATGCTGCAGCCCGTGGAGGAGACCACGGTGGAGCCTGTGCCCCGAAGGAGACTGCGGCCTGTGGAAGACCCCTGCCGGAGCAGATTCCGGGCTGGACCTGCAGCCCGTGGAGAGGAGACCATGCAGGAGCAGGTGACCCGGCAGGAGCTGCTGCCCATGGGGGACCCAGGTTGGAGCAGTTTGCTCCAAAGGGATGGACCCCGTGGTACGGACCCATATATGGAGCAGTTCTTGAAGAGCTGCTGCCTGTGGACAGCCCACGCTGGATCAGTTCAGCAAGGACTGCATCCCGTGGGTGGGACCCCACAGCACAGGGGACAAGAGTGACCGAGAAGGAGCGGCAGAGAAGAAGTGCTATAGACTGACCATAACCCCCCTTCCCCCCCGTTCCCCTGCACCGCTCGGGGGGAGGAGGTGGAAGAGGGTGGATGGGGGGAAGGTGCTTTTCGTTTCTTTTCTTTGTTTCTCACTTCTCTAGCTTGTTAGTATAAGCAATAAATCTTACTTTCTCTCTATGCTGAGTCTGTTTTGCCCGTCACGATAATTATTGCGCGATCTCCTAGTCCTTATCTCAACCCTTGAGCCCCTTTCATCGTATTTTCTCCTCACTCCTCTTTGAGGAGGGGGAGTGAGAGAGCGGTTGTGGTGGAACTCGGCTGCCCACCCGAGTAAAACCATCACATGTGGTGCCTCTGCTTATTGCTCATCCTCTGAACCTTGCCAGGTCACAGTGTTTAATTTGATTATCTGTTATTCAGACAGCCTAAGACTTTTAATTTTTTTCATGCATAACATTTGCTGCAAGAATTAGATTTGTTTCACGACGTGGTATATAAACTATAATAATATCCACTTAGAATGACACATTCCTCTGGCTTTTACAGAATTAGTAAAAGTATTCGTGCCACACCAGATTTGGAACATTACTGCTCCTGATGTTATTTTAACAGTATCTTAATGAATGTTTCCCTGCATGTATTTTCTATCATGGTGACATCTTATGTTTCGAGCTAAGAAGTTAATGGTGTAGAAGAAAAAAGAGTCTCAAAAATGTCAAATGCTAAAGGGTGAAAATCATATCCTTTGTTAATTCTTCTGGTTCACAAACCAAAGCCATCCCAAGTTAGCTTTGTTACCACTTTTACATCAGCTGACTCGGAATAGTAGGTACTTGTTCATCAGAAGACAAGCTATTAACACAGTAAAATGTAAATGGAGAAGGTTCCCTTCTGCTTATAACTTCTCAGAAACAGATTTTTGGTCAACAGTTTTGAAAACATGCAGGCTTTGAATGCCACCATTGGTAACTGTTTGCTGCTACCATAATAATCCATGTAGGCCAGCTCTCTGTGTCTTCTTCCCATTGCTTTTCACCCCATTGCTCTGTTGATCAACGCAGCCGGCTCCTTCTCCAGCCACCTCCAGCACCTTCTTCCTTCCTGTGGCCCAAACTGCCCTCCTGGTTTTACCAAGCAGCACGTATCCTGATCCAGGCCTTAGTTATGATTTGAAGTGAAATCCTGCTGTGTTATTTGCCATTTCTTTATGGCATGTTTTTGAATGCCTATCCCACTCATGAAAAACATGAGAAGCAGTCTTTCTTTATTGTCTCTTTTCCCTAGTCAGCATTTGGGAAGCTGTTGAAAACCTCATGGGTTAGTTACAAGAAGCTGGGGCAGCAATGTGTGCTCTTTCTAATAGGTGACTGGAGCATTGGAGACATTCTCCTCCTCATTAAGGAACATAAACTCTGTTACCTTAATAGCAGCAAGGGGTAAACTATACCAACGTAAGCACCTTCAGTTTGGCATTGTCCACTGAGTTGTGCCCACTGTAGGGACTGCACTGCTATCATTAAAGTAAGAAGGAAAAATCATACCCACTGACAAAAAATTGAGCCTTAGGCTCATCCTTTCTAAACAGCTGCCTCTGGTGCTCTTTGTGCCTCTGTCTGATGCAAATTACAATGTGTCAGCATAAGAACCAGGCTCCTTTAGGTAACACGTGCAAGTGTGAGCAAGATGGTTGGACATTATCAGGTGGGCTGAGGATGGTGGTCCCAAGGTTAAGCCAAAAGAAATAAGAAGTCTTCATCTTTTGGGCACCTTTGAGTTTTGCCACTGTCTGCTATTAGGGAAGAGTGTTGATAATGTAAGAAGTAGGGAGCAATGTTGTGATGGATATTAGCAAACCCATCTTGAAACGAGTCTAAGGAACTCACAGGGGTAAATTAAATTATTGGTTCTTCATCTTGCTGTATGGAGACTGTGGCTGTTGCTGGTGCAGGGGCTCAGTTTCAGCCAGGTGATGTTGTCCTCCTTCAGCAGGAACAACCAGGACCACCAGGTGAGCACACACCCCTTTCACCGCAGGATAAAAACTGCCTGGCATGGACATGGACAAATGTACATCGGTACTTGCTGACGGCCCAAAGTCTGGCTAGGAAGTGCTCCTCCATGCTCAGAGGCTGTAGTCACAGAGAAGAGATGTCTGAGAGGACCTTTTTCCCCATCCACACATGCTTGGGAATGGTAAATCCTTAAGGGTACCAGGAGATACTAACAGCTTTTGTGCTCTCCTCCACTACAGTTTAACATAAAGTCAAGTGACAGCCAGCTGGTTTTGTAACTTCACAAACACATTTCAGCATATATTTTGCAGTTACAGGAGCATCTGTGCATCCTCATTGAATGAAAAGTACAAATTATAGGATTTTCAGTAGCAGTAGTCATTGTTTTTGAAGTTTAAACTCATTACGATTTAGATTAAACGCTGTGGTGACTTCTGGTAGTCTGACTGCTTCATGACTCCCTAGTGAGACAGGGCACTTCCAAATCTGAAAATGATTTCACTTGAATTCAGCTTATTTTGCTTTCTTACTGAGTGTGTGTTACTGGGGCGAGCTGAGGATAAGGGTTCTGGTTTGAGCATACATCACCTACAGAGGCAAGGAGAGACAGGTGGGACAACACCCGGCTGATCACCACTCAGGGCCATCTCTGGGAGTTTGTCCTCTCTCCTCCTCACAAACTGGGCTGCCAGTGACAGCTAGAGGGACACAGGAGAGATGTCCTATACAGGGTCAGCTTTCACCAAACTGCTGCAATCCCCAGCAGTGAGCAAATATGGGACAAGGACAAGAAAAGCCACATCCTTTTCTAATAGCATAGGTAGGCCTCCACTAATGTAGGCCTTGATGAACGTCAGATAGGCTCCTGTTCAGCACATCAAAGGATTTCACCCATGCGATGCCCAAGATTCCAAATCTGATTTTTAACTGATTTCTGCTCCTGTATTTGTGGCCCTGACACTCTGAGAAGGATATTTCATTTATTCTTCCTGTCTAGAGAGGTGTCAGACAACTCCCTCCTAAGGATGTTAACACCTACCTTGCTTTTCTTTCCCACTTTACTTTGTCTGCTCTTACATTGCAATGTTCTTGTCATAATAATTTGGTGCTGTGCCTCAGTATGTTCTGATATTTGACTGAAAATTGGGTTACGGAGTAAATTGTATTTTATAACCATTTTCTTTGGCCTCTCTCTATTGCTGATGCAATCTTTTTCTTACAACAAATTTATTCTCCACTCTTTCTTTCTCATTTTCTAATAGCCTGTTCAGAGAAAGTACATGTAAATTAAAGAGAGCAGAAGCAGGCTGCAACAGCTCAGGGAGCAAGGAATTCAGCCAGCAGTGCTCAGATCAGAGAGTGAACCCTCAGTGTGACGCTGAACGTGATGGGCTGTCCACAGTGCCTCCCACTCATCTTCCTCAGAGAATCAATTAATTCTTTCACAAACACAATCAATCCTGAACATTCATGTAAAATCAGCTAAGTACAAGATCTGAACTTCTTCCCTTTTGCCATATAGCTCCCCTTGAAAGCTGCTTCCCCATGCTCTGCATCTGCTCTCTGGTTTCACTGCCCAGAGGGAATGTTCTCAGGAGGTTTCCCCATCCCCAGCTAGGCTTGTCTCTAGTCTCTGCCAGGTTAGCCAGGTGAAAAGTATTACAAATAACAAAAAAGATGCAAAACATTGCAATTTGATAATAATGGAAGCTAGGTACTTTTCTAGTACAAGATCTTGTCAAAAACGTAAAAGCTATTTTACAAAGAAGTATACATGGCTTTCCACGTGTGACACCATTTTGGCTGCTGATAAATACAGAAGTATCATACAGAGAATATTCAGAGAGAATAATCCTAAAGAAGTCTTCTCCATCATTAGTGTTTTGGGGTTAATAATGAGAAGACTAGCTAGCAAACTTCCGAGCTCTGTGCTTTGTAAAACAAAACTAGTGCCTTGCAAGGAGTATTCTAGTCAAGGTTTTTCTGTAGAATTGATTCTGATCCTCTCTAAAGAAATCAAAATGGCCATTCTTCACACAGTATGACTATCAAGGCAAATGGAGAACAGTGATAGCATGATCTGGTACACATAAAAACACATGGAAGTGCGCTCTTTGGGGGTTTCTCAAATTTCAGATTGTTTAATCTTCCCTTCTTACTGTTCAGGAAGATCTAAGATGAGTTTCATCATAAGGCAAAGGTTCACTCTGAGACATAATGTAGGGTAATAAACGTGTCACTCACTAGGACTGTTTGAACCTTTATGAATGTGGAACCTTCTTTTTAAAATACATATTCCCTATTGCAATGAAGTCATCTCTTCCAGTAAATTACTTGCATTTACTGGTTTTGAACATATACTCACAATGAATCTCCAGAGATCTGTATTTGAATATGTGGTTTTCTAACTAAGTGCTTCTCCATATTTCTGGATATGTCTAGGGTATTTAATATTTATTTTACTAAAAACTGTTTTCTATATTTCAGGACAATTCAGTGATTCACCTGATGTTTTGAATATAAATCGAAATCTTTTTTTTTTTTTTTTTTTTTTTTTTCCCCTGGAAGACACAGAATATTTACCCTGCCATGAAACTCATTTTAAGGCACATATTACATGCAGATAGTATGGATTGATAATTACAAATATTCCTGCTTCAAGATCTGATTTAATTGTATTTTTGTTATTTCAGATCTGAGTGATTTAATTGCTATCAGTATAATCTTTAACTAAATCATTGCTCTAGACATTGCTCATTCATTTTCTGAATATCTCCCCTTTTTAAAGTAATAGATCTTTGAAATAAAGTCTATCTTTGAAATAGATCTTTGAAATAAAATAGAAAAATAGATCTTTGAATAGATCTTTGAAATAAAGTCTATCACCAAGGCATTTTGATTAAAGGCAATTTAAATATTCTTCTATATTGACTCCCTGTTCCCAAGGAGTCTTCTGCCTCCCTGGGGCCAGGGTCAGGGATGTTGCCAGAAAGCTTCCCAGCCTGGTTCACCCCTCCGATTACTACCCACTACTGATAGTCCAGGCTGGCAGTGATAACATTGATGAGAGAAGTCTGAAGGCTATCAAAAGGGACTTCAGGGGGCTGGGACGGTTAGTGGATGGAGCAGGAGTACAGGTGGTGTTTTCGTCCATTCCTACAGCAGCAGGGAGGGATTCAGAGAGGACACGCAAAGCCCACATGATAAACACATGGCTTAGAGGCTGGTGCCAACACAGAGGTTTGGGGTTCTTCGACCACAGCGCGCTTTACTCAGCACCCGGCCTGATGGCCGCAGACGGGTCGCAACTGTCCCCAAGGGGAAAACGGATCCTGGCCCAGGAGTTGGCAGGGCTCATTGAGAGGGCTTTAAACTAGGTAAGAAGGGGGACAGGGAAGAAACAAAGCCTGTTGGAGCTGTGCCAGGGGGAACAGTGGCTAGGCTGGGGGAGAAGGCAAAGGCTCAGCTGAAGTGCATCTACACTAATGCATGCAGCATGGGCAACAAGCAGGAGGAGCTGGAAGCCATTGTGCAGCACGCAGGCTATGACTTGGTTGCCATCACGGAAACATGGTGGGACCACTCTCATGACTGGAGTGCTGCAATGTCTGGCTATAGGCTCTTCAGAAGGGACAGGCAGCACGGAAGGGGTGGTGGAGTGGCTCTCTATATTAGAGAGTGTTTTGATGTCGCTGAACATGGGGCTGGCAATGGCAAGGTGGAGTCGCTATGGGTTAGGATCAGCGGAATGGCCAACAAGGCAAGCATCCTGATGGGGGTCTGTTATAGACCACCAAACCAGGATGAGGGGGAGGATATGGAGTTCTACAGACAGCTAACAGAAGTTGCGAAATCGTAAGCGCTTGTTCTTGTGGGGGACTTTAACTTCCCAGACATATCCTGGAAGCACAACACAGCCCAGAGAAAGCAGTCCAGGACGTTTCTGGAGAGCGTGGAAGATAACTTCCTGACCCAGCTGGTTGGCGAGCCTACCAGAGGAGGTGCCCCGCTAGACCTTCTGTTCACTAACAGAGAAGGACTGGTGGGAGATGTGGTGGTCGGGGGCTGTCTTGGGCAGAGTGACCACAAAATGGTAGAGCTCTCGATACTTGGCAAAGTGAGGAAGGAGACCAGTAAGACCTCTGTCTTGGACTTCCGGAGGACTGACTTTGAGGTGTTCAGGACACTGGTTGGTAGAGTCCCTTGGGAGGTGGTTCTGAAGGACAGAGGAGCCCAGGAAGGCTGGACGCTCTTCAAGAAAGGAATCTTAATGGCTCAGAAGCAGTCTGTCCCCACGTGCCCAAAGACGAGCCAGAGCAGAAGAAGACCAGCCTGGCTGAACAGAGAGTTGTGGCTCGAGCTGAGGAGAAAAAAGAGGGTTTATAATCTTTGGAAAAGAAGGCAGGCCACTCAAGGGGACTACAAGGATGTTGTCAGGCGGTGCAGGGACAAAATGAGAAAGGCCAAAGCTCATCTGGAGCTCAATCTGGCTACTGCTGTTAAAGACAACAAAAAATGTTTTTATAAATACATCAATACCAAAAGGAGGACTAAGGAGAATCTCCACCCTTTACTGGATGTGGGGGGAAACTTAGTTACCAGAGATGAGGAAAAAGCCAAGGTGCTTAACGCCTTCTTTGCCTCAGTCTTTAGCAGCAAAACCAGTTGTTCTCTGGACGCCCAGTACCCTGAGCTGGTGGAAGGGGATGGGGAGCAGAATGTGGCCCCCACAATCCACAAGGAAATGGTTGGCGACCTGCTACAGCATTTGGATGTACGCAAGGCAATGGGGCCGGTTGGGATCCACCCGAGGGTTCTGAGAGAACTGGCGGAAGAGCTGGCCAAGCCTCTTTCCATCATTTATTGGCAGTCCTGGCTATCGGGGGAGGTCCCACTTGACTGTCCAATAGCAAACATGACACCCATCTACAAGAAGGGCCGGAGGGTAGACCCGGGGAACTAGAGGCCTGTTAGTTTAACATCAGTGCCAGGGAAGCTCATGGAGCAGATTATCCTGGGCATCATCATGCGGCAGTTGCAGGGCAAGCAGGCAATCAGGCCTAGTCAGCATGGGATTATGAAGGGTAGGTCCTGCTTGAAGAACCTGATGTCCTTCTATGACAAGGTGACACGCTTAGTGGACAAGGGAAAGGCTGTGGATGTGGTCTACCTTGACTTCAGTAAGGCTTCTGACACTGTTCCCCACAGCATTCTCCTCAGGAAACCTGCAGCTCATGGCTTGGACTGGCGCATGCTTCGTTGGGTTAAGAGCTGGCTGGGTGGCCAGGCCCAGAGAGTCTTAGTGAATGGAGTCAAATCCAGTTGGAGGCCAGTCACTAGTGGAGTCCCCCAGGGCTCGGTACTGGGGCCAGTCCTCTTTAACATCTTCATCAATGATCTGGATGAGGGGATTGAGTGCACCCTCAGTAAGTCTGCAGACGACACCAAGTGAGTGTGTTGACCTGCTCGAGGGTAGGAAGGCTCTGCAAGATGATCTGGACAGGCTGGACCGATGGGCCGAGGCCAACGGTATGAAGTTCAACAAGGCCAAGTGCCAGGTTCTGCACCTGGGGCACAACAACCCCAAGCAGAGCTACAGGCTGGGAGATGTGTGGATAGAAAGCTGCCTGTCAGAGAAGGACCTGGGTGTTTTGGTTGACAGTCAGCTGAATATGAGCCAGCAGTGTGCTCAGGCAGCCAAGAAGGCCAATAGCATCCTGGCTTGCATAAGAAACAGCGTGGCCAGCAGGTCCAGGGAAGTGATTGTCCCCCTGTACTCGGCTCTGGTGAGGCTGCACCTCGAGTACTGTGTTCAGTTTTGGGCTCCTCACTACAAGAAGGACATGGAGGTGCTTGAGCAAGTCCAGAGAAGGGCTACGAAGCTGGTGAAGGGTCTGGAGAACAAGTCTTACAAGGAGCGGCTGAGGGAGCTGGGACTATTTAGCCTGGAGAAGAGGAGGCTCAGGGGCAACCTTATTGCACTCTACAGGTACCTGAAAGGAGGCTGTAGCGAGGTGGCGGTTGGTCTGTTCTCCCACGTGCCTGGTGACAGGACGAGGGGGAATGGGCTAAAGTTGCACCAGGGGAGGTTTAGATTGGATATTAGGAAAAATTTCTTTACTGAACAGGTTGTTAGTCACTGGAATAGACTGCCCAGGGAAGGGGTTGAGTCCCCATCCCTGGAGGTCTTTAAAAGACATTTAGATGTAGAGCTTAGGGATATGGTTTAGTGGAAAATTTGTTAGCGTTAGGTCAGAGGTTGGACTCGGTGATCTTGTAGGTCTATTCCAACCTAGACTATTCTGTGATTCTGTGATATTCTATACCTAGACCATGTTACTTTCATGTACTTGTATCTGCTATAAACAAGTCTGTCTCTTTCTGTGTATCCATGTAAATATATAAAACATATATTTATGCACATGTTGAGAAGTAAACTTCTAAAAATACTACAGCCAAAGAGGAAGATAAGCTGTTACCCAGGAATTAAAGGATGACATTCTTTCTGTTTGCATGCATTGATTAAATATGTAATATTTAAGGCTAACAGAGAAGTTACAAACTTGCTCAGCAGAAAGATTATCTGCAGCATATTTAGTTCTGCAACTAACAAAAGTTCTGGATATAAATCAGTGCTCTTCAAATGCTGCATTATTTCTTATATGTCTCATATATCTTTTCCACAGATCCGCTCAAATCAGAGAAGAAAAAACAAACAAACAAAAAACAGCTGGCCTATTCTAATTATCTATGATCAGCACTGGAAAATATTTCAATTTTGGTAGAGTATCCCAAGCCAAACAAGTCACAGGGCAGGATCAAATAAATTTATATTAGCTAGAGTACAGACTAAGTTTTATTTAAAATCTTCTCTACACAGCAGTAGAGTGATCATTTTGTTATCTGAAACCTCATGCTGAATCTAGGCAGATTTCCTAAAACATTATCTTAATGATCGCACAAATGTAATTACTATAAAATCAATATTTTTTATTCAAGCCTAATTACAGTACATGAATTAGAATGCTACTAAAGAGATGTGCAGTTGGCTAGTTAGTAGACTTTAGCTGGATGATATTAAAACTGACAAAGAATCTCAGTTTTGGCTGCCCTGCTTTCAGTACATAATGTTAGAATCAACTTTGCTGGCTTTGATAATTTAAACATGTACTGCGAGTCCACAAACAGCTACCAGTCCTACTGTTCCAAAATAAATTCTCAAGAAAAATGACTCTTCTTTTTTCAGTTGGTATTCACCTTTCTGAAAGACATAATTTTCTTTGTATTGGATCAGAGAGGGATTTAGTCCTCTTTTCCACAGAACACAAATGAATAAGGATCACTACAAATGCTGTGTTTAAATGGGATATGGAGAATATGGGAACAGCACAATGAGGTAACCTCCCTGTCTTCAGCAGATTTTTAGTGAAATGATTTTGGAAAGAGATGGAGAAATGAAGTAGACCAATGTTTTTGTTTGTTTGTTTTTGTTTTGTTTGTTTTGTTTTTGTTTGTTTGTTTGTTTTTGTTTTTGTTTGTTTGTTTGTTCTTTCTTCTTTTATCAATTCCTAATAAAAATATGGAGAAATTCCAGGCATCCCACACATCTTAGTTTTGTTCATCACAGTGTCATCCCTTGAACATGAATTTCTGCAGATCTAAGAAAAAAGGTGGATGTTATTCATATGGAACAAGAACAGAAAAATGGCTTATCTACATCTAAATCTAACACCCAATTCTACAAGGAATCCTGACAAAATGGAGACAATAAAAATCAGAAGTGCAAGAATGACATTGACAATGACTTTGTTCTGCCCACTGAAAGGCTGAATGAAAAACTAAGGCATCTTGAGTGAAAAAGTTTAAGATGTAAATAAGTCATGATGCATCAGTTCCATGTGAGAATAAAATATCTCAATGGAGCAGACTTTTCAACCTAGCCAACTCAGGCTCTCCAAGAGAAAAAAGGATCAGTACTCTAGCAAGGATCAGATTGCATTGTTCTAGATCATAGAATATCCCAAGTTGGAAGGGACCCATAAGGATCAGATGTTAGATAGACAATGTTTTTGAAATAAAATTAACAAACTGTCAGAGCAGATTACAATGGACTACGATGCTTCCTTCTGTAATTAATCGTCTGGTCAAGACTGGATATTTTTGTAAGTAGCATGCAGAGTTCGCTCAGTATGGAAATCTCCAAAGACAGTTTTCTGGCATGCAGGAGTTCAAGAGTAAGTAAATTAAAGTTCTTTTTGGCCTTGGTAATCTGCCTTCTGGACAGAGAGATGTAGGTTTATAGTATAAGTATAGAGGACAGTTTTTTTCTGCCTTCAGACTCCTAGATCAGTGCCAAAGCTAACTTCTCTTTAAAGTTGTGTTTTATGAACTAATCCAGGAAATGTGGATGGAACCTCTTTTTATCCCAACAAGCATTGTATTTCATTATTTTTTTGTTGTCGTTTGTTTTTCACAGTGGTTTTGTTTTTTCTTACGAATGAAGGAATGCTATGTTTATTTCTGTTTAGTTTGCTCGGTGAATGCTCTCACATTAGAATCTTTTTTTCCTGACACTTATTGTTGTCTGATTCATAGTCCACTATGACAGCAAAATAAAATTCATATTAATTTTCTAAATGTCAGCAATCTGAAGAATTCATAGGACTATTTCCATGCTGTTGCAACTTGATTATGAATCACCCATAAAATGAAACACATTTTTTCCTACATATTTAACATGATTTTATGTCTCTCACTGAATATGTTCTTAGCACAGAGATGATTAATAATTCTAAACTAAACAACTTATTCCTCTAGAAACCCTCATGCATCCTTTTGTAGAGTACTGTGGGACTTCAGGTCTCCATTTTTAGTTAATGCTTTAGCAGCACTACTTCAGATATTTTTTTTAAATATGCTTTTAAAGACAAACGTATTCTGAATGCCATTGGCTTCTTTAAAATCTAGTACAGCCTGCACCATAGAGCAAAACCAAGATCCTCAGAGATGTTACATAAATAAACACCATTGTTAAAATCTATTCGGTGCACATCCAGAGAAGCCTGAAGCACCATTTCTTCAAAGAAATGCTGATTCTAGTCATTCTTCAGTGAATACTGGAACAGATTGGCAGCAAGAGCCTCTAGGTCCACCCTGTAGAGCTTTCAAAATCATGTCTTTCTTGGCAATAGGATAACAAGACATCTAAGCTTCCCTTTGCCAGCTTAATGTTTTTGGCAGGAACAACCCAGTTTTGCATAAAATACCAGTAATTGGGGTCAAGCAGCTTTAGTTTTTACACATTTTCTCTCTTTTTTGTTACAAAAATCTGAATCTAAAGGTCAGAGACCTTACAAATATCTGCAATGCCAGCTCTCACATGTATAGGGTATTCTGTTTAAGATAATTTCCCTCACACCTCTTTCCTATTCTGCAGGATTTATGCTTCAGCACAATAGTTGCGTTCTCATTAGACAGAAAAAAAAAAAAAAAAAAAAAAAAAAAAAGGAAGAAAAAAAAAAGGCACAGATTGTGGCTCCCTATCAAGGTTATCCTCACATATATCAGTAGTAAAAGAGAGGTTACTTACACCTCATTTGTAACTCAACGAACCAACTCATGGTAATTTAAAAGACTTTATCAAGGAAATCTCTCAGCTAGATCTGTAAAAGGTGTCTACATCCAAGATTTAAAGTCTCACAGCATTTTGGCAATCTGCTACCACCCATCTCAGAAACTGCCTAGGTTTTTCTAAGCATCTTTCACTGGGAGCTTCAACATCTGCCTTTTCACATAGCACAAAGCATGCAAATCTTAACTAAACCAAGCTTCAGAATGACCAGCTTCAATCTAAGCCTGTAATCATGCTTTTGGAGGTTTATTCTTCTTTTCAGTGTCAGTCTGAGAAGAACCTTTGCCAAGTTCAGTTGCTTAAGAAGTACAGGCAAAGCCAGTATAGTTTTCTTCAGGAGCTGCAATGGGCTGCTCACGTAGACAGGGGGAGTCCTGAGTTATGTTCCTCTCCCCGAGGATAACCCCTTATTAGGTTATGCCTTCTACAGAACCCTAGCTCTTTGGTGTACACTTATCCCATCTTGGCAGCCTGTATTACGAATTAAATTCACATTTAAACTCTTCACATTTAAACTGATTCACATTTAAACTCTTCAAGGCCACCACCTTTCAGAGCAGCCTCAGTGCATAAACTGAGCAAGATGGTCATGCTGCATCTATGCTGTCAAAAACGAATGGTGGAGCCAAGCTATCTTAAACAGTGCCTGTGCTCTCTCTCTGAGGGAGCTATCTGGCTTGTTCCAGACAGAAATCACAAACAAAAGTGTATGCAGTTGGGCAATGAAAGGATCAGAGCCCTGAGCAAAACAGAGAATAATCCACACTGACAGGGTATCTGCCCCTAATGCAGCTGCTCCAGTTCCTGTGGAGTACTTAACTCTCTGTTGGACAAATTCTACTCAGTAAAACCTGACCCCTGACTCTACAAGATGCCCATGTGAGAGGCATAATCTTGTATCCATCCTTCTTTTATTGAAAACATGGAATTTTTGGTTTTGTCCTTAAGAGTCACTGGAAAAGAATTGGGTCCAGCCAGCTTCTCTTCAGTCACCATCCTTTCTGCACCAATTCTACCTGGTGATTGTTCAGCTGTACTTTGCAAAATGGATCTGGTTTTGCATTTCATCTCTGAAAATACTCTGTAGCAATAGAGATGAAAGTTACACCTGCAGGACAGAAAAGAGATTTTTCATAAATGTGCTCACACAACAGAAGGGACAAAACCAAGGTGTCCTGTACTCAAAGCAAAGTGTTTTGTTGTTTTGTTTTAAGTCACTTTTAATAACAGAATTAGCAGATACAAGGGCGCCATGTGCCTTTTTGACTTTTTGTAAAACGGCTGACATACACAGACATAAATCTGACTGACTATACAGGTCACACCAGATCATATAGGAGGGTATGGTGTGAAGGAGCCTCCTACTGAGCTGAATCCCATCATCAGCTCTCACACATGGCAATGCATTTTCATTAGTAGAGTGAGACAAAGGCATGTATTTGAGCTCTGAACACTTGCTTGAGGTGATCTTTTGAAAATGGGGACTTAGTAGACCTCTGAGTGATATCTTCTGTAAAAATGGCTGGTCCATGACCATGCTCACTTTTGCACTGCCTATGCAGAGCACAGCCCTCTGACGTGACTGCCAAGAGGTTCCTCTGCTTTTCATGGGCTGTTCATTTTCAGCTGGCATTGGAAGCAAAACAGCAGGTTCCCCCCTGCCTTTGATCTAATGTTGTGTCAGGGTCGTATATTAGAACACAGCTGATTCTAATGCTGATATTTGATAAACAGAATTTTGAACTTCCTTTTCCAGGGTAATATTCACTTTTGTAATGCAATCTCCTTCATCCATATTCCTTCATACCTTACAGCTCCTTTGCTTTAAAGAAGAAACCCTCTACAATTTATTCACCAGATTTCCTTGCCAAAACTGAACCCAAATATACACTAACTCTCTAAGTGACAAGTAAACTAATATTAATCACCAGTGCATATCAACTCCTTATTTTCTCTTTTGGTATTAATATATTTACATGTGGAAACAAACAAACAACAACAGAAAAAAACACCTACACAAAACTGATCTCTAGTAGCTTTTGGAAAATCTATTTTGGACTGATTTTTCTTAATCTGTTCTTACTCTTTCTGACCTCTGTTAAAGATTCTTCCTATTACTTCAGGTATTTTTGGTAATCTCTTAACTTAATCCAGACGTGTCTCCTAATGCGAGTACTCTACCAAGGGGGACTGGACCAAAAATTTTTAATAAAAATCTCAGCTTCTTTGTCCAAATAAATTTCCAGGTCTCCACAAAATTCAAGATTCAGCACTCCTCCACTCACTCTAATTATTTCCCACAGGTGACATCTATACTGCTAAACTAAACACGCAAGAACATTGCCATGCACTCAAGGTAATGGGCATGGAATATCCTCCATCTATTACAGCAAACCTTCCTAGACTCCAAAACTATTGCAACAACACACAAAATGCTGAATGGGAATGATAACTGGGACATTCATTCCTAAACTGTCCATTAGAATTGGCCGGGAGCATGCTTGGCTCATTACTTACAGAAATTAATGCTTGACAATCACCATTTAATAGTGATTTAATGATCATGGAGATAGCCCATGGGTTTAACATGTGTTTTAATGTTAATCTGGCTTTTTTTTTTTTTTTTTTTTTTTTTTTTGTCAGGCTAGCACTTCAGAATCTTAGATATAATTTCTGTGTATTTAAAGTCTTTTTCCTCTTTCTCTCTCTCTCCTTCTGTCTCATTTCCCAGTGCCTGTGAAAAATAAACTCAGAAGCTGTCTCAGAGGACTGCTATTCTGGGTATTCTTCCAGTCATCTGTAGCACAGATAGCCCTGCCAGCAGGATGCCTCAAACATCTTCATGTCAGTCGTCAGTCTAACTTTCTTCCTTATAAAAAGTCTTTTGATGAGATTTGGAAATCACTGGGGAAATCTTAATTGACAAAGGCATGTGGGGGAAAAATCTGATAAATGGCTTATAAGAGATTTTCACTGTTCAATTTAGATACCAGACATACTGAACATTTAAAAGATAAGAAGATAGATTGTAGGAAAAAAAAAAAAAAAAAAAAAAAGAAAGAAAAAAAAGAAGAAAAAAAGAAAGATGCTTTCACCAATCTAATCTGCGTATATGTGCCATGTCTGGTGCCTGAAGTTATTATTTCTTTATTTTTTTAATTTGTTTTGCCAGCAAAAGGAAATGTGTGATTATTATTATTATTTTTTTTCCTCCTATGGAACCTGCAGAGAAAAATGAAACAGACAAATGGATAGACAAATGGACACAGGAATGGTTCCAAATTCACATTTTACCATTCTCAGTCCCTAGACACAAGTATTTTACTTTGTGCCAACTAATGGCCCAGCCCTTGTCCTTCCTTCACTGTTTTTACATACATGGATCATTCTGCCTTTAAATATGCAGTGTCTGGAGGCAGGAAATCTCTTGAACTCAGTGCCAGGATATTTTTTTTTGTTTCAAAGACTTGTTTTCAAGGGAGTCTGTTCTATAAAAAGTGATAGTTATCCATCCCTGCACTGCTTGAATAACTTACTTGTGCAAAAGTACATTTTCAACAAAACTGATATGAGCACTACTGTTAAGAACAACAGGCTTTGTGTGCAAATTGTAATCCAAAGATTAAAACTATTATTCTTAATACAATGATACATTATTTTCCTCATTTGAAGATCACGTTAGATGTGTTTTTGAGGTAAGTGTGATGCAGATTGTAAAGCAGGAGAATACATATGTTTTGGAGTTTGTAAAACACCTTGTTTTATGTCAATCAAACTCATTTTTTTTCCCCAAAGTAAAAATTAGGTTAAATAGAAAGGTCAGTAGTTTTTGCATAGAAAATTATGGACAGTGTACTGCCATTCCTCTATCAAGAACGCTGCTAAAGAATATCACGGTTAAACCGGGTCTCAAGTCTGTATCAGTTTGAAGGAACAACAGAAAGATTAACTCCATGTTTAGTGAATGCTACATAATTTATTTAATAAAGTCTCCAAATAAACATGGAAATTACAGGCCTGACTACAATTGAATGTATCTGAAATAAGACACTTTACATGGCTGATTGAACACAAGCACACAGACAAATGGAACTGGAAAGGTTATTAACATGGAAATTAAAAATTTTACGGTTCTTATTGTTATTTATAATAACCACTAACGCATAAAACAACACAGAGGGTAATCCATCTTGCAGAAGACATAGAGAAGACTGAGCTGTTGAGCTCAGTCACAGCAAGAAACTAATTTGAAAGCTAATTTCTATATATCTAGGTGTCACATTGGTTTGTTTGATTTCAGAACTCACTATCAAAATGTACTGCCTCCTCAAGTTCAGAGTAGAAAAGTGGAGAAATATACAAAAACAAACAAAACCAACCAACCAAACAAACAAAAACCAACCAAACAAACAAAAAAAACACTTTTTTGGCCAAGACGGAATGATTCAGCAAGTTCTAGTCACTTGCACTTTATGTTTGCAGCTGCCTATCTTTTTGAAACTCAAATGACGAGCTTCCAAAAGGAAAGGAAGAAAGTATTCCAAGAAGCTAAATAAAATTAGTACCATAAGATGCTTGTGAGAAAGGATTTTCTTTTCCTCAGTTATTACCATTAGAGCAAAAACCATTTTAGCTGGAATAAGAATCGTCACCAGGTGGAAGTTGCAATATATTTTTCTATACCTTACAACATTATTTATTAAGACAATTTAGAATCAAAGACAGATGCCATAGAATTAAACAAAAAAGGAAACAGAAAATACGTTTACATCACCACAACCGGCCTGCAATATCTCACGTTTCATTTCTCTTATACCTTTCTTCACTATCATCTTTTATCCTCAGTATTCTAACCTGCATGCTTAAGTCTTCACTTTAGAGTGCCATGAATATTTAATTCTTTGTAAAACATTGTATATGCCTCAAGGTATTATATAAATTAAATGTATCTAAATGACATCATTAACCATTGGTTAATGGCCACCTAGAGAATGTTAACAGGTTACAAAACAGTTTTATAACATGAAGACATACAAAGTCCAGAAGATTTATATCTTATCAGCCATACAGATCTAAGAGGAATGAAGACAAGAAATGGTCAAGCATCTATACAGACAAATGACAGTATCTGCAGAGGGTTTCAGAAATATATCTGTGACGTCCCATACATCATCTTTTTTTTTTTTTTTCCTAAGAGGGAGAAAAACAGTGTGCAAGATGTTTCAGTCACAAAGACAATAATGGACAAAATAAATAAATAAATAAATAAAATTGAGTAACAATGCTATCCTATTTCTAATCCAGATTTCAAATTGTGAAAGTGGTGGAAAAAACAGCATCTTTTGGTTCTTCACAGTATTCATAATATACGTTGCAGTGGTTTGAAATGAGCAGGTGGGAAAAGTATCCTATATGATTCAGTGACACTTCCTTGTCAGACTTTTCTTAGACTTTTTCTTCTTTGTTTCTATTTATTAGAAAAATGAAGACTTTTATTACCAAAATCAGCATTCAACCATCCTACCAATAGGATCAATATTTGATGGTAGGATTTACATACATGATTAATTCTTCAGAAGCTGAAATACAACATGAACTCCATAAGACAATGATTTTGATGAGGACATCTACTGTAGATCTGTTCATACTAGAAATTACAAATGGTATGTCATAGTGATGGAATTCTACTTTCGAGGGAGACAGAGCATTAAGTCACACGCATTTCATACTGATCGAAAATAATAATATAATAACTTTAAAAAAAACAACAACAACAACAACCACCACACCACAAACAAACAAAAAAGACAACAGCTGAGACTGCTGGGTTTGATGATATAACTGAAAGGTAATGTATCATACTAATTTACTTTTTAAAGAAATTTACTTTGTGCATTTCATTGCATGTTCAATATCAACATTTTTGTACAGAATTTAGTCATTTAGGGCTGAGTCTGCAAAAGTACGTAGATTCTTGAGCTTTAGAAAAGGATTTTCTTCTCCAGGGAAGAAAATTACAAAACACAGAAGCCACATAGTTTTCATCTCATTAAAGGATGCTCAGAGGAACGTCAATTTTTTAAAAGGCATTTTTTTCAAATACCTTCCTGCAGAGACTCTTCAGGTGTGCTCTGTCATATTCTGTACTATTCTTTTGAGAAACAACATATTTGCCTTATTTTCCCCACTGATTTCTGCATCCACAGCTGCACCACAAACAAAACTGTACAAAACAAGTGAAAAATCATATCCACATGGAAATGAAATCAGACAGAAAACATCTATTTTTATATTGGGCAGTTCTACCATCTATCTACACCTACAAGGGCACATTTTCCAAGGTATCCAGGTGGCTTCCCTGATGCCAATCATTGTGATGAGAGCATGTAAGAGCACAGGATGATGTAGAGAGAGATGATTGACTTTCTTTTTCTTACAAAAAGCTGTAGTGAAAGTAGAACAAGTAGAAAGATAAAACTTTTTGAAAAATAAGCTGTACAAACAAAATCTCACCTATATTCTCTTGCAGCAGTTCCTCATATCTTATATATAGCGTTACATCTTTTTTCTCTGCTATAGCATGAAGCAAACTGTACTTTCAGCATAAAAAAAAAAAAAAAAAAAAAAAAAAAAAAAAAAAAAGCGCCAGTGTCTTAAAAACTGGCTTATTTTAGTCAACATCTTTTAAAGATCCAAATACCCAAAGAATATCACCAGAAAGAAAAGTAAAGAAAATAATTATGTAGCTGTTGAAATGGACTTTAAAACATAAGCAAGCCAGCAGAAAAGAAACTCCTTGTTTGGAAATAAAATGGTCTAGCTTGCTCCTAGATTAAAAATTGATTCGATGCAGACAGCCAGAACTGTAACTGGATTTAGGTAATCAGTAAGTCTAGCTCATAGCAATTTCACAAAGTAGCCTGAAACAGCTAATACATGGAAAGTAGATAGATCTGAATATTAAATGTAATAAGCCACATTCAGTGCCTAAACACATTATGATGCATTTTATAATTCAGCTCCACCACAAAAGCCTACCGAACATCTTCTAACCTTCTAACTTAAATGAGAACATAAGATCTACTTTATTTCTTAATCAACTTTGTATTTTGAAAACATAGAATTACTTAGGTTGGAAAAGACCTCCAAGATCATCAAGACCAACTGTTAACCTAGCTCTGCCCAGTCTACCAGTACAAATCATGGCTTCAAAACCCCATCCTAGTCCCTTAGACATTTTTGTGTTCTTTTATCCACTTTTTTTTTTTTTTTTTTTTTTTTTTTTCCAATTCCTTATAGCAAGTTGCATTATTTTCCCCTCCCTACTGAAGAAAAAAATATTGTAGATCGGATGTGTTGTCATATTGAGCAGTTTTGCACTAGGACAACTTCAATGACACGTATTACTTCTAATTTAGGTTTTGGTAAGTAATCAAAGGATACCCTTTAAAAAGTTAAAAAACATAATTGCATTATCTGTATATAAATTACTATACAAGTTTGACACTGCATAAAAATCACTCAGCAAGCCAATAAGTAAGCCAATATGTCTCTGATTTCTGTAGCATGTTACATCGAGCATATAAAAATGCTGTCCGCTTAGTAAAATCTAACCAAGCATCTTACCAAACCAATAACACCTCATGATTCTGCCTACTGGGAAGTTTACAAGTTTTTTTTTTTTTTTTTTTTTTTTTTTTAATGACAATATATGATGTCATAATTTATATTAATAAATTAGTAACATTTTTGCCTTGTGGAAATTCTCCATAAAATTGTTCACCCAGCCAAGATGGCTGTGCTTAGTTTTCTGGAGGGAGGGTGAATACTGAATTTCCTTTAGGACAAGAAAATGTATGATTATTTTATATTAATGTAATCTCTCAAAGTTAGATTCTGAATTTTCCATATGTGGATGAATGCTGCTCGTTGAAGGAAAAAAGCTTTCCTGAAAGTTCTGACGGGAAGAAGGGGGCAGCTCTGCTACCCTCAGCATCACATTAACAGTGCAGAAATAGCTTTTGCACCTTGACTATTCTAACAGTTCAGTTTTTGCCAGCGTTAGCACAAGCGTGGTGACCCCAGCAGAGATCACTGCTTTACTGCACATGCGTGGCTGGGAGGTTCAGACTTATTCTCACCCAAGTTGAAATGAATGCCCTAGCTCCTCTGGTCTTCAACAAGGCAGAATCCAACCAAAGTAATTTACCTTACTCTTTCTGACCCTGATGACTGAGAAAAATTCTTTAAAAGATGCAGTCCACTGGACACAGTCTTCAGCTGAGGGCAACACCTCAAAACAGCAAGTGGTTTTCACAAGGACTCTCAATGCTCCTCAGTGTTCCAAAAATCTCTCCCAATGATTAAAGATCAAAAAGTAAATTACACGTAGAAAACTACAAGGATCTTCAATAGAAAGCAGCTTATAAGGCGGATGAAACTGTACTGATAAACACCTCTCACATCTACTCTGGATCTACCACGATTAAAAAAAGTAAAAAATATATATATTTATATATAAATAGAACATCGTTAGGTCCTCAAGAATTTAAAAGAAGATAGAGTGAAAAAAAAAAAAAAACAAGTAATCCTTCCTGTGGAAAGCAAGTACTTTAGGTAAGTAAAGCCATGTTAAGCAAAGTAACTTTCTCAATGAAGATAATGGCTTTTAAAGTGTTTATCTCATGCTTTATTTTTATATTCAGAAAGTGCAGATTTAAAGAACATGATAATGCCACAGATACAACCACTAAACAGAAATTTTCTGAAAATGAAATGTCAGGCCTACTTTGTGATTGTAATTTCCTATAGCTTATACTAGTCTATGCCAATAAAAAATAATACAAAATGTGGACAGGATTCTGCCACAGCACCATGGCAGTGCATATTACTGCACTGTGCTCAAAGTAGGTAGTGTAGTATCAAGAAATGTCAATGCCCAGCATATTTTTTCTGGAGGCACTAACTTCTTATAGAAATTTTGGTTCAGAAAATCAAGTAATAGCTTATGAATAATTATGCTTTATTTGTCCTTGTTCATATAATGCTAGATTTAACTAAACCTGAGCCTCTCCAATCATGTAGATTTTTAAACTGGTAAGACACTTTAAATTGAAAAAAAATATTTTCATTATATATATATATATATATATATATAAACCCATCATCCCTATTGATGAAGTGAGAGGCAATGATGCTTTGTGTGTGTGTGCGTGTGTGTGTCTGTGGAACACACATTTTTCTCACAGAAATTTTATAGAACCTAATCCTGTAAGTGGGAAAAAAGACCATCATGGGGGCCTACGTGAGATTTTGAAGTTATGGGATTTATTCCTGATTTAGCCCTATGGGACTACCATACTGTCTTACAGAAATATGAAATTCCACATTTATTCAAACTGAAGGTGGTAAGGCACTTGATAATGAACCTTTCTCTTGCTACTGGCCCTACTATGAATTATTGCTGCAGTTATCACCTTTTTTGAATATGCATCTGAAGTGAAACCCTGGCGTTATCAAACTCAACCTTAGTTTATATATCCATTATATATATCCAATATATTTATATATCCATTGGATATATACATTGGACATATACATGTATATATATATATCCATATATATATATACACATATATATCCACAACCTTCATTTTCACCTACCAGCAACTCCACTTATTAATTAACACATTAAACTGAATGATAAATTCCCACTACAGCTAAATTCTATCAGCTGCCAAGCAACTTAATTGCAATTTTATGGAAATACTATTTTGTGAAATTATTAAAAATAATAGTAACAAATATAGAAGCAAGCACCTGAGTAAAAATCATGAAGTCAATTTGTTTTACTATATCTTTAGTCAATGTGACAGCATAAAAAGTATCCACTCTTTCAAAAACAGAAAAGATATTTCTGTGAATATTCCACTACGTAGGAATACCAGGTAAACCAAAATGTGTTTTTGATTTAAACTGAAACACATAAGGAAACCAATTATTGAAATATACTGTTGTATTGGTAGAGCTTACTATTAAGTGAAAGAGCCATAACTTGACCTCTTTAATTGCATTTTTCCTTAACTCGAACAAAGTGCTGAAGGACATGCAGTAACAATACAAAAACCATGTTAAAAGTTGTCATGTAAGAACTTCCATATATATTTTTAACAAAATGTTCCTGATGCTCCCATAAAGCATCTCTACCAGAAAGATCCATCTGAAAAGCTAGTACATGTATACATTGCTGACAGTAAATGAGACTCTGTAAACAGGTTTTACTTCCAATTTTAAGAATTGTTTACTATAACCTGAAACAGAATTATAATTTCCGAACCTCATTAAGAGTGGTGTTTTAAAAAGGAAAAGAATTAATTGCAAGTATACTTTCTACTCTTTGAAAACAGAGCTAAATTCTATTTCTTGTCTATTTTGGATGCTGTTTTAGGATTGAGGGGGACAAAAGAGTGACATGAAACCACCACTCCAACTCCTACCTAAGCTTTGCTCACCTGCTTCCTTTTGTCTAGGAGAAGATGCAGAGGAGGCAGTGAGGTCCATGGCACATGGGGTCCACTGGAACCCATTTCTTTGCAGCATTTCTCCCACCTCCTGATGGGAACTGAGGACAATCTCAAGGAGCTGGTTTAGGCACTAATGTTTAGCCACTCTTTTTAGTTCTAATTTTCAAAATTAGGGTTGCAAACTTTAAAGTAAACAAATAAATTTTATATTAAATGAAATATATATATTCCATCACAATCTTTAAAAGAATACTCGTAAGAATAACCGCTTTAACACAGAAAAGACATTCTTTAAAAGTCAGCATTTGTTAAATAAATTAGAAATTAAACTTTTTTTTCTATGCTTACAGCATGCACTAATGGTCCTCTCTTGTTCGGTGACAGTTAAATGTATTGTGAGGAAGAATTTTGAGCAAATGCTATGAAGCCATTCACTGGACAGTGTAATTAACTGATTTAATGTTTTTCTTTTAGGTATGAAGAAAGTATTTTCTTACCACTCAGGTAGATAAAACACTGAAATGTCTCTAGAGGTAGCCAATCTTTTCATTCTCATTAGCAATAAGAGATGTACAAAGGAGATTGGTATAAGAATAGTGCCGTGGATGATGACACTTGAATTACAGGTTTAGCGGACCCAGGAAATCGTTCCCACATTTATCATCATTGCTTCTTCAATAGAAACATATTAAATGAGCTATAACAAAAAATTTTAATGACTGACAAACCCTTTTTTTTTTTTTAATTATAGTATACATTATATGCAGTGATTATATTTCTTACCTGCCTACCAAGCTAAAAAAAAGTATGTATTAAAATGTATGTATGTATATACAAAAGTATGCATTAAAACTAACTGCATATGGTGGGGCAAGAGAAAAGAAAGCACATCATGTAATGTGCCCTAATGAAAAGGTAAGGGACTGCAGGAAGACCTCATGAAGCATAAAAGTTGCATGTGAGTTAGATCTGTAATTCTCAGAACTTCTGTATTTTATCTTAACATGTTCCTTTTTTTTTTTTTTTCCACTTGCTTACAAAACTCATATTTTAAAGATTTCAATTTTTTTTCCCAAAGTGTACCAGTTCAATAAATTGTATGTTAACGCACTAAACAACCAATTTTGAAGTTGTCATCATCAAAGTGATATTCACTACCTTAAGAAAATCTCTAAAACCAAGATGTATTACAAATATTACAGTTACTTGGGGTACAAAGAGTTAATATGTACTAAATACAAGTCACAATTACTTCAGAGTTCTTGTTATGAAGTTTTCACTTCAAAGTCCAGTACATCCACATCCCCAGATATTAGATCTAGACATACTTAAGAATCTATGTCTTTGGGGAGCGAGGAAAGATAGCATTCAAGGCAGAAAAAAAAAAAAAAAAAAAAAAAAGTATGGCAATTTTACCATAGAGTTATTTGAAGTAGCCCCAAAGTTTCAGGACAACCTATTGATTGGCAAATATTGAATGAAATTTGTCAAATAGGTGCCATTATTGTATACAATTTTCTAATTCTGTTATATCTTACACAGATATGTAGCACCCAATGTTGTAATCTAAAAAAAGCGATGCTAGGAAAAATGCTTAAAATTTAAGTCCACACTTAAATCATTTGCCAACCTTTTTTAAGTGCTTGATATAATATGTATTCCTAAGATAATTTGGACCTGGTAGGACTCTCTCAGCAAATTTTTGTGATTCCATGACAGGATAAATCAAAAGATTTAATAAACAATGAACTTTCATATAGTGAAACAGGTTTAGGTAACCTCCACAGATATCATCCAGACTGTTTTTCTGGTGACCACTGTATCCGTATAACTAACTGTATCAAAAGACAATTGAAATTATGTATTTGTATTTTAAAATACAATTATTTGTGCACTGTTCATATCTACCTGCCAAAAGGAGGCAAATGGATACTTAACTTGTTAGCATAACAACCTATCATACTGTCTTTATAAGCATGATCAAGAAGGTTACATTCCAGAAATAAAATTATATTACTGGCAAGAATGTTACATTACTTCATTTAGTGACAACATGAACTACACCCTTGAGTGACAAGATGATTTGAGGTAAGATATTTTCTTGCAAAATTCTTCAAGGAAAATTTATGTCTGTGGGGAAAAACAGGTTTGCTCTTCATAAAACCTTTAGAAAATACATTTGTAATAAATAATGAATCAGATTTCAATAATACTAAACAGACATTAAAGGTCTTTTGCCTTTTTTAAGAAGATTTTTTATGTATGATTGAAGTTTATACAACACTCCAGAAAAGCCATCATGTGTTAGATTGAAAAATAAAATCAGAAGCATTTTCTGTCATATAGGTATACATGAAAAAACGGGAATGTTAATGTCTTAGAAAGTGTATGTCCAGCTTTGTACTGTTACTCATTTAACAAAGCAGAAAATAAGATACCATACTGTAAACAAAAAGCTACAGTAAAGGACATTTTGAAATTTACACAAGTTTGAGTTCATAAACATTTTGGTTGCTCCATAACAGTTTTCATATAAAATGCTTAAAAAATCCCTTGGACAGCTTTCATCACTCTTGACTACTTTTCACTTAAATGCACACAGACATACTTTATATAGCAATATACTGATGTACTGTAACATGGATATTAAACTATGATTACTGCTTTTATCCAAGATGTGTATTATCCAATCCATATAATCTGTAATTGAAATACTCATACATTATGTATTCCCATCATGTTGTTAAGTATAAAAACATGAAAATATAACTTTACATTATTTCAGTTATATACATCAGTTCAGGCTTGACAAAGATTTTGTACGCTATGATTTTCAGAGGAATAAGACCAGAGGTACAATAAACAGCTTTCCACTGTATACAGTAATGCAGTTCTACTTTTTCAGAAAGTTTAGATTACCATATGAATATTATTTTAGTTTGGTCATTCTAGCATTAAACATTAAAAATCAGAATGTATTCCCCAACATTCCTGATGAGCAGTAATGCACAGGACACCTGTGGATTACAGATGCATCAAGAAATGGTTTAGTTTCATCAAGGGGAAATTACTGGTAGGTTTGTCTAGTACTGAAAACACTGTATATACCTCTTTGCTGACTGCACAGAGAGTATACACTTGCTTGCAGAAACAGGCTCAGAGCTTGTACTACAAAAGGGGATTTAAAGTTTCTGATAAATGCTCTGTCCTCTGCAGTATTCAAGAAATATTTTGCTCAAGCCTAACAAAATGGATTCCAACTAAAACTGCAAGTCATATTTCAGATTTTATTTAAGTCTAAAATAAAATACAGATTTACTGAGACTGCATGAGGCAACGTATCCACAATGCAGAAAAATATAAGCTTTTTAAGCAAACATATGGTTATTTTATCTACAGGGAAAGCTAGAGAAATACTATGTTGCTTTGATTTGCATTCGCATTTAAATTAATGTGATTGCACCCCTCCTAGGATTCCTTTTTGCTTTGTAAATAGAGCTACTGTCTTTAAATACATATAATTAAAACATATGGCAACTTCAGATTGCAAAGAATATTCATGATTAAGATTCATGAAAGTTTTTATACTTTCATCACTACAGACTTGCACCTAATTTGAGTTATAATTGTTGTTAATTTAAAAAGACATTGCCAAGGTTTCTTTTCTTTTCCCTCATAACAAAGAATGTTATTGGCTACTGATTAGAATTACCTTTTAACAGTTTGAAAACTGCTTCATTAAAGAAAAAATTTAGAGATTTATGTTTAATACTTTAAAAAATATTTTACACTCTTAGTGCTTGCCATTTATCTTTTTTTTTTTTTTTTTTTTTTTTTTTTAAATGAATAGTCTCCTCTCTCTGTAGAGATATTTATGAACACAATTATACAAAAGTAGAGATAGATATGAACCAAATCTTTGGATCATAAGTCCCTGCACGTCAGAGTTAAGAGGAGATGGATTCTGAATCAGCACCTATCTGACTCCTCATGTGCTGGTATGAAGTACCACTCCAACCCAGAGCAACCTAAATCTTCAGAGTTCAAAATGCGTATCTGAGCATCACAGCTAGGGCTCATCCATAGAAATAACTGCTGAACAGATTCAAATGAGCTGGGGATGGCGACACTGCCAAAATCTAAAACGTGAACCCAACCTTGACAGTGTCCTTTTAGATTTCAGACTCTTTATAACCCAATTGTAGCTGGTAAAATTAATGGAACACTTGCAAATAAAACCATAGAAAAAAAGTTTATTTCAAATGTCAAGCATTGCCAAGTAATTTGATATGAACACCAAATGTTAAAGAATAGGATATACAGCAAAGTTTTAATAACAATATTAAATTACAAGTTTTGAACCTTTTAATTATTATTTCTTCTCTTCTCAACATTACATATTTGGCTTTGAAAAATATGGAACTGATGCCTTAAGCCTTGTTTTGATATTCCACTTCCCCACAGTCTAGATTCCTTTGTTTCTCTTTTCCTTATTTTTCTCTGTCATATTTAACCATTATGGAAGCAAATTTATTTAAAAGCCAGTTTTTGTTTGTGAAAATACCTAAAAATATTTTTTTTCATTTTAAATGTTTCTTTCTTTTTTTTTTTTCTTATAAAACATGTCACATCTTGATGTAATTGATGTCAAGTGTGCTTAAGTCAATATGAACCAAGAGACTAACAACGGTGGCTGCAG